>KQ061695.1:316004-419012 GCA_001008035.1 Atkinsonella texensis
AAAAAAATTTTAAGGCCAATCGACAAAAAAAAAAAAAAAAAAAAAAAAAAAAAAAAAAAAAAAAAAAAGGCCGTTAGAACGATGTCGGGGGAAAGCAAGCGAACTCAATGCAATGTGCGTCTTCAGCGCGCGGAACACTGACGCCGCAGTGCCATTTCTTTTCTCAGCCTTGGTAAAGCTCGGTGACCAGCGTCGCTCGAATAAGAGTCAGCCGGAAGCCGTGTTGGCCTAATTGAACGCTGCAATATTCCCAGTGACTGGAAAGTTCCAAGAGAAATGCATTGTGCTTTTAACCCAGAGGCTTGCGAGTTTTATGTTTTTCAATTCGCCTAGGTATCAAAGATTGCCGAGGACGAGGTCAAAATTTCCGCGCGTACTCTCCCGAGCATTATGTTTGCCTTGTGCTCGCGTACCGGTCATGGTCACGCGAGGTGCGTCCCTGAATGCGTCTTCTTTTACGTCTTTTGGGGGGTAGTATGGTAGATGACATCCGATTAGCCCCTTTGGGCTTGTGGTCAACACTTTCCATCACAGATGACCGACCATCCCTCCCCCATTCGCACCAGGAGGTAGTCGAATGCCCATATTTCTAGCAACCTCACTCAGCCCAGCTCCGCCACCCGTGGTGGCCCCCGAACTCCTTCTCACTTCCTCGTCGACCCTCGCTCTCTGCAACGACAATCCCGGAGTGACCCAGCCTCCACAGGCGCAGCGGATGCCTTTCCAATCGTAGCGTCCGACGGCGGCACCGCATCGCTCATTGGGACAGCTCAGCCGGCCGTTAAGCTCGCCCCTCTCCAACTCACTGCGCATCCAGCTGACTGGTTCGACAAAGTAATGCGGGCAGGGTTGCCCGGGAGCTAGTGACTTCGAAGGAGTCGAGGCCACGTGTTGGTTGATAAAGGGTGCGGTGGCCAGCGTTCGTCTGCACTTCTTGCATCGCAGCGTGATTTGGGCATCCTCCTCGACGCGAGAGGCGGCACGGGCTGTTAGGGCAGTAGGATCTTCGTCCTCGAAGCGCAAGCGAGCTGGGGCTTGGCCGACCGCTACGTGCTCTTCCACCTCTCGCTTGAATGCCCATCGTTGATAAAGAGGATGCGTCGTCACATCATCGCTCTCATCTGCAGGGCAGCCCATCTCCCACCACAATGCAAGCTGCTCCATGAAGCCGTCGTTGGGCTCGGCCATGGGCCGCGTTCGTCGGATCAGAGCCAGTGCTGCATCAATAGCATCTCGCGCCGTCTCCTTCCGCGAGTGTGGGCGGCGGTCGTTGCTCTCATTTTCTGCGGACGCAGCCCGAGAATTGTGTTTGCTGCTAGTGTTGCCGTAGGCTGAGGGTGGCACCAGATTGGAATCGAATCGGTTTGGATACCTCCACAACAGGTAAGCTATGACGACGGAGACTGATCGCGACTTTCCAGCGGCGCAATGGACAAAGACGCCACCCCGGCAACTGTTGCTGTTGCTGTTGCTGTTCTCCCTCTCTTCCTGACTGTCGGCCAAACCATTCGAAGCGCTATCCATTGTCATACTGTTCAGTTTGTCCTCGACACTGCCAATGTTGGGAGATCTCGATGAAGATGCAGATGACGATCTTTGTAACCCATCGTGAATGAATCGTACAGCCCTGGGCAATTCCACCAAGATATTTGTGTCATCTACATCATCAATATCAATAAGCAAGTGACGAAATTTCTTGCCATACTCTGACCACGGCTCATCCTTGAAATTCTTGAGGCTGTCAGGGCTGAAGCCCACTACACTGAGTACGTGCGTGATGTTCTTTTCAGCAAGGGTGTCTGAGCGTCGCAAAGCCCATATGCTGTGCGGTACAAACTTTCATTAGCCAGACTTTTCTAGTCTCGTATGATGAGAGACTTGGCGGAGGATGACGAGGGGGTAGAGAATGAGGCGAGCAAGAAAGGAAGAATGACCCGTACCCGCCAACATAGAGATTGTCTTGGCCGTCTACTCGACTCAGCGCCATATCTGCGATGCTGTTCTTTAGCGTATTAAAGCTGCTAAGTGAGCTGGTGTCCGAAGGCCTCTCATTGGTGGAGAGGGTCGGAGGATGATGGCGTCGACTCTGGCCAGTGTGTTTGTGAGTCGATGTTCGCAAATGCGAGGTTTTTTTTGGGGGGTCGTAGATCCAGTGACTGGGCCAACCTGATCAGGATGGATGATTGCAGGCTCCAAGGCAACAAGCTAAGTGTCGAGATGCGCTACATTCATGACAAAATATCTGGCTACGACAAGCGAGCTTGGTAAATCCAGCAATGATGATCAAGCGAGTGCGCCGTTGATGATTCTCTCACAATGTCGTTCCTATCTCTTCATCTCCCCGTCCCTCCGCAGCTTGTTTTTGGCACCGCCACAAAATGCGGACCCCTACTGCACCGCCACTATTCGGGGCACACGAGCCACATGGCACTCGTAGCTCCCCCTCCCCCCCTTTCAATCGGGACCGACGGATGCGTCCAGCCCTACGGGGGAAAATCTTCCTCCAGATATTACCGGAGGACGGATTACGAATAACTTACACGCCCTTATTCACGAGCAGGATCTTCGCTTTCCGAGCACCTCGGGAGGGTCTAGAAACGAGATGATCCTGTCCCCGTGCCCTTCACCCACCACATGCCTAATCAGGACAAACTGCCGCAGAATGTCGCACCCAGCACCCTAATTCCAGTTGTGGAATTAGGGGTTTTTTTTTAAAAAACAAAAAAACCCCGAAGTCCTTCGTCAATGACGTTGAACAGTTTGATTCCGTACTAGGATGTTGATTCGGTAATCTCGCGCCGGCGCACATTCTGCTAGCTTCGTGCTTGAGATCCAACTTCCCTCGCCATGGTTGCGCCGCACGTATATATGTCTAACCTCTTTCTTCCCTCCCGCCGAGCAACGCCACGACGCACTTCCTGTCCAGCTGATCCCTTCTCTTAGAAACCAGAGTCGAGAACGGGATCTCTGAACATACTCCATCCACAGGCTGACGTCCGAGTTCCAATAAGATGATCCATGCTAGTATGCCATTGCGACAAACCTAATCAGACGAGCATGAACTGCCCCCTTTTACATACACATATGCCCGTCTCTCGGAACCCCCTTCCCTACGCTCATTGAAGCAAGCGGCATCGAAATAAACCCTAGCCTTACGCCAGCCCGGGGCGGTCACCCTCCTAGAATAACCCCTTCCCACGAACTATTCCTGGACCCCACAGGCTCATTTTGATCTCTTCGATTCCCTTCACATCCCAGGCGCAGAGAAGGTATCATAGTTTTCAGTGTGAGAAGAGTGGCATCATTAACGAGACCTACGTTGCAGCATCCGAAGACGAGGAACCTTTCTATCTATTCATCCCCCCCCCCCCCCCCGGCAACTGGGGATCTAGGTACGTAGCGGCAATATATTTGAGGACAGAAATGCCCCCAATAATGTACCGGCAGGCATCGACTGCCTATAAGCTGTACTGCTAGAAAGTGCCTTAAATAATCCCTGCTTAATTACATAAGCCGCCAAGTATTTAATATCAAACGTGGATCCAGAAGCGTCAATAGAACTTCCAATATCCAATATATCCAAAGTCACTGAAACTCAGCTACAGTACCTGTAGGTGGAAATATGTAAATCTAGATCATCGCCACCTACTCCGCACAAGGGGGCTGAGGACGGGTACGCGCTCGGAGCCTTACGGACTTAAGAGACGTGTAGCGTAGTGTACGGAAGTACGAGCCCGGAAAACACTCCGTTGCGTGAAAAATGCCGCGTCGTCCCTTCGCAGGGATGTGGCTTCAAAGTGATGGGTGGGCTGACTTCACTGGGTGCGATGTAACCATAATACATGCATTCGCAGGAAAGGCCATTCGGTGAAAACTGCATTCACGAGTCAACACAGACTTTCAACGTACTGGGTGGGTATCGATTCATACTGGGCACAGGACATACGCAGGTAATAAGGCATGAGATTGCTGAGAGTCACACAATTCGTAAATAACAGAGGAGGATGGATTTGCTGTGAATCACATCGCCTTCTTGCACTACATGCTCCGTAATATCTACATATGTGCAATGCAGCCTTCGGCTCGCTCCCTGCCAAGCTAGAACATACTCACCACAAGATACCAACTACTTGTGAAACCAGCACACATCAGAGTAACACTTAAAACTATCTGTCTGATCATAATATATTATTCAAAGATTCCACATATTGCTCATAGATCAACATACTGTCAGCGGGAGGAGCACTCGAACAAGATAGAAAACTCTCAGCCATGTATAGTGCTGTAATGACTGCAGCTGATCTGCAACACAACCCTGGGTATATCTGTGACACAGGAGGGAAAAAAACATCCAACCAATAACCGTGCAAGACGCAGACAGTTCGCGCCTCTTGGCTAGCTGTCTGTGCAAGTGAGTGCCAACAAACCAAAGCTGGACGCTTCTGATCTATCAGCCACAGACGCCTGAAGTCCAAATGTCGCCAGGCTCAAGGAAAATGTCAGTCCCTTGGGCCATACTTGATAAATGGACGAATTCTAGTCCTCATAGACCTAAAAGATGAGCCGTCGAAAATTTTCACCCTTGCTAGCTTAGATTGCTGATCCATGCAAATCGTTGAAGCCATAAGATCAGTCAACTTTGTGCTTCTTCGGATGCACCGAGACATGCTGCGCTTTCAAAGACATGACCACGAGAAAAAAAATTTGCTAGGCTCGCGGAACTGACCGCATCGTGGCTGGCATGACAATGCTTGTCAATTAAGCCTGCTCAATCGCAGTGATCTGAATTCCCAGAGGCTGCGTATGTGTTTGCTTTCATGCGCACACCGCGTTTCCTTTGATCCCCAAACTCCACAGTATAATAAAAATAGGGTCAATCTCTACATAAGTCTTCGTAACGTCATAGTATTGAGGTTCGCCGCAATGTCTACTTCAGAGCTGAAATTCTCCTCGCGTGGTAGGGTTGTCATTCTGTTAGTCACTGTAATTTCAAACATGCAATCATCCACATCCAGCGCGCGACTTAAGGAGCAGTAATCATGATAAAAATTCCCTCATCGAGGCGTTGGGTCCTCCTCCAGCATACAGGCATTTTCCAGCATGTTGGTCCATTTGCCACTGGTGCCGGCATGGCTGTGCTTTAGATGTTGTCGGAAGTGGTCGGCCCTGTAGAATTTCTTCGACGAGTTGCATTCTCGAAACTTGTGAACTTCTTGGAGATGACGAATGCGCTCGTCCCAATCTTGGTCTGTTGCATGACTAGGCCCAGACCCAGGTCCCTTGCCGGATCTAGAGAATTCGTCCCCGCAATAACCGCACGTATCGGCCTCGCCAGGACGGCTTGTGGAGTCATGGAACGCACGATCGTATCCAGACAGTGCAGAGCATGACCAAGAGTGACGCCGCACATGAAGCGAATTCTGGTGTCGTTCAGCCTCGTTTTTATTCTTGAAGCGATTGCCACAAAACGAGCATTCATATTGCTTCTCGGCCTCGTGTGTGCTGGGCACTCAAGTTAGATGAGAACTAGGCCAGGAAAAGAGGGATGGGGTAGGTACTGTCGATGCTCGTCAAAAACTTTACCTTAATTCTTCAGCTGTGTCAAATTTCTTTGGCTTCTTAGGACAGCATTCGCACATATAAGCACGCTGCATGCTGGATACCCCAGGTTTTTGCACGTCGTCGACCATTTTTCTTGGACTGGTTCCAGACACATTGCGGTTGTGAGTATTAGACCTGCCGGACACAGAATTGCGGGGGCTGTGGTTTATGGAGGCGGGTGTCGTGTAAGGGGAGTTACAAGACATTGGCGAAACTCCGCGGGGCGAATTGGCACCGGAAGACCGTCGGCCATATGAAGTCGCCGGTGTTGCACTAGATGGAGCGATGGAAATCGAAGAAATGTGTGAATTGGACCGCGAGATCGCAGCCGATGACATTGACGACACCGAGGAAGTTTGTGGCATGATGGTGAGACGAGGCGTTGGGGAGCCGCGTGAACCCATATCCCGCCGACGGACATCCGTAAAACTGCCAAGGACATGATCTCCAGCCGGTGGGCTAGCTGCTCTACGTTTGTGGCCAGCAGCTACAAAAAACTCCTCAGGATGAAGCCTCTTTGGGGACATGGCCTCATCTATTTCCATATCGTCAGCACCAGTGAAGTCGTAGCTACCATACCCTGAAGAAGCGTCATCACTATTGTTACGATGAGTGCGCGTTCTTGGGGATCGGTCATGATCTGGGGTATCTTTCATCATGCGCTGTTCCGGGAAGGGTCGGAAGGGAGTCGACCAAGGAGATGTAGCGGATAACGTGGGTGTGTCAGCTGAAAGTCTGGCTGGAGAGTCGAGACCTGGGCGGCTATGTATGGGCAGCTGTACAGACATATTCAAGGGGGGGGCTCGTGGATGAGGATCTCGTCGAACTTGTTCGCTCAAGGCAGGCGTGCCTATGGATCGAGGGGATCTGTCGAGCGTGCGGATCGGATCCAGCTTCTTCTTCATGCTGTCACCATGGAGATGGGCGGCCGATTGGAACTTGTTGTGGTGTAGAAACTCTGTCGGACGCGAATCTCGAGGCCTATGGTCAAAATTAGTCGCAACATTCTCTTCCATTCTTTGAACTAGTCGGCTCAAAGCTTGGGCTAGGGTTCGCACCTTTCGGTAGCAGTGTAGCTTGCGTAGCCCTCGTCGCCATTGCTGCTCCCAATGGTACCCCGTATCCTTAGACCAGCTGAACGGTCCTCATTCAATGACGAATACAGGCTGCCATACACGCTCGGCGCTGGGGAAGCAGAGTGTACATAGTCTCTCAATTCCCTCTTGGAGTCTTCCATATAAGTTGAAGTTTCCAAGGGAAGGTAACGAGGAGGGGGAAGGGGTGGGGGAATGTCGTCTCGAGACTCAAGCCCTGGTATCGAAATTGCTGAACTTCCAGGAAAAGGCATATCGTGGTGTCGGCGACGATAATGTCCAGGACTGGAGGGCGAGATACTCGATAAACTGGACGGAGCCTCTCGATGTTGAGGCGGGAAAGCCATTGTGATATACGTTGACAGTTTGTATAAATATATTTTCTCCGTGTTTGTTGTTCAGTCGGATAGCCTCCCTCCAAGTTGCAAATTTTTTGTATGACGGGTTTGTTCGGCTAGGGCGAGTACAGCGCGAGGCTGGCTGAGGGCGGGAAGAACTGAACGAATAGGCTTTGAAAGGCCTAGTTACGAAGCAGGCTGTATCATCGATGGGTGGGATCACCCACCAGGGGATGCAAGCGTGAGTCGTATGTTTGCAGAAGTCGAAGGTCAACTTATGGCTGCAGTGGAAGATGAGGCTTTGTGGGTGGCGACAGCACAACAATATTTGTTTGGCTCGAGGTTTGGGCCAGGGCTGACGTAGTACAATGAATGGGCCAGCTGGGATACCTACCATCTACCTGGAAAGGCTCGAAGGAAGGAGCAACAGAGCAGCAGAGCAAAAGAATAAACCGATGGAACTATGGACAAGAGAATGCACAGAACAAAGTACAGGGCGGGAAAATAAAAGGAATACAGTCAGTGATTCCGGAGGAAGGCGCAACGATTCCCAGCGGGCGAGGGTGCAGGTAGATGTATTAAGTGAAGGGACAATAAGTTTCCCGAAGCGCTCGCCGCCGTCGCGGGCTCTGGACAGTTTTGTTCCTTCCAGACTTAGAGTGGAGGCTTGCCTTGAGGACCCAGCCTGGGTGAACAAGGAAAATGGGGAGTGCGAAAGACAGGGGCGTGAATTCAGTAAAAGGCTGGACAGGGTGGGGGGGGCGGTTAACCAAGGTACCCAGGTACTCAGGTACTCAGGTACGTACAATCTCGCAGGCAACACTAGCAACATTGCATCTTCACGCCCCCTGCTCGGCGCCGAGCAATCCTAGCAACGCTCGCACCGCGCGGCACAGTCCATCCATGTTTAGCCATCATCTCGTCCTGTCCCAGGGTGTAAACATGCCGTACGACCGTGCTGCCAACGGTCAACAGCCAGGGTCCGGAGCCGGAACGAGCGTTCCTAGTACCTAGACCCAAGCACAAGGTTGGCTGACCGGCCCCCCAAGGATGGGTCGTTTCGTCTGTAAATACCAGCATGGCGAAACGGCTCCCCTTCAGTTTTATGAAGACGAGGGAGGCTTCGACAAGTCTTTGACTATCTATGACCTGACATTTGCCGGCCTCTTCGGGCACGATCCGGATCTTGTGAGGCGATTATTGACCAGCATGCATGGGATTATCCATCGTGGCTAGGTCGATTTTCACTCCCATGATACCCAGCCAACGACACGAGTGTGGCAAACGTTCTTTGTTGTGCGATGGCTCTACGTAATATGGCCGACCGGGTTGCATGACGGACACAGCTTAATCAGACAAAACTCAGAGATTCTTCCATAGAACTGCTGATACAATACATGAATGGAAGTATTACATGTCAGGACATCTGTCACAAGGTTGTTGCTTCGCCCAGTCGCCGCTGGAAGCTACCTGCCACTTTGAGAAATGCAATCAGGCCCCAAAGTGCCGGCCTACACAATCAATCTCGCCAGTAGCTGTGTTTACACCCGGTCTATCTCACAGCGCTCGGTGCTGCGTCTTCCCCTGAAGGAGGTGGCTGTTCAGCCTCCTGAAAATTCAATACCAAAAGGATAGGCCGAACGAACTGCTCAAGGAAGCCTGCAAGACGATTAATGCGGAGGCTCTAGGGCTGAGCATTGTTAGTCGGGCTAGATGGAAGTTATGCTCACATCATTGGTGGCTCGGCATCAATCAGAGCCCCCCCCCCCCCCCCTTTTCCCCCCACTCTCCAAATATGTCGTTCCCCTGCCCTGCCTTAGTAAATCCTGAGCGGTGAAAATAGACCATGCAGACATAAAAATAATATATTGTTGGTGTCTAAAGATGGGTAATTTTAGCGAAATGCACGCGGTGCCGCGGATGGAAGGCCCAGCTGCGTCTGAGTTCCGCTTCATTTTGTATACATAAATTGGGGCGCCTGAACGACGCTTGGCCAACGAACCAGACAACTTCGGAATTGGATCCCGCAACTACATAGGTACTCAAGTACTGAAGCTGCCGGGCCTAATGGCGGGGCTTGTGGCTGAACCCGGGGAAGTTAATCAGCAACACTTGAAGACAACACCAACGGCAGCCAGGAATCACGAGTTCCTGGGGTCTTTCGGAATCTGGTTTAGTTCCCCCATTAGCTTCACTGCCACCTCAGACGAAGTATCTAGGCCTCACTGGGCTGCATGGCATGGTCGAGGCCCTGTCTGCCACGTCGCATAAAACAGGAGACGGCATTCCTTCTGGTCTGTCTACTATCGCTCAACCTCTCCGTGGTGCCAACCCACCGGGTGGGCTCTGCGGGGATAGCAAGATAGGTAGGGTCATTTGAGCATGTCACTGTCCGGCACGAGACCAGGGTTCTCTATCCGATGGGTTTGCATTTATCCTAGCAATAGGTCGCATGCCCGACAGCAGATAGGATGCCAGGCTTGTCTTGGCTAGTCTCCCCGTCCCTTGTTACTTTCCACGCTAATACTATTTCTGCCGTTGCCGGTTGTAGGCGAACCCAATTATTGTACTGCAGGTGCTTGTTAGTGACTCTGCAATACAACCCTATATGATTGTACAAATCTACTTTGCAGGGCACTTCCAACCATTCCATAGTCGCTCGACAGATTATCCCCAAGACATTACGATACTCCAGCTAAACATAGAAAGAGAACCTAGACATGAGGTCCCTCTAAGCCACGATATATTATCTATTTTTACTACTAACGAGTACAGCCTAATTGCCAGAAGAGTTGGTGATAGTTTCGTGTATCGTGATAAGCGTCGATCTTGCCCTTGCCCTGTCATATATTTCTGTGAAATAAGTCAGGGCTTGTATTTTACACGGCGGCGAAGGCCCGTCTCTCTCGTTCAACTCCTGCGATGGAGCTAGCGGGTGGCTGGCACAGATCCTGCAGTGTCGAGGCAGAAAGGAGGAAAAAGGCTAAGAAGACGTTTGGAACTTGAGGCTCATTCTGCTTCCACATGGCAGCCGTGGAAGAATGGAGAAGGGATCAGCCTGCTCCGTGGCATCAGCCATTAAGAAACAGTAGCTACATGGTGGCTTGCCTCATTCGACAGCCTTATGAGAATATCCATGCGGGTGGCCACGGTGGGACGTCGTCATTTCAACACGATGGTTGCTATTTCCAACCACCATCATTGGAGTGCCCCCACCACTTTGACCTTGAAGATCTACCACACGCTCTTTGGCATTTTGCATTTGGCTTAACAAAAGAAAAGAAAAGAGAAAAGAAGGGAAAAAGGAAGGGAAAACGAAGGAGAAGTAAAAGGCGGGCAAATGAGACAGCCCGCAGCGTTCACGGAATGGAAAACGAAACGCTAACAGAGGCTTGGTGAATTTCAGCTGCTGACTTGACTTGATAAAGTGGAATCAAGTCTATTCGGGTCCATGAGCTGAAAGACGATAGGCCGTCAGCCACCGGGCAATCAACTGAGTTGCCTTCCCTGGCTGCGTCGCCATGTGCTCCCAGTACCCAGTATTAGCGCCTGCTGCTGCTCTGCTAACCCTCAACGTGGGCCGGGCCACCCAGGCTCATGATACCTCGTACCTGTTCACATCTCATCCCTGACCCGCAGAGTACTTCAGCCCTATAGTCCGTCCATGGACTTGTCCGATGTTGCCAGCGCGCACCCCCCTGCCCGCATTGGGGCGGAGGCAAACTCTCTCAAGACGTGCATCATGAGCATGTTGCGGAATCTGTAATTCCCGTTATCGGTGCATGAGAACATGAGCTTGCATGGCCATTGTCCTTGCCATTGCCATGCGTGGCTGCTCCTGATATCCCACACACAGATGTGCAAACGGAATAAAAGCCGGCGCACGAATTTTGTGCAGGATTAGCATCATTGATGGGTGGATATCCAGCATCCAGTTCGCCGACGTCGCTTTACTTGAGCGAGCAGGGAAGTAGGCTCCCATGCGCCTTCCCCAACAGAGCTGGACAGAGCAGGAAAGACCGGGCATTCTTCACTTGTTGTTTGCCAAATAATTTCTCCTTTGTTACTCCGTACCTGCAATGAGTATCAAGGCACATGAATCACGCCCGCTTGTCCACTACTGAGGCGCTCACACTGGCCAACAAAGAAGAAGATTGAACCTTTTTGCGCCCTCGGCATCTGGCCGAGGACTGCTGGCAGGCGGCAGGCACAAGGCAAAGCCGCGGCCCGGCTAGCTGTCGTATCAGTCACCCGCTTAGTGGGGCAGTCCCTCTTCAGGCGGAAGCATCTCAGACCGAGTACAGAGTACTTAGTGGCATTTTAGCATATGTGTGTGGCCTCTGGCTTCGGCTCTTAGTCAAAACATTGGGGATTTACAGTGCCTCAGCTAATTTCTGACTGTAGCATTCGCTCGAAGCCTCGGTTCTTTGATCGCTCATGACCACGATGCAGAGCTTGACAATGCGGCGCGCGACGACGTTCCAACCTTTCCAGACACCGATAATGGCTGCGGATTGACGATCGGAAATCGGGAACCAGTATGGGAAATCAGAATTCTCATGCTTTTCTCCGCGTCTGTAGGCGGGAGTCATTGATGCAGCCGCCAATGCTGACCGGTTTCGGGCACAGCCGAAGGGGTCTCTGGACAAGACCTGAATATGTATTTAGCATGTCCTTGCCTGGCTTGCCTGGGCGATTTTAGTGGCTGAACTATTTTGTTCTGCACTGAAACAGGTCTTACAATTTTTGAGCACGCCTGCCCGCAGGAAACTATTCTTCTCGACTGGACTGGACTGGACTGGACTGGACTGGACTGGACTGGAATGCCAAGTGATATGAGAGGTCGGGCTGCTTGCTGGCTTTGTCTACTGCCGCTGCTCCGTCATGCTACGTACGACTCACAAGGAAACTTATTATACTACCCGAATGCTGCGAAATGGTGTCGGGGCGAAATCTTCCACGTATCAACGAATGCGGTGACAAAATTAAGTATCCACAACTCCACATCGCTTTATAGGTGAGTCCTTGTACCTCAACTTGATACAGCGCGTGTTGACTTCGTCACCTCCCGCGACAGAGGAAGCTCATTTTGCTATACCATGGAATTGGCAAGATATCGTGGTGAGCCAACCCTGTCACACTCGCATTTTATCGAGCTTGCGTCCGGCGGTTTCGCTCAAAAACGCGATTTCTGGCGTTTTCTTCAACCGTGTACACATTCCGCCGGTCTAACCAGCTATTCCGGCCGTCTGCTGCCGTTGTAGACGGCGGCAATGTGTCTACAACAATAGTATCCCTATTCTCTAGCGATGAAGCTACATATAGTACAAGCCCCTTGTGGCCTTTTTTGACCTTGCTGCTTGTGAAGCTCTCTGCTGTTTTACTGCGCTCCCCAAATGGACCTATGGCACGGGAGATGTGGTCGCAGTCAAGTTGACAAGCTGACTTTTAGCGTCATTTCGCCTCCAGCGGTTCTCCTGTGCCCCCGTGCCCCTGAGTTTACTCACAGTGACCTTGATACCCTTACCCTTGCCCGTTCATATACCAGAATAGAAACTCTTGACTCAAGACACCAACTTGGCTGGCAAGAACCATACGGATGGAAGACAGCATGGGCATGAACTACGCCTTGAGATCACAGTGGGTGAATCTGTATTCTGCACCGAGTCAGCGTCCTTCTCGATCGATCGCCCCTAGTGAATGCACATGCATCATGGGCGTCAGAATGTGATGACAAAGAAATGTCAGCTATGAGTCAGGAACCAGCCCACCGGACTTTTTAATTGACACCTCACAACACAACCCACGGCGGAGTGCACAACCAGGTCTCGATTTGAAAAAGTCCGATCAATACGGCCGTCGCTCAGGCAAGCTTAGACATTCTCCACTAACCTGGCTTTTAAGTTGAGACCTCACAGCCCACGCCGGAGTGCACAATCAGATCTCAACTAAGAAATCGGGCCGGCGACACTTATACGGAGTACATTGACTCGTACTCACGTGGTCTCTACCTGCGTCCTTTTGCGCACCAAGTATTAGGTATATGGGCTTATCTACACCGACCTGAGCAGCTCAGCCGTCCTCTGTAGAATGCCCAGCATCAAGTATTTGACACATGATTTACTGCAAGACCTACTCGATAGCCCCTCATACTGAATATAGATCAAGAGGAAGGCCCCCCTAATTGCAACAGCCTTCATTCACAGCCTTTTCTGTAACCCTGGCTCGAAAAGTTCCGCTTTATTCCTCCATGGGCTTAGGTGCTGTTTCGTATTGAAGAATCCGTCTGCTGCGAGCATCAATAGTGCTCAACGATGAAGGTACGGGAACAGGGGGGAGGCATCTCTTACAGACACCCTTCGGGAGCCTCGGGATGGACGACACGATAAGTTGGAGGATCTTAGCGCTGAGCGGGTTGCGCCCATGAACCTCATCCTCAAGGAAGCAAGCCTGTCCACCAGTCTCGATGTCTTCCCCCCTTGCTGCGATATTGGAAGCTTGTTGTTCCCAAAAACGTAGCCGCTGCCGCTTTGTAGGGGAGAGCAAGCAATCCTAGAATTACTGGTTGGTGATTGACGGAGGGTTGAGTAGAAGACGTCGAATTTCAACCACGGCAAACGGAGCATGCATGAAAGATAGCAGGATTCCCTTGAGCGAAGGGCTTAACGTGCAGGCGTCTAAACAGAGGTTATTACTTATCATGTGCTCCGGCTCTTCGAAGCTCTTGGCCAAGAAGCCATATGCACCTCATGGAATAGTTGATTTCGCCAAAACCGCCCCTCCCAAAATTCCAGCTTGCATGTGAATTAATTGGTGCCCTCACGGTGTTTGCGAGGTCTGGACACGTCGTATCCTCAGGATATCAATTTAAAACACAGGTGAGTAACACGTTCATTCATTCACGATCTTATCCGGGACAGTCGGCTCCTCGCAACAGCTGGTGGCGTTCATACATTCATTGCACGCAAAGAAACGTCCCCGAGAAGCCATTCGCGGCCACAACCCATTTGCGGGGCGCACTTGGAACTGTGGTGACTTGCAGGGGGTGTGGCCAATAGGTAGACTTAGGCTGTGCCAGCACTCATGCTGCGTACAAGTCGCTACCTGGATACATATGGCAGGCACGCCTCGCGTTCGCGCTGCTTTTGCGGAGGAGAGGTATCTACCTTGTACCGCAAGGAAGTGGGGTTGCTCCAAGGAATTCCACAACAAAGACCTTGACCAGCGCGGATTGAGCTGGCGGTCAACCGTCTTTCTCAATAAGTTCTGCTTGAAGACGGAATGTTGCTGATGAAGAATACCACAATGGCAAAGAGAGGCACAGTATTGAAGCGTCTGACTTGATGGTGATGGAGAGGCTCATGGGCCTAGCTACCTATGGATGTATGCATGTAGGTTCGGTCGGAAATACCGGCTAGCATGCCTGCTATCTCACCTGCCGACATGCCACCGATGAATGAGTGATGAATAAGTAATCAAGGAACGGCCTAACTCAAACCAACCGTAAGGCGTCCGTGATATTGGGCTGACGTTCCGGCAAGTCGGCTCTTTCAGGCTGTCTCCTGCCGATCACCTTCCCACTCAAGTTGTGGATTTTGTCCTGCCCCTGGAAGGTCCGCCCCACCTCCAGCTACAACTCACCCATTATCGGGGCATTTTCATGGTCAACCACTGGGTACCTACCTGCCTACCTACCTAGGTTAATAAAAGATGAGATGATTTCTCCGCAGATGCGAAACCCGTACCCTCCACTACAGCCCATCTGACTTGGGGATTGTCAAAGGTGGGTGTTAGGGAACAGCGGCCCAACTGAGCTCAGACTGGCTTGGAGAAGACGTTGGCATGAGGGGGTCTCCAAGAGGTTGGAAACGCAGCGAATTTTTTATTTTTATTTTTTATTTTTAAAAAAAAATCCCAGGAGTAAAACGGCCATGTTTCGAGCAATCAAAGCACTTCGCGTCCGGGCCATGAAATAGCTTTTGCTAACTTGCCTAATGTCACGCATCAAGTTCAGATATCGCAATGATAAATCGTTAAAGCAGATGAAGAAGAAGAAGCCGCTAGACCATGTTCACAGAGCCAAGGTGGCGCAAATGGCGATTGGTTGTTGTGCATGCATCCATCGTCAGGAGACCATTGACGAAGCTGTCTGTGCCGTGCTCAGGCGGCTGGGCCTAGTATAATGCCTGAGTGCTTAAACGCGCAGCAGCAACTAAACCTAAAGCGGAAGGAAGTAGCACTACATACTAACTTCCCTGCAGCGATACCTACATAAAATCGAACAAGTATATAGAAAAGTGCCTACCTACCTAGGTAGGTACATAAACTCACTATAAAGAGTATAACCTCCGTTTTAGTAGATACATATAATCAGGAAAGTATCTTTACTTGCGAATTAGTGTAGGAGAGTATATCTTCTATTTCTTCTGCACATTTCATTTCGTACTGCTCTTTATAGAGCGTGCTCTGTACTGCGCGTTTCTTTGCTTAAATCCAAAGAGGAAGTCGTAAGAAGTAGCTCTGGGGGAAATTTGGGTGGAGAGGTACCTCTTCTGTTTTGGGTTCACAAATCCGTTGCTGCCCGTTTACGCACTCAGCTTTTGGCCGACAAGCCATATCGGCCAAAACCAGCGCATCGCGTATAAGAAAGATACTAGCTGCATCTTCATTCAAGCTAGAATACAAGTGCCATAAAATATCCCTAAGCACTGTATTAGAAGCCCCACCAGGAGGATCCTTGCGGACACCAAAGCTTGGAAAGATGACCCACAACAAAAGCCAGCCAAGAAAAAAATGGGGGCGCCACGGATGTGTCGTTCTCATCGGCAAACCAAAGAGGTACAATTTTTCTGGCAATTGGCGATGCCGCCAGCCATCCCGCCCTCCATGTGTCCCATTGTAATTATAAGAAAACCGTTCGCACGCGTTTGTGGCCGTTGGAAATCCCGGTTCAGGGAACGAACGACCAGCAGCGTGTTTTGCAACACCGCCTCGCTCGGTTTTCATTCGAAACGCCCACATGCAGGAAGCTTTACGAATACCAATTGCCGCGCCGAGGCCATTCCATCAATATATTTCTGGGCCAGAGGATGAAAATGGAAACAACGGTCCAAGCACATCAGCTTGTCTTAAGTTATCTGCATGTACTAACGTCACTACGGAACTCCACGTGTGACCACGCAAAAAGCAAATCGTGACTATCCAGCATGTCGGTTTTTGACGCAAAGAGCCGCGTTACTGTGTCCTGGCGTCCCCCCCCCCCCCCCTTTTTTTTTTCCCCCGCCTTGGTTTTTGAGCAGTCGAAGAGAAGAAGATTACGAAGCGGAACTGCCGGCAGCTGGTAGGCTAGACAATGGTAGGCTCTCAGGGCTGATGTACACTCCAGCCTCTTGAAATCCTTGACAATCTACATGACAGGGGGCATGGAGCCAATCAGAGATCGATTTCTATTCTACGAACCTTGGCTGAAGATACCTGGGGTATCACATTGAAGTTGCGTAATGGTAAAGTCTCAGAGCAAAGTTACAAGGAAGCCTTGCTAACGTACGGAAAACTGTGCACTTGCCGAAACAGCTGATAAAACGGATATCCCGGTCGGTTCGTGGAGGTACGTTAAGTGCCTGGTGCTATGCTACTCCGTAGTCACTCCGTAGTCACTACAAAAAAAGAGAGCCTAGTTCTATGAGCCACTATAAAAAAACGTGATAGCTACTGCCTACCTTGTAATCTCAGTAAAGTATGATCGTGTGTCGCTGATTTTACCATGTATCACACGTACGGGAAATATAATCTTGTCAGCTGCTTAGGTGAGGGCAATCTACTCTGAACTGGCTTTCGGCATACCTACTAGTCACCTAATGAGAGTTATGGTATATCGTGTATAGTGATGAGCGCGCTTTGAATGCCCTGTTGAAGTAACCTTTGTAAATAATGCAGGGGGGGGGTTGGGATGTATGCTGCTGTACTGTGACTGTCACCACCGATCAAGGTCTGGACCCTGGCACACCCCAGCAACTGACTAAACAACAGACTGCAGCTCTGCCCTGCCCTGCCCTGCGCAGGCCAGGCTAGGATACTGTGAGGCTACACTGAATTAAGCTTCGTTTGGTACAATGTCCAACTAATCAGTCACGGACAGGCACTTTTCAACCAGTATATCAATTGATACACGGACGGGTCGTTGGATGAAGGCATCATCTAGGCCGGGTCTCCCTGCTGGAGCAACTAAGCCTTTCGAGTGTTCTTTCGCCGAAGCATAGCGACCATGTCAGTGCCACCATCGCCTGATGTCCCTTAATTAGTCTTGCCCTCAGACGCCTATGTAAAGCACCCAGCCGTTGTTCTCAATCGGGCCGCTCGATATCTGTGAGGCGGCAATTGTGCTCCGTACATTCGAGCAAGACGGAAGTCGGCTTTTGCGGTGGTAGGGCACTACGGTCCTCGGAGTTGGCCGTGCCCTATGTTATCACCGGTAATTACTTGTTGCGTGCCGTGTTTTGAAGCCCAGCAAGGCTGCATCATTAGCCAACCGTTTCCCCGCCTTATCCCAAGGCTAGCAAAGTACAACGCTTGTGCACTTACTGACAGGTCACATCCCACACTTCTTCCGACCACGGCGAATTGTCTTCGTCCAGGTGGGTTGTTTTTTTTCCAGATAGATGATTGACCGCCCGGTGTACAATTTCACATATTCCACCAATAACAACCAAATCCAGAGACTCTCCACTAGGAGAAGGCGGAAGATGCACCAACCCAAGCGATTCCAACCTGGAACTACGGATTAGAGAGGAAGTATTTCTATCGCCTTGGCGAATATCCACCCTAGGATGTTTCATGATACACGCCTGTGCCTACAGTTGCACGCCGAATTTACAGATAAGCATAAACCAAGGAGACTGTTAAGAGCTATTATTAGGCGGACCAAGGGATCGATCAGGTGTATGCAGATACTCTGTTTGACGCCATCTGTAGGGAAGAAAAATCAACTATCCATCCGGCCCTCTTCCACCAATCAGAGCGCTCGCTGCTGCTAATTTCGACAGCTATAATTAAAGCCTACTCTATAAATCTGGAACACAGTTAGACTACTTGAATGGTACGCTTTTCAATTAATTCGTAGAAATTACCTTCTTGTAAGTGAGTGAAGGCCACAGCTTCCTTACACACATATAGCCGCCTGAATTTTATGAATAATTTTAGCGCCTCTAGGGCGCGCCGCGTAAGTTTGCGGGGAGGGGGGGGGGGGGACATTCGCCCGGATAAATAGCAATACCCCCGCAGGGAACAATCATGCATGCCCTGTCCCCAGGGGGTGTCTCTCAATCTATCACCATTTTTAGTTTTTCAAAAGACAGAGCAAAGCCATTGGATGACCGTTGCAGAGTTTCACGATATACCCCCTCATCAAAGAGAATGAAATGCGCAGCAGTGACGCGTCAGTTGACTTCCTTATCCGGGAGGCTTCCAGAATATGTGTGGAATGATTGGTGTGGGCCCTTGATGGGGCCAGGCGAGCTCTGCCCTAAAAGAGTGTGTCCATAGCAAGGCACGTTGAGGTCGGGAGGCTGTTTGGGCGCTGCGCGCGATTTACTTCTACCCCCCTCCCCCTGGGAACAGCCCTGCATGTACGGAGTACATAGGGCACTTGTCGAGCACCTGGCACCGTAACAGTTGGCCGCCCCTGCTCAGGAGATGATGCACTACCTACGTACTCCATGCTGCCGCCCCCTCTTTTCTGATCTCTTTCGGCCGTGAACTCGAGCGTCCAAGTCCGGTTCTCGCCAATGCTGATCCAACACCCGATGACGACTATGGCCGTTGCCAACGGCAGCGCGCGGAAACGCGAAACTTGCTGTCGAGCATGCAATACACACTGACTGCACGATCTGCGGGGTATGCACGTCCTTCTCGGTGACTCCCCTTGGGGTTTTTTGCTTCCTTTAGCTTCGGCGGCGATATTGGTCATTTCAGAAACACGGAAGCCTCCAAAGCGATCATTTGCATCTCCGCTAAACCGGCGTCTTTCCCATTTTACTGTGTCTCGGGGACACACGGGCTCTCAGCGCCTGGCCGAGCAAGGGCCTTTCTTGTGTTGCGTTGGCCCTCTGTTCCTCCACTCCTTAGCCTCCTCAGGCGTACCATGTCTGTGCGAGCGATGAACCTGGTCACACGCTGTTCCTCGCTAGTGTCGCAGGTTTTTCTTGCTCGGTTGGCCGTGACGCCTGATGCAGCCCTGCGAGGGAGAAACACACCACTTTGCGGTTATAACGGATAATTGATGTTACGGATGTTGTGGGCACACACGGTTGGCAGGGACAGCCTGACGACTTGTCGGACCTTTGACGAAATTAGACACGTCCGCCTAATTGAACGGGACCAGCCACCCGATCGCTTACAACCAGATTTGCATATTGCGCTTGCAGGCAGGTAGTTATAAGCAGGTAGCAGGTCATACTATGTTGGGTCGCTTGGTCACAGGTCAGACAGGGACATGGCTCGTCGCCAATTGGCAGTCTCTGGTTCCATGTTGCAGCCCGGATGCTACATCATGGGCTGGGCTGAGCGGCCCTTGCCATTTTTTTTTTTTGTTGAGATCAGGGACGTTTGGTTCCCAAGCGGGTGAAGAAAAACACGATCTCTCCTCCCACCCACCCACCACCGCTACCGTCAGTTCGCCCATTCTCAACGGAATCAACGAATTTGAAGCCGAATTTGGTCACAATAGGCCCCCCCGCAACAGAATGTCCTGAGGAAGGCGCAGATGTAAGGCACTATAGAGTTTTACAGAATTCCTAAATTCTGTACAAAAGAGAGGATTTATATAGCTTCTTCAAGGTCTCTAAAAAGCTAGTTGATAGAAATCATGTGCTAGCGTTGCACCCAGCACCTTGCATAAAGGGAGCGGGGAGACCTTGTGGAGATCTTGCAAGAAGAAGCAAGCCTAGAAGAAACCCTCCAAGATTCATTTTCAGAGAGCAATCGGATATAGTTTTAAAAGGCCCTCTATTTAATGCAAGGTCCTCTGATGACAAGGGCACAATAAAGTAAAAAGTCCATAAGATGTAGGTCTAAACAGCTATATTAAGCCAGCAAGAGCAGCAGATTTATTCCAGAAGAAAATAGGAACTCTGGTTGCGGTTAGGCTCCTGTTGTGACGATGGACGTCGGCACAATTGATTGACGCGCGCGTGCGCATTTGAACTTGCTGAGAGGCCCAAAGGTTCGACGTCTCGTCGATTTGGAACCTTGTACGATTTTGGTAGGGAACATGGCGCAGCGCAGCTGGATGGGTTGTCAATTGCAATCGTGACACATGCAATCTAAGATGAAAAGTACAGAATTATACCTGCTTCATTGCCCTAGAACTACAGAAGGTCGAAGCTTAGGAGTGGAAGAAGCTTTTGCAAAAGACTATTGGTAGGTAGATTGGATTGATACCCAGGAGGCTCAAGCAATTGAGTCACATACAGCGCTTTAGAACCTTTGGTTTCCTAGCTAGCGATGTAAATTCTTATTGCATGAGGCTTCAGTTACGATAAGGCGTGATCTTTGCAAATTGCGAGTTTGTCGAATTGAGGATGAGTGGACCAAGGGGTCGTGCGTTTTATTTTTTTGTTCTTTCATCCGCGTGGTTCCGCCCTGTACTTCCAGACTAATCAAGGAAGTGTTGGTTCGCCGCACAGAATGCCCGCGCCGTCTGCTCTCTGTTGGTTTTCACTTTTCACGATTTTTCTTGTCTATTCTGTAACGTTTCCTTCGAGAGAAAAAAAAAAAAAAAAAACCCTTTCTCTCTTAAAAAGGCTAAATTCTTCAGGGTACACTGTCATGCCGATATCCACCACCCGTAATCAACATTCGGCTAAATGCAGCCCTTGTGCGTTGCTGAAGGGCTGGCTGAGCATACATACATACCCGCGTCGTTTCCTGCATTATCGGGAACGTCCCACCCAGGTGGAGCTGCCTTGTTCCGATTGATGCGAGGGGGGGGGGGGGGCCAGGCCAGGCTGGGAGGCCATGATAAATTGGGACAAGGCCGATGGCGCGAGCCCTCGGGGTCTTCAACGGGGATCGACCGAATCAGCGGCTTGGTCATCCTCCGAGTCGAACAAAAAAGCAATAGAGAAAATTTCTGCATATATACACACATCCATACACTCACTTGCTTCATATGTGCAGGTAACATGCCCGACACACTTCCCACCAGAACATGCCTCGATTTCCACCCTCCGTCGCCTGGCACTGTTGCAACGCCAAATGAATCACCGGGCTGCGCAGGCATATGCCTCACACGATGATGATTACGGGGGACAGCCAAAATCTATCGGGGCGTCGGGCAGCTTCCGGAATAGGTTCGTCAAAACTGGCCTTGATGGGCCGGCCCCCTAGCCGTTGTTTGGGCAGCTAGATGGCAGCACTATATCATGAGTAGAAACACACACACAAAGTTTGCATGCATGTTGCCTTACCCTGGTGACGCGAGTCCAAACAAAAAGAAGAAAAGACAAAAACTTTATGTTTTCTTTTTATGCCTCCTCATCGCAAGCCTACGCGCCAGACACGTTGCTTTCCGACGTATGTATGTATATACACATATATGTACGGCGTTTTGTGGTGTGGGAGGCAATGTTGCATAATGCTACGAGGACCTGCGATACCAAAGGCAACGAACGAGCTGACAATGCGATTCGGACCATCTCTGTGCAGTCAACGGATGGCATGGCAAGGGCTATGACTGGTGGTTACATACGTACCAAGGACCGCGTATGTAGGCTTGAGTGAAGTAAACGGTGCGTATCGCAGTGATGTTAAGGGGCATTATGCACTCGCTTGGCTGCAAAATATATCACACACATCTGCATGGGTTTATACATGGTATCACCGTGGCACTCCCACCTGTACACTCACAGTCAGGAAAACGCACGACAGCCTGGCAAGGCTGGCATGTGCTTGAGCCCCGTCCCTCTCTCTCACTTGACCGTCGCTTTTGGGTTCTATTCCGTTTCCAGTTTCTATGGGTGTGTAGTGTACTCCGTGGGCAAGACTTGGTTGTATCCGTCTGCAAGTCCATACATGCCATACATGCCTGTCCTCTCTTTTCTCTTTGCATATTCTGATCGAGGGTCATAAGGTTTTGAAAAAAAAAAAACCAGTGAATAAATAATACACACACACACATACATACATACATCATATATGCACATCTTGCAGGAGAGAAAGAGGGGCCAGAGGACGTACAGCATCTACTCATGGCTTTCGGCCAGCCCCGAAGCCTTCGACATGGGTCCGTCCATTTAGGCAGCGGAATTGCAAGAAAAAGATTCGTGACGTCGGAGAAGGAAGGAAGCAGCCAGCCGCTACAATCTACGTGCCAGGCTTTCCCCGGGGTCGTGGGCCGCGCCTTCTGCGAACAGAACGGAGTTGGCAGCGATGCTGGGGCAAAAGGGCTTGAAAGGCTCTATTCCCATGGGCAGTAACAATTTCTAGGAGAATCCTGGTGCAGATCCGCTTAAAGCGGAGGAGATTTATTACAAAAGGTTCCCGTGCCGTGCTGATCGGGGCTACAATGCATTGTCTTTCATCCCTTGTTGGAACGAACGTCAAGCAAGGCACGAAGAATGCTTCCGAGACTGAAAAACTGCAATCTTACATTACGATGCCGTTTCTGCCAGCCAGCCTTGCCCAGGCGCGCGACCCGTTCCACTGTTTCCTCTTATCTCACTTTCCGGCATTGAATATGCATAAAGATGGCAGTCCAGTCAGTTTTGTTGTAGGCAGTGATGATTACCCTTTTGTAAGGGGATGCAGGGAACAGAGTCGGCAGTTGAACGGTCAACAAGGTCCGGTCCGCATCTCGCCGCCCGCGGTCTTATTCTTCGACAAACTTCGTATTATTCAACTAACATGATGCATGACAGCCAGGCCCCTTTCCGCCATAGTGCCGCGGGGAAATTTGCTGACCGCTTGCTTGCTGCTTCAAGGGGCCATCTCCTTCCGTGCTGGGCGTACGGCGGTTTCCCTTTGGGACGGGGATGCGGATGGATGCAAAGGGGGCTGGCTGGCTGACTGACTTTCTCATCACCCGATATGCATCGTGCGGTCGGCAGGCCCAAGCGAATTCCTGATGCACTTACTTCCGTATGGTGAGGTTGGCTTTTTGTCGCAGGCACGCTTTGACTCTTTCCCCCGTCAGCGATCGTGTGGTCGAGTTTGATGGAGGCACGATTCGTCGACGTGAGCGTAATACTACCGGCCGAGTCGGCATGGGAAGTGCTACGTTGCGTATTTGAAAGCGAGCTATGACCGACCCAACACGTCTCGTTAGGTTAGGATATGGTAAGGACTTGTGCGAGGGTGCTTGCGAGAGCAAGGTTGAACCTGGACGCTCACTTGGAGTTCCAGCCGTGTGGCGCAAAGGCACATATCGACCCGCGACGTGCCACCCAAACCGTATGGATACAAGGCAAATAAATATTACGGGGAGCAAATTCGTCGAAACCGGTTTCGAATCGTCATTTCGGGTGCAAACCCTCTGTCGCCGCATCGCACTGGGTTACATCGCACTGTACACCGTTTTCACCTGGTTCAGTGTCTGTTCTGTTCAAGGTGTCAAAACGGGTATCGCGGGTCCAAATACAAGTAACTGGTGACTGGTGACATTTGTGGGTCCTAACGGGTCTACACCCGCTATCTTGGCCCCACGACGTCCTGGCCTGCGCGCGCGACCTCGAGTGACCTCGGTGGCCTTTGAAATCATTTTACACCAACTCCTCCGTAAATCACTGCAAAAATGCATCTTCGCTAGTACTAGCGATTGTAGACCAGCAGCGATAATTCTACTCGAATATCCTAAACTAACTACTGTAGCTACACCGTAAGCCTTGAGGCAGCTAGCTACATGATCATGTCCACAGATCCCTTATTAATGGTGCTTTTATTATAATCACTAGCAAGAGGCTAAGCAGCAAAGCTGCTGTAGATATAAGACCAACAACGTACCTCTTGGTGGCACGATGCTTGCTAGTACTTCTATTATAGTGTGTGTTAGTACGTACTGCAGGAAGTGCCTTAGTAGACAAACCTTGCCCTGGTTGGTGTATAAGCCTTGTCGGGACCAGCCAGTTTGGAGCCGGCTACCTACCTAGGGACCCACCTAGGGACCTGCCTAGGGACCTACCTAGGGGCCTACCTAGGTAGGCAGGTGGTAGGCTAGGTATGTACATTAATATCAAGGGCCGCGGGAGCCTGTACAGGGATTATTTCACACCTTAGTCCTGTCTAAATTTCCACCTCATATGCGGGTTTGAGTCAGTCCCCCACATAATTTTGCCAGTTTACGATTCACGCCACTGAATATGGAGGGTTGGAGCCGTCTTGAGGCACGTGGATTTTGTTGCATCGAATAGACGAGAGAGCCATGTGTTCGCCCGGGCACAGAGTGTCGTTCTCGAGCCACGACATCGCTGAATAAACTGTACTCAAGACGAACCAATGACTCGTGTCACTGCCCTTTTTCGAACGTTATCGATGTGGGCGAGATTTCTCCACCCTCATGGCATTTGATGTTTTGCAAAAGAAAGCCAAAGCAGGATGGCGTGAAGCGCAACGCGGTCCATGAACAAAGCAAGAGAAATAGATGCATCAACCCACGATCCACACGAGTCCAATCTGATGGCTAACGCACCGTCAAAGATCACAGGTAGACACACACTGATAGTTGGAATAGCGCTCACGGCCTGACCCCCAGCCCTGCCAGCCCTGTAGCCTTACGGGCTCCAATGAGCCGATGAACAAGACTCCCACACTGATGCCTCTTTCTCTTTCAGATTGGTCGATTCTACCACGTCGCGTCGTGGGATCCTTCTCTTCTTCCATCTTTCTTTGCCTAAACCGCTTCCACGCCTCGATCGATCCTGGTATACTCTGATGCTGCAGCAGGCGATATCCGGATCGAGGAGGCCATCAAAAGCCGGCGGGTTCTTGGGCTGAGCATTGACAGTAACGAGGATTGACCTTGCACGAAACAACCCTGCCGTCAAGAGCTTGCTCTGGCAGAGCCGTGGTCATAAGCATTATACAAAAAAGGCACTGTCGCAACCTGGCGAGGCTCATGTCAAGGCAAGGCCACCCGAGACCAGGGGAATAACAGGCTCGGGAGGCGGTATGGCCCAGAAGGTCGTACTGTATCGAGAGCATGCGACGCTAAGGGACTCTCATCACCAGGGGGGGATTATACTTCGTTTGCCAAAACCGTTCGCCAAAGGCTCAGGAGCAGTCATGAGTCGTATTTGGGATTTCGCGGCCGGTTGGTCCGTTGCAATGGCAAGGTCAAGGCCAGTTCGTCAAGTTGAGTCTGAAACTGTAAACAAGCCTTGTTTGATGTCATCTTTTCATGAGAGAGTCTCACTCTGCTCGTTCCACAAACTCGACAGGTGTAGTTGCGGTGTGACGAAGGGGGTGGGAGAAATGTCGGTGGTGTCGTTGAAGCCAAGGTCAGTATGCATCGATCCTTGAATTGTTTGTTGGATTGTTGCAATGCTGGTGTAACAGGTCACGCGGGTGGTCATAGCACTGTGGAAGCCTCTGCTCCTCTTTTCGTCCTTCTTTTGCTCCTCTCTTTGCTTAGTCTTCCTGTAGCTAGCTAGTTAGATTCATTACATCGCTTCGCGTTTCATCATCGTTGCCATCGCTTTTGCACGCCCCATGACACGCTCATTGGCATGGACGGATGACCTGAGGAAGCATAGACTGTTTGGGCCAAACTATGTTTGTCGATTGTCTCCAACTTCGTACTAAAATCTAGTTCCACATTTAAGACGCATTAAGTGCCCCTTGTTCCCAGAGAATGCACTAGATGTATCTCACAATGGTGCACAGTAATCATGTAACGAAGAAGTTCGATCAATACATGGCGTCAGTCTGAATGTCTCTGTGAACGAGAGGCATCTCTGGCATATCTACAAGCTCTGCATTCGATGACATGATGAAGCGGCCATGGCTTCTTGGTGCGTAGCAATGTCCACGTGCTTGTGCAAAGGACTACAGATGAACATATTCTCAAGTTTGATGAACAATACGCGCCGAGAATTCGCAGGAACCAGGTTACTCTGTTGGCTTCCCCAATCTTTCACTCTCAGCAGAAACAGGTTCTTTGTTTGTAAGCGCAATTCCACAGGGATTAAGGCTGCGCAGCACTCAGTCCTTGATACATTTTGGTCGTCATCTTGAGGGCGTTTGCCAGTATATATTACATCGCCTGCCCGTAGTAGCTATGTTCAGGACCCACCTCCATAGCGGCCAATTGCTCCTTCCAGTTTTCTTTCTCAGCTGGCGTAGATATTCTGAGGAACTTCACAACTGACCATAAAGCCAGGCTTGGGAAATTACTAGGTTTCTGCATCTCGCTACCGACTGATCCCTCCGTTTCAAATCCTTTGCAAAGCCCCTGCTAGCTCTTTATTTCGACCTTTTCAAAGGCAACTTTGAATATGAGCTTCTGATGTAGCCCGGGGTGGCTGACTCTACATAAGTTCCAGCTCCCACCTGGCTATGCAGGTGCTCGACGACGCACGTGAAGACCTCCTGTGAGTCCGTCGCTCTTCGCTGGCCCTCGATATATGAGGCGGTAGAATGATCATCACGGGGTGTAGGTGCGCCACTAAGCAGCTAGACTACAAAAAAGTGTATCGGCATGTGAGAGTCTGCTCTCACTGTTGGGAGGTAGGTGAGTTGGTAGAAAGTCTTGTACATCCAGTTGTCATCGAAACTATCGGCGCATCGTACGCATTGAACTGAGTCGCTCAAATAGTGTCCTTTTCTTCTACACTTGAATCTCGCCCGAGACTCGATATATGCAACAAACATAGGCAATTTGAAGCTTGGATTCGATTCATGGAAGCTGAAAAAGAGTTGCTTGTGGTATAGGGTAGGCGAACCTTCAAGGACAACGTCCTCGCATCTTGGCGCTGACGACGCCTCTGCGCCACTCTGGGCAACTGACCTCTTGCAGACGCCATTGGGATCTTTGAAGTTGGAGGAAATTTTCCATGGGTCGGCAATGCGGGTCAAGTCTGATGATGCCTCGCCGATGTAGACGAAACGCATCGAGGTGCTGCTGGATGAAAACGCTCAAAATAGAAGGCTTTCAGAGCATTTTTCACACTCACGCTTGCCGACCTGGACCACACAACGAAATCGTCAGCTCTGTTCGGGGTGCGAGAAACACAAAATGACAAGAACATATAGATTCATATTCTCCTTTCAGTCCTATTTCGTCAACAGCTGCATCATCTGTCATAGAGGAGCTGCCGTATCGGTGGCTGAGGCGAGCCAGTGACAGCAGAAAAGCAGAATTGTGCCCAACGTGGCGGTTAACGTCAGAGACCACCAGTCCAATGGTCTACAGGTCTAGAGGCTGATGTTATCGGCACGCGAGCAGGGTGAGGCAAAGCGAGAGCAATCCCACCTTCTAAAGAGGGTTGCCAATGCAGTACGATTGTCCAAGGATGTGCGAGCAACCACCATCAAACTACGTTTCTCACTGCAGCTGCAGCCTAAAGAAAAAAAAAATACAATGGTGTATTTTTCGCAAAACGGCAAACGCAGCAGCTCTTTAGGGACCTTTTCTTACTCCACAGCAGCTTTCGGTGCCATATTCTATTTATGATATGGAGAGGTTGGGATTGTTTCTTGACATAGACCGGAGCTTTCTGTGATAGTATATGCAGATCCTCCGCTCTGGGCAGCGGATATGAACATGCAGACAATAGCTGCGCTGAAGACAAACCGGCCGTGTTTGTCGCTCGAGCGATTCTCAACGTGTAAACGAAAACACTGAGAGTTCAAGATCGGCTGAATACCATGAGTTTGATGCTACAGATGCCTACTGTCGAAGATCTTGCCTGCTTCATTGTTGTCGATCAGCCCCTTCAGAGGACGAACCCCTCATCATATGGGATCTTTAGCGATTACGCCCTCAGTAGCCGTCTGGCTCTACCGGACGAATGTAGTAGCCAGTCGCCGCGAAGCCAAGTGCCTCACAACTGGAGCCCGTGATGCGGGTAGAAGCAGGCTGGCTTAGGGTTGCGAGATGCAAACAGGTGTTCAAGCATATGATATGATAAAGATCGGAGGCCCGAGAGAGACCACCAAAGGGACGTATCTCTTCAACGTATGCATTAGCTTAGCGTTAGTGTTTGTGCTGGTGCCACAGAGACAGTGAAGTGGCACATGAGGAAACAAACCAGAGCGGACGAATATCACTTGGAGATTTCAATGTCAGTTGCAGATGGTTTCACGGATTTGGATGTGCCGCTGCCAAGGCTGGTGCTTGACAGGCGCGGATACGATTCGGTTGCGGCTGAATGGCGTCGAAGTCGGATTCAGATCCCGACGACAATTCCGACCCAGTGCGAGTAAGACTCGGGCTGCGGGGGGGGGGGCCCATAAAGAAGAAAACTGGAATCGTTGATTGGCCAGAGAGGTTTAGCCAATTCGAACTAATCGGCTCACGGCACGCGGCAGCCCCAGCAAATAGTGGGGCGTAGAAGTTTGAAGCTGCAAGGCCAAGTAACTAATGTGAGATGGGATCAGATTTACTCTGTAATACTGTAATACTGTACCATGCGGAGGCTCAATTTAACATTGACCAGTTGACCCTCATTGCCTCCAGCACTAACAATTGTGGACGGGAAGAACGGCATCCGGGACCCTCTTTTTTCTTCCCAATCCATAGTGAGCGTGAGAATGGCGGAGTGAAAAAGAATACTTCGTACATGATGACAGCAAGGCGAGAGGCGAGTAAGGGGAAAGGGTGTGCCGATTGGAAGTCGCAGCTGACTTGACTTGCTCTGACAGTGCCTGCCAGTTGCTAGCTAAGTCGTGCAGTTCGCTGCTAATGGATTCCCTCGTTATCTAGCTAGGTAGGCACCTCACCCTGCGTGTCTTAGGTACCGCCTAGGTACATGCCCCGCACAGTACTCTCCACACTGTATTCTGGCCTGTAGACTGAGCAGTCAGTCCATTTACTCCGTACGAGCAGCATTCAGCATTCAGCATTCAGCATTCAACATTCAACGGTCCCCCTCCCAAATTCCTCTGCGCATCTTGGTTCCGCGTTTCACGGTCAAACTACTACATCTTTCGTTGACGTAGTTTTCGGCCTCTTCTCCACCACAAAGGAGATCCTTAACCCGCCCCAAGGCCAACTCGACGACAATTTCCCGCCGGGACGCCCACCAAAGTCCTTCTCCGACCCTCGCCCGTACAGATTGTGCAACTGCCGACACGATTGCGACAATTCCGCAAGCCTAGAGAGGGCTCTCCCTCACCAACCTGGCTCGACCCAACTCAGCCGCCATGGTCAGAGACGAGAAGCACTTGGCCAAGGAAGCGGTCGAAGCAACTTCCCGCTGTCCTTCTGCTGCGCAAACCGAGAAGTCGGAAGACAATTTGGTAAGCTGCCATATCTATGCCGCATCCGAATCGGCACAATTTCGCCTGGGAGAGGTCCTCGCGATTGCTCAACCCCCTTCCCCCTTCTTGGGAGCTGTCACCTCGATTGACCTGCCATGACCTCGCACCTCTATCAAGCTCAGTCTCCGGCAATGGCTTTTGCGGCGGACAAGAATGCTGACCAGCGCCGAGCGCGGTGCACAGAAGCCCTTCTCATACGATGAAGAGGATGACAACATCGGCCACCGAGGCGAGCAACCACATATTCCCACAGCTACCGAGCATGATTTGAATGTCACTGAGGATGATCTTCTCGAAGCCAAGGAGTTAGCCTCTCAGTATACCCTCGACGAAGTTCGCGATATCATGGTTCGTGTTCGTAAAATCCACGAAAAGGATCCCAATTTCCCTACGACAGTCATCGAAAAGGTGAAGCTGTTTCTTGACAACGAAGCTGTTTTCAAAAATCCCCATCAGCACCAGCATCTTATCCAAGAAATGAAGCTGGAAGCAGCCCTGGTGATCAGCAATAGCCCATACGCTGAAGTGCGCGCAGTTGTCAGCAACAAAGATGATCCGAAAACAACGTGCTCGACGATCCGTAGCTGGGCGATTGGCCTGCTGTTCTCCGTGTTGTTAGCCTTTATCAATCAGCTTTTCGATATTCGTCAGCCTGCCATTCGCGTCATGGCCAATGTGGCCCAGTTGCTTGCCTATCCAATCGGCAAAGCCGCTGAGAACTGGCTCCCTGACAAAGGCTTCACTCTTTTCGGCATTCGGCATTCCCTCAACCCGGGGCCATTCACCAAGAAGGAGCACATGCTGATCACCATCATGGCCAACGTGGCATACAACACGCCGTATACTAACTACATCATCTGGGTTCAATATCTTCCGCAGTATTTCGACCAGCCCTACGCCTCGCATTTCGCCTATCAGCTTCTCATTGCCCTGGCCACCAACTTCGTCGGCTACGGTATCGCTGGCGTGTGCCGTCGCTTTCTCGTGTATCCATCGTACTGCGTATGGCCTGCCTCGCTTGTAACAATTGCCCTCAACTCCGCGTTCCACAATGATGTGAACCCCCCGGTAAGCGGGCCTTTCCGGTCGATTTGGCGCATTTCGCGCATTAAGTTCTTCTATCTCATGTTTGCGGCCATGTTTTTATGGTTCTGGTTCCCCAACTACATCTGGGAGAGCTTGTCCAAGTTCAACTGGATCAGCTGGATCGCGCCTGGCCATCGGGATTTGAACATCGTCACAGGCATCAATAACGGCTTGGGATTGAATCCTTTCCCAACGTGGGACTGGAATGTGCTTCTCTGGGACTCGGCCGATCCGCTCATGGTTCCATTTTTCAGCACACTGAATCGTTTCATTGGTGTTTTTGCTTCGTTCTGGGTGGTCCTTATTTTCTGGTACAAGAACGTTTACAACACCGGCTACTTGCCTATCAACACCAATCGCGTCTACGATCGATTCGCCAATCTGTACAACATCTCTGAAGCGACTGATGACCACGGGGTTTTCAACGCCGAGAAATACTCCAAGTACTCCCCCCCATACCTGGGAGCTGGCAATGTTGTTATTTACATGTTCTTCTTCGCCATTTACACCTCGACGCTCACTTACGCCGTCCTTTACCATCGACACGAGATTGCCATGGGTTTCAAAGCCCTGTTCTTCAACTTGCGCTTGAAGAGGAGACCGGTCAAGGAGGAGCGAGTGCTTGATGTGCACAATAGGCTGATGAAGGTCTATTCTGAAGTCCCCGAGTGGTGGTACATGATTTGCTTGGCTATCGCCATCGCTTTTGGTATTTCGGGCATCAGTGGATGGGAGACGCACACGACACCAGGCGTCATCTTCTGGGGTCTTGCACTTTGCGTCGTTTTCGTCATCCCGGTTGGGATCATTAAGGCCATGACCGGCATTGAGGTAACCCTCAATGTCCTGGCCGAATTTGTGGGTGGTTCTTGGGTCGACGGAAACGCCCTTGCCATGAACTACTTCAAGTCCTTTGGTTACGTCACTTGCGCCCACGCCATCTGGTTCTGTAATGACTTGAAGCTGGCACACTACGTCAAGATACCTCCTCGCCAGACCTTCACCGCTCAGATGGTGGCCACCTTTCTCAGCACGGTCGTCTGTATCGGCGTATTGAACTTTCAGATGAGCAGTATCAACAACGTCTGCACGCCTCAGGCTCAGTACAAACTGACGTGTCCTGGTGTTAATACGTTCTTTACAGCCTCTGTTCTGTGGGGTACAGTTGGGCCGGCCAAGATGTTTGGGCACAAGGGCCAGTACAGTCAGACCTTGATTGGGTTTCCCCTGGGTGTCGCGGTGGTCGTTTGTATTTGGGCTGTGAACAAGAAGTTTCCCAAGTGGACTTGGGCCCGACAACTGCATCCCGTCGTGATTCTCTATGGGGGCATTGTTTGGGCACCCTACAACATGTCCTATGTGTGGCCCTCGGTTCCCATTGCGTACTTCTCCTGGATCTACCTCAAGACGAGATTCTTGGGCTTGTGGTCCAAGGTATGTATCACGTCCCCGGAGCCGAGTGCTGCAGGAGATGTTCAATTCAATCGAATCTCGCTAACCGCTGTCCAGTACAACTTTGTCCTCTCTGCAGCGTGGTCCTGCGGCATTGCCATCGCAGGCATCATCATCTTTTTCAGCTTGCAGTATACAGAAACCGACTTCGACTGGTGGGGCAACAATGTGTCAGAAATGGGCTGCGAAGGCAATGCCTGCGCCCTCAAGCAACTAGCGCCCGGCGAGTCCTTTGGTCCTCAACCCGGGCAATTCAGCTGATGACACGGATTGGGCCAGTCATCTAGCACCTGCCCCCTAAAATCTTTCCACACAAAGTTCATCACCAAACCGACCATGCTTTTACAAAGTCGGTATGCAAAGCTAAGCGATCATTCTTAACGGAGTTGGAGTACATTTGAGCTATCGGGATTTTGATGAAACAAATGGTCATGTTGGGTTTGGAAATCACATCAGTATCCAATTTTTTTTTTTTTTTTTCCTTATCAAATTGAGATGCAATGCGCTTACGGCATCGACAAAATTCAAGTGGCAGTCAAGATGAAGAGTTATACCCATGCCGACATGGTTATATCGTCGGGTTTTTATTTTTATTTTTATTTTTTTTACTTTTCCGTCTTGCCGCTACTCTAGCTGCGTCAAATGGAGTTGGTACCGTCGCCTTGTGCGGGAGGGGCTGGGAATAATGTAAATTTAGCCTTGGGTAAACATGGGGATTATACCGTGTAGAGATGGGCATGTTGTGAGCGTGGATGCGAGTGCGCTGTCATGCGATTTGAGTCACGGCTGGGCATCAATCGAGGTGGCATTGTCAACGTTGTTCTATCCAACTAGATTTGTGTACACTGACAAGTATGAGTACGAAGTATGAATTCAAGTTGCTCCTCCTGCTCCTGCTCCTGCTAAATGCTTGTCGGGATATCCAAATAGATTTGAAAACATGGAAATAAGATTCAAGAAAAAGGAACAACACAATCCCGCCGTTAGGTATGCGCGCCCGTCCAACTCCTCGGGGAGACAGGACCGCTCCCGTGCCCTTCCCCTTCCCGCAGCTCCTCTTTCCAATCGCCCCGTGGACTCTTTCCGCTCAAGGGGCTCACGTCGCCTCCGTTGTTGCGCTGCACGACCTGGGCACCCGTGCAGATTTCCGGAGCTGCCTCGGGGACAGTCTCTATGCTTCTACTGGCCGTGGTGCCTGTGCCATGGCGGGCATTGGCGTCCCAGGCTGCGTCTTCGCTGACGATGCCGTCCGCGATGAGAGGGCTCTTTTCTTTGCTTAGTTTGACGCGCGACTTGACCCAGACGCCTGCCTTGTTGGAGAAATCTCTCATTGATCCGTGGCTGCTGCTACGGCTGTGGTGGAACCGTCGGAGCCCCTTGGTTTTCGAGAGGATTGTCCAATTGGAAGGGCTGTTGAGGTTGATGTTGCTCGTGATGGTGCTGATGATGCTGTTGCGACGGTTGTTGCCGTTGCTGGAATTCCTGCCTGCCGTCAGCCCGGTATGGAATGCAATTGTGGGCTTTTTGCGCCCGGGCTTGTTGTGCAAAACTCCTGCTGCTTGCATCTTCCGAGTGATGAGGGCCATTTGCCCGGTAATGGTGGGCGTGGATATGAGCTCTACGGCCGTGATGTGGACTGTGTGTATGCCTTCAATCTCGACTTTTCGTAGGTCTGCATTGAGGCGTTCGGCAAATAGGTACGCAGGAAGAATACAGCCGCAAATGTCGTAGAAACGTGCCGACAAGAGGTCTGCCTCTGCAAGGGCCTGGGCTACTGGGTGCAGAATCTCGTTCCAGGCAGAGACGAGAAACTGCTGCAGATTGCTGCGTTGCTCAGCTGTTAGCCAGTTCACGTAGCTAGCTTCCGACACAACTGGCTCTGGCTTGTCGAGGGGGACTCGGGGCTGAAGAGATTCAAAGTCGCCAGATGGCTGCAGTATTGGCTGGCTGATGGTTTCAAAGCAGCCCAAGGTTTGAACGGACGCTGCGAGAAGAGCCATGGCTGCTTGAGCGAACTGCTCCGGAACACGATCGGAGGGATACTCAAGTGTGAGCGACACCTTGTTGGGTGCCAGCATTGTGGAGTGCGCGAAGAGGTCTGGCACATCCCGAACTTGTGGTTGGACGATGTTATATGTGAATGTTGTGTTTTCCATGTTGAGCGTCGTAGTTCCATCTACCGGAACCTGTGATCGGTGCCGAACCACAGAACTAAATCTCGACCAGTTTGTCCAATCCGTGCACTCACGCACAATCTTTTGCGCCCCCATTGCTTCGTATGGCAGTGATTCTTCGCTGTATAGGTTTATCATTCGAAGGATCTGCAATGGTGAGCTGTTTACAATAGGGAACCGGACTCGAACAGGAATGACATTCTCCATAGGCCCGACGATGGATGAGACGTCGACGCTCGTCTCGAGCTTGAGGCGACGGCCTTCGACCACCTCACCAAAGACGACATCTGGACTGCCGGACAAAGTGGCCAAAACAGTAGCCCATGCGGCTTTGAGAATGCTATCAAACCCGATTTTGAAATCCTCCAAGATCAAGGGCGAAATTTCAACCTGCTCCTTGATGGTCTGGATCTCTGTCCCTGGCGGAAGAGGTCTGAACTGCGGCACAATTTGCGTCATCTTCGCTTTCTGAAGGCGTCTTTGCCAGTAAGACATACTGTCATCGTAACGAGCACCCCGCAAAGCACGCGTGTAGTCGAAAAAAGTTGCTCGCTGCAGCTCCGTGTTGGGATGCTCATACAACTTGACAAAGTCCTGGACGAGCCTCGGCACAGCTGATTCACTGACCTGCGCAGCGCTCAATCTCACGAGCAGACGACTACCGCAGGATTTGGTGTCCAGAAAGGTAAACTTGGTGGCTGGCTTGCGAAGCTGAAGAACTTCCTGTTGATATCGCTTCAGGACGAGACGCGCATCCTTGTCGAGAGATGGAGCTGGGACGGATCTATAGTCGAAATCTGCGCGGAAGGATTCAATAGCAACCTGAAACAAATTGCACTCGTGGATCGCGAATGCTGTCCGCAATGCTGGGTGCAATTTCGTCAAGGCTTCGCAGGCGTCTTGGACCCGTTCGTGTTCTAGAGCACCGTTGAAATTGATCACGAGGCACCGAATGTCGCTTCTCGGACCATATAGACTGGGCTCAAGGCAATGTAATTGATGTGAAGAGGCTTCGGCGACATCAATGACATCGTTCCATGGGATGTCAAGCTGAGGCGCGACAATGAGCTTGACGAAGCCATGGTCAGCATCTTCAGGCAGCTTATGAGCTGTGTTTACCAGTTTTGGACAGGTTTTGCCCGTTGGTAACCTGATGAGCTGGCGATGGTCATCCCCTAATTCGAGAGATTGGCACATTTCAGTCAAGGTAGCTCCGTTAAGGACCTGGCCTATGGACACATCGAAGCCGTTTTGGCGACACGACACGACCAACCGTCCGGCAAGCCACTTGTCACCGCCAGCATCCAAGAAACTGTCCTGTGATTTGACATCTGCTACCATGACATTTAGAACTGCCGCCCAAATGAGGCGCATCGACTCCTCCGTCTGAGTAAGCGGTAGAGGTTTGCTCTGTATTCCCGTGAAATACGGTTGACTGCTAAACGGCACATTGGGCAAGTCAAGTATCTCAGCATAAGAGAATGGAGAGATCATCTTCTGTAGCTTACGTCTGTTAATCTTCAATGACGTAGACAGCGGGAACCTTCGCACGGGAATGAATAGCGTGGGGATTTTTTGAGATGATGCCGCTTGGCGGCGCTTGGAATTCGTAATGGAATTCTCTGCCAGCCACTTTGCGGCAGCGAGCTTCGATCTCATTTGCATGGTCAATCTGTCGAGTTCGGATGGTCCGACAAACTCGCTATCTCCGAACTCTAAGAATGCTGCAAGAGAATTGATCGCATCGTTAGTGACAATGGGCTCCACGACAACATCCACATCCCCTCCTAGACACTGCCGAATTTGCCTCTCAAGAACTGCAGTCAATGCTGGTGACCCATTAACGACAATCTCATCTCGCATTGTGGCAAGGAAACGAATGTGTCCACGATCCAAATAACGCACTCGATGTCCTGTCCTCAAGTACCTCCACTTGCGTTGACTGTTAGAACTCTCAAACATAACGGGATCAACAAGTGGATTGCCATGGATGTACTTGTGGGGAGTAATGATGGGACTATCAATGGCTAACTCCCCCACTGCACCAAGAGGCATTAGCTTTTTGGGATCTTCGGGGTTAAGAATGAGGAATCTACCAAGCAGAGGCGGTGCAATAATGTTGGTGTCGCTCTCTTGAGAAATCTTAAACACGGAGATGGCCAGAGGACATACATCTGGCGCACCATAGGCCAGAAGAACATCGCGAGCTCCCAACCAGGGCTTGAATGTATCCCCATCAAGGCTCCTAGTTCGGAAGCAGATTGTTTGTAAATTCGGCACAGTAGCAGGGTTGATCTTGCGCGCCAAGACGGTCGTCATGTACGTCCAGGTAATATCCATTCGTGCAATAGTTCCTTCCAGATCATTGACTCGTTCCAACGCAGATGGAATACAAATGCACCCTCCATGAAGCATGGTGCCTAGGACCTCGACAAGCGCAACGTCTACTGTGTATGCGGACAGCTGAAGCACTCTGCTGTTTTCGTGGATTTTGAGTGCAGGTCCTTGCACTGAGAGGATGGAACAAAGAGACTCGTGCGTAAAGAAGACCCCTTTTGGTCTTTGTGTGCCTGGTGACAAGAAGGCACATGCAGCTTGTTGGGGAAGGGGGTCTTTGTCAAGGACTGTGACTTGCGGTGTCAAGGAGGAGAGGAATGTTTCATTTACGAGAACGCAGTTTCTAATGAACTGACTGACGTGCTTCCACGCACCTTCGGTAACAACGACGAGCTGAGGCTCTAGCTGGCGTATCATGGCCTCGACCATAACCATGTCTTGAGCGTCAAGGCAGACAAAGCAACCACCTGCCTGCATCACCGCCAGCATCATGATAGGTGCCCACCGACTCTTTTCCAGAACAATGGGTACCAGGGCGCCTGGACCAACGCCGAGGTTGACGAGATATGCGGCGAGCTTGAATACGCTTTCCTCGACCTGCTCATACGAGAGGTCTCCGTCCCATGCATAAATTGCAGGTGCGTGAGGACGAGCTCGACATTGCCTCAAAATGAGGTTGTGCAGACATGCCGAGATCTTCGTGTCGGTTTGGTCAGGCTCCCAATCAGGATTCATGATTTGCTGGAAATCATGCTCAGTAAATAAATCTGCCTGCGATAGTGGCTGCCCTGGTATATGAATGATGATTTGTAATGCTCGCTGAAAGGTGTTCATGACATTGTGCAGCTGGTCAGGGGAGAGACAGGCATAGCTGATATCGGCTTGGATTCGATCGTCACGAAGTGTGACACATAATGATAAGTCGCAATTGTTGTCTGACGTGTTGGAGATAAGAACAGGCTCCCAGCCATTAGTATCGAGTGTGTCTGAGTCGCTGAGAACAGTGTCGTAGACATCCAGGCAGGTGACACAGGTAGTGAATAAACGCTGTCCGCGCATACCAAGGGTGTGCTCTATTTCTGTCAAGGTTGGAACCTCGGTCACCATCGACTCACGTTGCATCGTCTCCAGCTGCCATAGTACGTCTAGAACAGTAGACAAGGGCGAGAAGTTCACCATACAAGGAACAATTGCCGCCAGACTGCCTACAGTGTGCGATGTGTCGGGCAGGAGCACCTCGTCCCGGCCAGCGTGCTGGTAGCCGAAGACGACGCGGTCGTCCCCCACGTATGTACGCAGGACAAAGGCCCATGCCAGCTGAATAACCGTAGGGATGTTCACGTGGTTTTCTGAGCAGAATGATGACAGCTGATCATGGCTGATATCCAAGCTGATGCCTCGTGATTCAAGTCGTCCTTGATCCTGAATGGCGAGGTGAGGAAAGATGCAAGACGTAGCGCCTTCGAGGCGTGACTTCCAGACATCGACACTGCGTGGAACATCGAGCGAAGCAATGTGGCGATTCTGCCGTGGAGACAGGGGGTCAGGAAGGACCATCGTCTTTTCCATATACAAGTGCCTCAGCTGAGAAACCAAGTTGTGAATAGCAGGAGGATCGCACAAAGCTTGGCTACAATCGATCCTTAAAAAATTTGTCTCACTTGAGCGGCTTACCGAAAGTCGATGCCTCGGTTGAGATGGTGACGATTTCATTGGTGGCAATGTTGAAAGGGTCTTGGTGGGGTCTTTCGAATCAATAAAAAGCATGGCTGGTGAGATCTTCTTCAAAACTACTTGGTCAAACAATCCCTTCTCTGAAACACTTTCGACAAAGACACTTCTCAGAACGCTGTGTGTAGACACCAGTGCCTCCCAGGCCTCGCAAAGCCCAGTCTGGTCGACCAACGACCCGTCCTGGGTTATCAGTTCATACGTCCGACTGATATGGAAACAATTCGGATCCTGGGCCTGTGCGAGGAGAATTTCTTGTTGTACAGGCTCAACAGAAAATACGGTTTCGATATTATCGACGGTGTTGATGCCGATACTGACCAATCTCTTGCTCGTGAAGTTTGACAAACCCTCGTAAGAAGTCTCAAGAAGTGGTACATCAGAAAGGGTGAGTTCAGGTTTCATCAAGCTCAGCCGAGATATCGCCTCCAGAGCTGTATTTTTGAAAAGTTCCATCCACTTCCCGATGCGGTCTTTGTGTTTGGAGTTGACGTTGTAGAAGAACTCTACTCTGACGCCATGGTCATCCACGCCAACTGAGATCTCAAACAATGCTATTCGGCCAACAGCGGGACCAACATCGGACGCCAAAGATCGGACTTCGCGATCGGGAGCAGCAATCGGTTCTAAGATTCCGTCGTCTCGTTTCAGCTCGTTGAGCGTTTCGACGCAGTTGAACATGACCTCTAGGGGTATTGAGGTTTTGGGTGTGTTTTGTGCGGCAAATTTGGACAAGAAGAATGAGGTGCCATTCCGGGGAACCGCTTTGCGTGTGTCTTTGATCACTTTGATCACATGGAGAATATCATGGCTGCCATCAACTTGAACATTGATAGGACAGAGAGTGGTGAACCATCCGACAGTCTGTTCAATATTAAAGTCACGATTCCGAGCATCACGGCCATGCTCCTGCTTCCAGATGGTGGGGGCGTTGCGCTCCGGAAAAGTTTGCTGGAAAGAAAGCACTAGTGCTGCGAGGAATACATCGGCGGACTCGGTTCGGAATACAGTATTGCATTGTTTTCGGAATATGGAAACTGCTGATTCCGTTAGGGAAAATGTAAGATGTTTCGTATTGCCATACAAATTTGGTTGGTCGTCCAACTCCCAAAATCCAAGGTTCTCGGGACCGATCTTGAACGGCGGAATGGGGTCAAACAATTTTTGGCTATTCTCGTAACTCTGAAATTCAGTCCAGTTTGTGAATGGCATAGATGGTTCAGAAACTAGTGTCCCCTGGCGAAGTAGCTCATCCAGGTCATGCAACAAAATATGCCAAGATTTAAGGTCAACAACGAGGTGATGTGCCACCAGGTACAGAAGCCGCCTGTCATTGGCATTACGGATGTGCTTGACGGCAAATACCGGGCCGTTGAAAATGTTGATAGATCGTTGCGCGTCTTCCACACAGGCCAACAGGTCCTCATCATCATTCATGTACTGATGTTCGAACCTGTATGCACGATTAGACTCTGGAACAATGACTTGCGCCCATCCCTGGCTAGTCAAACGGAATCTAGCCCGAAGCATCGAGTGTCTTGAAAGCAACACACTAAATGCGGCCTCTATATCGGCTAACTCGATATCCGCTTTGATATGCAAGAGAATACTCTGACTAAAACGATATTCCTCGGCGGCTGCAGCAACGGCCTCAATGTACCTGTTCATTGATGTCCTGAAAAACAGCTGTTGCATGACTGCAAGAGGAAAGTAGTCCTCTTGCGAGGAATCCTCAGGGCAATAGGGTAGCTGTTCCCCGATACGCCCGCTATAGAAGCTGTTTTCCACAAGTGGTTGCACCGAAGAATCTGGTCGCACACGTCTTAGCGGCGTCACTCTTCCATTTCGGGTTTCAGTCGAGCTGAGGCCGAGACCAAGGCCGCCGGCGACAGTCCTCCGATGGTCAACCAGCTGCATCTTCATGATCTTACCCTCCATCTCGTCACCCAGGTTCTGCACCCAGGTCCGGAGTTTCCGCGCATCGGGCTCGCCTTCGGCGTCTGTGGCCATGGATCGCAGCATGACCCAGACGTCGGGCCGTTGAGAATCGGAACCCCACTCGGCCACGGCGGTCTTCAGCTTGTGTATCTGTTTTCTGCCATTTTCATGCTCCGCGTCTTCTATTAATAAGGTGTGCTCATTGTTGGGGGGGTGCACGGCTGCTGTGGTGATCAGTGCGACAAACTGGCCCTCGAACGGACCTGCTCGTGGCGAGACCAAGCACACCCTGCCTACCTTTGAGGTGGACAACAATAGGTTCTCCAATTGTTGTTGCTGGGCATTGGCTTTGGCAATGGATTTGTATGTATGCTGCAGCCCAGGAGGGGAGTCCTGGGTGGTGCTCCGCGGCGAGCCTGGTGGTGGTGGGAGGTCGTGGAGGTCGTCGCTTGACGAGGAGATGAGAGCTGCTGCGTCAACCGTCATGGTCGCAAACATGGCATCATTATAGCTGCTGATTCGGAGACTCGTTTCTGGTGTGAGCGAAGGTGTCGAGTGTGACGTGGATGGTGATTCTGTGTTGGATCTGGCCGCCGCTGAATCCGAGGCCGAGATGGACTCTGCGTTGGATAAGTTCAAGAAAGAGGCGATGGCAATTGCGCCGTCAGCGCCCGCATGTAAATTGTCCGATGCAGAGACAGGAGTAGAATTGCCAGAAAGTGGCATCAATGAAGTCGAGGCGTATGTGTCGTATTGGGACTCTGCGTCCGTGTCGTGTGCAAGACTGAGTTTCCGCGGTGTGTCTGCTACTCTGAGGCCAATGGAATTGCGGTTCAGATATCCTTCCAGCTCCTGGTGCGTGTCTCCTAGATCTGCAAAGAGGTCTGATGCCTTGCTTTCCGTCAGCAGCGATCGTACTTCGTCAGATATTTGAGGATTATCGCGGCCGCGCCGCCCGAGTCTTCCGCTTCGACGAGCTGGGTTGAGTGGTGGCGGAACCAGTGGAAGTGACACGACGCCGTCATCAGGCAGCTGCGAGGGAGCAGCGCCTGCCTCGCCGTCCTTTATGACCATGATGGGCGAGGCTGTGTGCGCATGCGCTCTGCCTTCCCTTTCTTCCTTATTTTTATCCCTCGTATCCTTGTCCTCTCTCGACTACAGGGTGAATGTTGTTGCATGAAAGCCCTTTGGCGAAATTCCCTTTGTCTTCAGTGCTTCATGAGACGCGCTTTGCTGTCTATCTTCTTTTTCCGGTTGCTGTGTCCTATTGCCGGTTTGGTGCGTTATATTTCGCCGTATTCGACACTCAGGTTTCGCAGGCCGACTAATACAGGAGAAGGTGAGTTCGTGCCATGCTGCAATAAGTACCGCAAGTGAAGGCTCGATGAAGCAGAAAATGTGACAGAAAATGCAGTGAATTACATACAGGTCAACGAGTATGAGCAAAAGATGAGAGCACAGAGGAAAAGAAGCACAGGGGCCCGACAAAAATAAAACAACATAGGATGAAGACCAGACAATTGATTAATTGCCACCATCCTTGCACACATCAATATCCCGTCTTGCCCGTTCACGTACAGTACAGTACAATACAGTCAGCCTGCAAGCTGACGCAAGCAATTCAAGCCGAACATGAGCTGACCCAACCAAGCACTGCGCCTGGCCTGGCCTGAGCTACGATTTCCTCTCCTCTCCTTCACTCCTCTCCTTCACTCCATACTCCGTCCACTTGGCTGTGATCTGAGACCAGTTGGTGTCCGGGCGGCGAACCCTGGCCCAAGTGCCATGTACCGTGTTGCCTATTGGCGAAAGACTCTATATGTGACTCTTGGTGCGGTGCTGGACCAACAGGCGGGTGACAGATTCCAAGACGGGGTCTGCTCACCACAGCATGGCAGGACCCGTCCTGTATTCTGTCCCTCCCTTGACCCACGTGGCCCGGGCGGGGACGCCGTACTGCTAGCACAAGCTATCACGGGAGCCGAGGGGGTAAAGAATATGCTTATGCTGCTTATGCCTGTACGGAGTAGTACTTGCTGTACTCCGTATAATACTGCCCAACGGACATGTACAAAAACCCGTGCATTCCACAGACTTTCTGCGGTCTGCTTTCCCAGGAGCTAGGGTCCTCAGTTTCTACCGCCAACTACCTAGGTAGGTTGAAGAAACTGCGGCGGAACCGCAATCGGGGAAACGGAAATTCCGCACAGCCTGCGTTTCCAAAGCTCGCGCTAGTAAAGAAAGAGCATGGGGCCGGAATGGACAGGGTAAAAAATAAAAGCACAATTTAGCATGAATGGGACGAAACAAAAAGAGTTGAACGCACATACCGACCCGACGACGTCCAACATTTTTCAGACACTGTCGCCAGACCTACAGCATCTTTCTCATCAATGATCAGAGACTCGATCTTTCAGCAACATCGCCGGCGGATGGATGAATTTGAATTCAGTCGGAACTCCGTCCATGTGAAAGACGATATGTCGCAAACCTACCAGGATATGGGCCCCTCGTAGTCCTAGTTGCACGAGCACGAGCAACAAGAGCACAGCGTTCGCGACCCCACCGTAAAAATAACGTTTACACAATCTCCATTGTGCCTCCCTTGCCTTTCCTATTGTGCGCCGGGTGTTCCATCCTATTGAGTTCGTGGAGGCACCAGCTAGGCTGGCATGCTAGCCGATCGAATAACATGAGACGGAAGAAACCCTTGATTTGCATGTCAAGACTTGTAAAAATGAATATATATAGGTATCTCTATATACACAGCTCTTATAGCCATGTCTAGCTGGATTGACATTTTATTTGTCGTGTACTCCGTAGTTTGAGGTATTTAAACAGTTACTATGGAAAGGTGGGAAAGTGGGGAAGGTGGAAGGTGGGAAGGTGGGAAGGTGGACCCGCCCTCAGGCCTGCCCGCGCCATAGCATTTCCTCCTCCCTTCACGAACAAGACCAAACCCCCTGGCCCTCGGTACGCAGCGCTGCTAAAAGTCAATATCACGTAAAAAAACACGAGGTAGGTCGGGAACTTATTCGCCTCGTCGGAACGAACGCCCAAGTCACCTGCCTCCGGCAGTGTCTGCTGCAGGAACACGGCATTTCACATCTGGGCAGCAAGCAACAAGCCCGCGATGTCCCGTCGTCCACCCGCCAGAGGACCGCCCGCAATTCAAAACGAGTCAAAAGAATTATTAATAAATCCGCGCGGCCGTGATCCCTGGCCCATCTCAGCGGGGCACTTTGCGGCCATTGACCCGTGGACTACCACTTGTTAGTGTTGTATCAACTTTATTTATATTACCTTGTTTTACACCATAGTGACACGTTGGCTCTGTCGTCTCATGACACCATCTGGAACACGGGTCCCGGCCCTGGCCTGGAAATGAAGCCACGGGATCGTAAACAGATAGATGGGAAAGCCAACCAACATCCGGAAGGGAAAAGGGGCCGACCGGCCGCAAGCGGGACGGGATGTCGACAAATTTAGAACACCAGGCTGACGGCGTGTCACCAACCTGTCAAGACCCCATCTACCCAGCTTGCGCCCTATCTTTTGTAACACCATGCGCGCTATTTGCAGTATATTCTTCCCTGCATATCCGATGATGCCGCCGTCTGTCGTACACAAGTACAGAGTGGCGGCAAACGGTCGGGTCACTCAGCGTTGATGACTCTCACGAAATGACGCCGCAAATAAAGACATACATACATACATACATGTAGCCTCTTCGTAACATGGACAGGACACTGCACCTCTCAGTCAAGCGCAAGCCACATGGGCCTTTTCTAAAATAATAGAAGCCCACGCGTCTCACCAGGCATTATAATCCTAGCAAACCCGTCTGAGCAATGTTCCGCAAGGACAATCGAGAATGTCGCAGGGGAAGAACATGTGCATCTCGGAAATACAACAAGACGTGCATCTACCGCCTCTCGTCGGGCATCTGACAATTGCTTTTGAACACGTTCGCTGTTGCAGCAGAGGGAGCACAGTGTAGTCCAAATGGCGCCCTGAAATTCATCCGAGACAGAGCCCAAGTTCGCATTAGATCCCCAATGCCTCCTTCCTCAGTTGACGCCCGTCTCGACACCTATACAACGCTTACAGCAATTCGGCTGGCCATTCAACCTCGAGTGTAATTTACATAATCGGAGGATCTAGTCAAGAAGAAGAAACCAAGATAGAAACAACTTGAAGCATGAAAACGAGTCCCCATCATATAATTACACTTGATTCTTGTGTTTCCCGTGAACGACAAATCCCTCGTTCAAATATACCCTTCCAAAACCCTGCCCAGGTAAATAAATATATCGAGCCTTGTAGTGTCCCAACCTTCACGTCTTTCTGGTATCAGCAATGGCTCCAACCAAAATTTCCTCTTCGTCTGGATCCTCGATGCTAGTCCTGTTGGTTGCTTCTTTCACCTCGACCGCTTGACCGGCTCCTCCTAGCCCCCTCTTCTCCGTACTGAAAGACACATCCTCTACCTTTGATCCCTCCTTGTCGTCCATCCGAGTCGTCTTACTCTCGTTCCTTGAACCAAACGGCCATAAGCCGCTGAGTCCTCGAATGCTTTCCTTGGCAGGATGCATAGGGAGAGGACGCAAGACCAAGTTGTCTGCGTCACCTCCACCACCATTCTTTTCATCCTCCGCCATCGCAAAGTCTCCAAATTCCTCATCATCTTCATCGCCTTCATCTGAGTCGTCAGCATTACTCTTTCTGCTAACCATGTTTCTCCACCATGATCCTCGACCACCAATCTGGACAATATCAGCATCTAAATCGTCATCGTCATCATCAATATCGTCATCACCGTCCTTGAACGGGTCCACTGCGTGGTCGTCATCATCTTCATCTTGCAGCATCGCTGAGGACGCTTGGGCAGATTGATTATTTTTTTGGTGCATCGCCAATCGAGCTGCTAGCTGAAGCCTTGCCCGTGAAGGGGGAATGTTCAGCGGCGGAGGCGGTGGGGGTGGTGGGATTGATGGCGGATTCATCGAGTTGCCAGTGTTGCTCAGAGTATCTGTATAGGACCGGAACTAAAAACGTTGTCGATTAACATCAGTACACAGAATATCTCCGACCATCAGAGTTGCCCAAAAAAAGATCAAAGCAGGCCGGGTCCCCGACGTGGTAGCCATGACTGCAAAGTCTGCGTCACGAAGTACTCATCTCCACCAACTGCAGGCAATAACGATTTGTCCTGCTCCTGTCCCTCAAATCAAATCTTTCTGTCTTTTCCCCACTTGCATCTGATATATGTCTTCCCTCTGTTTGTCATACATAGATTATGCCAGGCTGCTTAGTCCACCGTTGCATCTTATCACAGCCTTGCTCCCAGCATGTATAGCATACGTCGACTCTGCGCCTTCTGTGCGATAACATGACAGCATAATTTCATCCAGCAAGAAGTTGCAAAGCGTCTTGAGAATTGTAAAGCCCGAAGTCCCCTGGATCAGAAACGCCTATATCTTTTGTATTCGATGCTTAGGCCAGGCTGGCGCTGAGACCGGCGCTTGCCAGATCATGAGGATGGGTTCGTAGCTCTCATACTACAAAGGAGAAGATTCTCTTGACGCGTCCTGATCATCATCATTGCAGTCTTGACCCTGTAGTGGCAAAACTTTTCCCATACTCCCATCATGTCCGGTTCTCCCAGTGAATCGAATAGGCGAGCCCAGTGTGGTGTGGCTTTTCGCAGCTGCATCTCTGGGGTCGGCTTTCACGGGTTCTGAAGATGGCACGAGAACATCTGTTGAAGGATCCGGGGTTGTGTATGCGACTACTTCTGGGGACCCAATGCTTCGATCGTCAAAAGAATCACGACTCACCTCTGAATTTACATCCTCCTCCTCAGCATCGTCTTCTTCATCTTCTTCGTCGCTACTGCTTCCGAAGCCTGACATTAATGTTCCAGCGCTGATCGCGAATGGCCCGATACCATTGCTGCTGCCTTCGCTGAGCTCTATTCCCCCGTTTAGTCCTGCTTCTGCTAGTGCATTTGACCCCGTGCCAGACGGGTTTCCGAGACCAGACAGCCCGACTCCGCCCAGGCCACTGACGCCTCCTAGACTGGGGCGATGGCCAAGGGCCACCTCGGGGCGAACTCCGCCGAGAATGGCGTTGTCACGCTCACGAGTCTCCGCGAGAGCACCTTCGACATAATTGATCCAATCTTGACTCATAACCTTGTCCAAAACCATTTCAGAAAGAAGTTCTGGAGGATGTCGCTCGGTAAACTTGACAACCTCCTCAGCGATCAAAGTCAAATGGCCCATGTATCCCATACGAGTTTTGTTCTTGGCTTGTGACACATCACTAGCTTGTTGGCCATTGATTATTGCGGTGGTGATATCGGCGGCCTCGAACAGCGATACGGCCAATGTCGGATTGTAACCGCGGTCTACGGGACCATTGAAAACTTGTTGTACAATATCATACACCACGTTATGCAAAAAGTTATTCCACGGATATGAGAAGAAGAAAGACTGCCTATGAGTTAGTTCGATATCAATAATGGAAGAAAAAGTCGGCCATAGTATTCTTACCAAAATCGCTGGCACAACACGATGCTCCACAAACTGCATCTTGAGAAAATCTCCAACTACGGGCTCTAATGGGAGCGTTGCTTCCAAATGTGGTTCTTCATTGGTAGTCTGGAAGTCATCATATGCGACATCATTGAATTGAGATTCCGGCTCCACCATTCGGTTTGTCGGTTGCGCATCGGCGACAATTGCTTCGGCTGCCTTCGACGTTTGTTCGTCCGTGGAGGGCGGGGTTGCATTTGTGAATGAAAATAAAGGAGCGGGCAAGTCTTCGGGATGGGGCGAGAGTCCGCCGTGCGAAGTGTGCTCGCTGAAGTCATTTGGCTCTAAGGGACCGGAAGCTGACTTGAGCTCCGGCTTTGTAGCGGCGGATGCAGAGATGTTCGAAGCTTGCTCGTGAGCATTCAAGTGCTCTCCGATCGCCTTGGCAGCTGTATCCGGATCGACCACAGATGTGGTTGGTTCAGTTTTTGGTTCTTCCGTCGTCTTCCATGTCTCTGATTGGAAATCTGCCGAAGGCTTCAACTTTGTAGGCGACAGAGGTGCAACCACGAGGTCACTATCATCGAAGCGCTGTTCATTAATCTTATCGGCACCCACGGCTAGGCGCGGGGAACTCAAGGGTTCGTCAACGAAATCGTCCTCGTCTCTCTCCAAGAATGAAGGAGGTGCTGCTGCAATATCGTCTTCTGCTTTTATGAACTCATGTGACGTGTCTTCGCCCATGTCTTTGCTCGGCTCAACCTCTTCAAAGCCGTCGTCGTCGGCGTTCGTTACCTCTAACCGTCGACTCTCTTCATGCGTACCATGTGACATTCGCATGGTCAAGTCTTCAGTGATAGGATCCTCTTCTCTCAAAGGACCGAGTTTGCCTTCCATTCGCAGACGATGGCGTTCGGCATCGCGAGTCGCTATCAGCTGCTCGGATCCTACTTCGTTGAGCAAACCCATGTTGCTACAGTGTAGCAATTCCGCCATTAGCTCGCAGGTCTTAAACCGGTCAAAACCAAGGGGTTCTAGTTTCTCGCCAAAAGTAGATTCAAGGCCATCCTTCCGCGAAGGCCCTTCCATGATGAGACTCATAAACTTGGGTACATTTTGAGCGAAAAGGCGCAGAAGGTGGCCAAGGTAGATGGGATCTCGGCTACATGGCACAGGGCTTGTTTCCGAGCCGACGTCGGGGTCGTAGTCTGAATTATTCTTCCTGATAACCTCTATAACAATGCCGACGCCGACTGTGAGGGGATTCCCTCCCCCGAGCATGTAGCCAATGAGTTGTTCAACGCATTGCTCTGACACAAGTTGACGGGTGAGCTCGTTCGGACCGATGCACTGCTGCTCATTCTGGGAAGCATTTGCAGATATCGTTATGATAGCCTTGATGAAATCGCCAGCCGCTGTCTGTACAACCCAACTGTGCTTGGGATCGAGGCAAGAAAGGAGGGTAGGGATAATGTCTTTCGTGTAGAGCCACTGTAGTGCAGATTTTTTATGGTTAGAACATGGGCAAAAAAGAACAAATCAACATATGTGAAGGTCTCAAGGTTAATACCAACCTCTACGATGCCTTGACCGCCTTCATTCCTATCCAATGCAATGATCTTGAGAAGCAGATCCATAATCATAGGGCATTCAACATGTTTGAGTAACTCCGGAACCACGTTAGGGATCGTTCGGAATAAATCCATCATGTCGTCTGTCTTCTTCTCAAATAGAGATTCATTGACCTTGGTGAAGTAGCTTGCTTGGAGAGGGTCCAGGGGGGCTGGCCGCTCCAAAAAGTGCCAAAAGCGACGAACAAGGTCACGGTTCTCTGTCAGGGCTTCATAAATGGACCATGTGTCCGAACTCAGGACTTCGCAAGCAACGAGAGCGTATCGGTTCCGCTTTTTCTCCTGCTCTTCATCGTAATTTTCGGTCAGGTCACTGGCACGAGATGCTACCCGCGATCGTGAGAAGGGTAGCAGGCGACTTTTCCCTCTTGAATCTTCGTCAGTGGGGTCGTCGGGCGTTGCGAAGACTTCGAGTTTAGGGGCGACGACATATTCCAACAACCTCTCAAGGATCTTATCCTCACGGAGATACTCTATGAGCTTGGAGTTGTGCTGCTTTAGCTCCTGAATCAAATCACCCTCATCCAAGAGTTCCTCGAGAGTAAAGTCGGGCTTGTCGAGGATGGTATCGATGGTGGAGATGTTGGCGTAACCGCCAAATCTCCAAAACATGGCGACGTTTCTATGTCGCGGCGCCGGGCGACGGGCAGCACCGGCAATCGAGACGGAGGAGTTCGATAACAACGGGCTCGGCGATCCAGACGATGTAATGTACTGGGATGCAGAGCTGGGTCGTGCTTGCAGTTCCTTTGGAGCATTCGGCTGGAGCAAGCTGACGAACGAGGTTGAGGGCTTGGGCTGGCCGCGCCGAAGGTGGAGTCGAAGCAGAAAGGAGAATTGCGTCACACAGCCCAGCTGCGCAATCGGCCAACGATGGTGCGATGCAATGGTTGATCCAAGAGACAGAGACAGGATGCGACAGTGCGGCGGTGATAGACGACAATGCTATGAAGCGGACGTTGCCGACGGTGTTGTGCACTCGTGTGTTTCCGTTGACGAGGCCTAATGTTGCACAAAACGGCTCTGGCCCAGGCGTGGGGCACTGGAAGCAGCAACATAAATAAGGCTTCTTGAGGTCCTTAGTGCTCACATGCAGCAACAGAGCAGCAACAGTGCCAGTGTTATTACATACCAGTGCTAGCACTGCACTGCACACGTCCCAGCCGTCTGGTCCCAGCGCCAGCGCCAGCAAGGTGCCCGCAGCTTTGATTTGATTCAACACATCAACAATTCAACATTGAACCTTATCTTGGCATCCATCTTTTGCAACCTGGCTTAGCTCCGAGCGTTGGCGCTTTGAGCCCTCGATTTTCTCTTACGTCAGGTACATACCTAGGTACCTACCTAGCCAGGTGCCTGGGCATCTAAATGTATGTAGTTGGTTTACCATGCTGTTGACGCCGCGCCACGCGCGCCAAGCTCGCTGTATCAACAATCAGCAACTGATCATGGTGCCAGACAAAAACACCGCCACGGTGCATGGCCGTTATTGTGGCAATACGCGTTCACTGTAGCAATATCTGACCGTCCAGTCGAGTCTCTACTTTAGCCTACAGCTGCTCACGGCAGATGTTGTTACAAGGTGCCTAGTCCTGCGTCGTTCTCCAGGACGAGAACTGTAATACCATCAAGTCCTGCGCCATTTGCTACCAGTTTGGCGATATCCGCAACCCTGCCATGCATGCCCTTGCTCTTGGATCAGAATGATATGATTTCGTTGACTCGCTCATCAATCCTGGTCTGCCACGTTTCTCGTTTTGGCTCCCCCGCATCTTACGGGCCATCATCCACATGTGCCTGCGGTACCGAGGCCGGCCGGCTGGGCAATTTTGTGTAGGCGCCTCTACGGAGTATTGCAATGCACACCTGACTCACTTTCCACACACAAGCCCCTTCTGGATCTAAGATTACGAGTCCAAGCTCATCAAGTCTTGGGCTTCGTTTTCCGCTGATCATTCTTATTCTTCTCATGGCGTCTGTAATAAGTGCCAAGAGTGCTGATATGCATACATATTTAGTGAGCATGCTACAGACTCGGCGAACCAAGACATCATTTGATAGGTGCGGCGAAGGGAATGCCTAGTTACCCAAGATATCGGGCCGTATAATTGCTGTTATACAATGTTCATAAGCTGAAGCCCCTTATCCAACTCCATCTTCACACCGTTGTCACTAGCCATGTCTTTGAGCAATACGCCCCGCCACCATGAATACCATTCTGCCACCTCGTGCAGGTCTGCCTCTGCGAGTGCCAGCCACTCTCGAAGCTTCTCGTACCACATCGGAAAGACATTTTGCACAAGCACCTCGGCTATGGCTGCATCGCCGAGAATTCTGTTCCATTTCATAGCACCCGTTAAAATGGGCAGATAAGGCTCCTGATCGGCAGGGTCAACCCGAAAATTTCTTCGCAGATATCGGCTTATTGACGGTAGGATGTGGGACATGATGAGGGGTCGCCATTGGCTACCAATAATCTCTTCCCATTGCTTCAGGCCCGGTACAATTCCATGCTCGAACTCCCAAGCATCAATCAATTGTCGAAATTTCCTCTTCACCTCCGACACTAGTCCTGTGCCCTTGGGATCTAGATGGTAGGGTGGTAGATGTTGCAGCCAGGGAAATAGCCAGGTATGTGGCAGATGATGACTTTGGCGCTTCTTCTTCGGGTTCCAGTCCGAGACAGCCGCCTCCAGTTTTCGCGCGACGTGATTCATAATCTGGGCACGTACGAATGGAGGAAGCAAATCATGCCAATTTTCTATAATGTCCAGAATAGGGCTTGGCATCAGAGGGTCCCATGCCCGTACTGCAGCAGAAATCTTCGGGAGCCAAATCTTATACATCATGCTTTCATAGGCAGTCGTTGTTTTCTGATGTCTTCGATAGATCCCATTTTCATAGTTGTTGTTGATTTCCCATTTGTCGACTGCCCATGCCGAATCCACCGACTTCATTAGCATCCCAGACAAACTCCTTAGCTCCGAGGTGAGCTTTGCTGGCTCGTCAACAGGATTCCACTCAGCAGCTTTCAGGAAAGGATGAATAGCAGCAACAGCCAGGTCTGCGGTTTCTGAGCTCGCGATATTGACTCCAGCAGCATTCTGCAAGCAGGCCAAAACCTGGTTCAAATCAGACTCATCAGCAAGACCTTGCGCGACCATGGTGGAAAATGCATGCAACCTTTCAAACTCAGAGCGCAGGTCTTCCACTTCACGCTCCCCCTCTTTCAGTTCCAAATCCATCCAAGCCTTTCTCTCCTCCAAGTTCCTCCATTCTTCGCAATAGGCTTGAAGGTCGCTTTGGGCTCTTCTCACCAGTTTGCGTGCTTCAACAAGCTCCGGCGAATCTGAGACGCCAGAAGTCGGTGTCATGATGCCGCTACTTGACGTCAGCATTTTGCTTCCAGGCCTTGTCATGTCTAAAATTGGAGTGAATGCTTCTGGAATTTGTAAACCTGGCGCGGAAGCTTTCAGCTCTTCAGCTGTCAAGTACTTGGTCTTTTGCCGTCGAGGCGTGCTGGTACCACTACCAGCAGCGCCACCAAGTGTTTTCTTCTTCACCTTCTTCTGTCTCTTCTCTTCCTCGTCTGAGTCGATAACCTTTTCGCCACGCAGTTCGGCTTGTCTCTTTTCTTCTCGGCGCTCCTGTTCGGACTTCTCCTTGACAGCTCCTAAGCCAATTCCCTGTGGACGTAGGTTTGCCTCAATAATAATATTTCTGCCCTGTCCCTCTTTACCGAGACCTTTGCCCTCGACATAGCCCATTTTTGCCATCATTCGCGCGCCAAAGCCTTTGGCATTCACCTTCCCTTTAGTTGTGAAAGTGCTAGGTTGTGGGCCATTTTGCGGGTTCATCTGGGGGTTATCAGGCACTCGTAAAACTGGATTTGTCGACGACGAAGGTACAAATCCCATCCCAAGGACGCTTTTCCCATCAAATGTGGATTTCACCTTCATGGCAACATCTGCTGTGACTTCTTTTGCATCCTCGTCAGAGTTCCTGAAAGCGAAGCCATGCCCATGCCCAAAACCCAAGCCAACTCCCGTGGAGTCTCCGGCACTGGTGTCGTCCTCGTCCTCGCCCTCCTCTCGTTCACTTATAGTATCGTTGCCAAGCATTGACATCGCGTCATTTTGATCCATCGAGCTGTCTGAATTGTTCGCTTTCGTGGCTGTAGTTACGAATGTCATGCCCTTATTTCGCAATGTCTTTCGCTTCCATCTTGATCCAGGACCATCGTCCTCGCTGTCAGACCCGAAAATGCCTAGAGCTGCTTTTTCTTTGTTATTCTTCCCTACACGTCTTTTCTTCCTGGGGTTAAAGTCTCCGAAGTCATCATCTTCATCCAACTGTGCGCCTGGTATTCGATGGTCATCCTCATCCTCGGAAGCTGATGACGAAAAACCATCGGCCAATGCTTTGTTCAGGCGAGATGGATCGAACGTATATCCGCTGTTACCTTCCATAATGGCTGTGTTGTTTCGAGCTTCAGGAGCGACGACAAGAGGACATCGCATCCGTCCATTGTCATAGTCTGTGCAAAGTGTAGAACACTCAGTCAGCCAGGCAGCAAATGGGCAATTGCTATTTTATTATCGGCACGTGACCTGACGCTCTTATGGATCGTTTGCGCAACCATCAAATGATATCTGTTGCAATAGGAGAATATGTCAAAAATCACGTGTTCCAATAGTATTTCTGTCTTGACAGGCCAAGAACCCCTTGCCTAGCTCGGTAAGACTGGTACTCATAAACAGTAATTTCGCCTCGAGCAAATCCTGCAACATTTGCTAGATCGTGCGTAACTCAGAGTACCTCGGTAAAAACTGATTCATGATGAAGAGTCATTCGCTCGCACATCGCATAAACGCTGGTTCACGATGAGCGATGCGTGTATCTGAAGATACATGACTGGCTGCTCGGAAGGCATGGTTGTTTCTTAAACGATATGGACCAGGGCAAAGAAAACAAAAACAGTCACCTCCGACGTCCCGAAGTACAATGAATATCAAGGGTGCGCCACACAAGCACCATTTATACCGAAGTAATTGCAACGAAAGCCATGTCATGAGCGAGTGAATCCGAGTAAATCCATCAAAAGAGGACAGAATCATAATTTAGGAACACAATACGAAGTATCAAGGCGGAAAAATCAACGCGTCGAATTATACGTCAGAAACGTAATAGGGTAGGCTAATGTTATTGACCCAGACAACAACCCACACACAACCCACACACAACCCACACACAAGTTAGGCCCCGATTGGCTCCGCTTGGCAATGGCACTGCCCAGTGTGCTTGTTCCTTCAGGGGGTATCAATGTTACCCACCGCCATTTATTAGCGGTGGAATGCTGCCGCCCCGATCAGGCAGGGACTGGAGTCCCGCCAAGTGACCAGCAACCAGAGGCAAATAACAAACATCCATCTGCTAACCTCCTGGTCAATTCTGCCGAATATCGTCCCTTCAACTTGACACATTTTTGTTCCCCTTCCGGCGCATAAACGCTCCTGAGGTTTTTTCGCGATCTCTTCGATCAAGGTAAATTGCCACCGACTGGAAACGGCACTGTATATCCTATAGTATCCTAGAGCGAGTCCTTGCCCAAGCTCTTGCCCACGATCGTCTTTGTCTGAGCGGGCTCAGTGACTTCCACATATTTTGTTGTTGCCGCTTGGAGAGCCGCCCGCCAGTCACCAGTCATGTTATGCTGCCAGGCGCAAACCATTACCGGCCTCCATGATCTCAGCTAATGATTTTACCTAAAAAGGACACCTCGACCCGGCCACTTCACTTGGAATTTTCCGTTTTCAGGGTACGACTTCGATTTTCGGTCGATTTATTTTGCATTGCACTATTGCCGATAATTCGCTCGCAAACTCGTTCTTATTGCTGGTACGTACATAACTTGACCTTCACCTGCATATGACCTTTGCATACCCTTCGGTCGTCCCCCCAAAAAACATGGTGTATTACACAGACATACGTCGATGATGGAAGGCAATTCGCATCGTCGTGGTATCCGAAAGCTGATGTCGAGGATAGTTTACTTCCTCAAGTCAGATTATCATCCTCCCCAAACTGCATCTCTCCACCATTCCCACTACGACCTCGATCAAAAGAAAGACACCATGGCGGACCAAGAAGAGGACTTTAGTTCCTTGCCGTTGCCCGATCGATTTACTCATAAGGTGACAATGACTGCAACCTTCCCAAATCGAGGTAGCTAACCCGTTTGTCCAGATTTGGAAAGTCAGAAAGGCAGCATACGAAGACGCTGCTAAACAGTTTTCAGCAACCCCCGACGAGTCAGATCCTTGTTTCCGCCCATTTCTCAACGACCCCAATCTCTGGAAGTCGGCTGTGACAGATTCCAACGTTGTTGCACAACAAGAAGGCATTATTGCCCTTTGCGCGTTCCTCAAATATGGCGGACGCGATTGTGCCTTAAGGACACGCGGAGCTACCATAACACACATGGTTGAGAAATGTCTGTCATCAACTAGAGTAGCCACGAAACAGAATGCTCTGGAAGCGCTACTTCTCTACATCGAGCTCGACACTGCTGGCCCGGTAGTGGAAGATGTCCTTCCTGGACTGTCAAATAAGGTTCCCAAAACTGTAGCAGCAACTCTCAACGCCCTCACTGCCATATTCCACAACTACGGCTGCAAGATCGTTGATCCCAAACCGGTACTGAAAACCTTGCCCAAGGTCTTCGGTGCCGCTGATAAGAATGTGCGCGCCGAGGCAACAAATCTCACGGTCGAGTTGTACAGATGGTTACGCGAGGCTATGAAACCAATGTTTTGGAGCGAGTTGAAGCCAACCCAACAATCAGACCTCGAGGCACAGTTTGAGAAAATGAAAGCCGAATCTCCGCCCAAGCAAGATCGCTTGCTCCGATCGCAGCAAGCAGCAGCGGAGTCCGCAACAGCAGGTGGGGATGGTTATGACGAGGCTGATGCCGAGGAAGAAGAAGCCAATGAAGTGGACGCATTCTCACTCGCCGAGCCAGAAGATATTACCAAGAAGATACCTGCCAATTTTACAGACATGCTGGCGTCCTCAAAATGGAAAGATCGCAAAGACGCAGTTGATGCGTTATATCAAGCCTTGAACGTGCCCCGGATCAAGGATTGTGATTTCAACGAGGTAAATCGGGGCCTCGCCAAGTGTATGAAGGACGCCAATGTTACCGTTGTCACACAGGCGGCCCTGTGTATCCAACAATTGGCTCTGGGCTTACGCCAACATTTTGGCAAGTATCGTGGGGTTGTCATGCAGCCAATTATGGATCGATTGAAGGAAAAGAAGGCGTCTGTGTCGGACGCTCTGGGCGCAGCTCTGGACGCAGTCTTTGCGTCGACGAGTCTCAGTGACTGCCTTGAGGACATAATCGCCTACCTAAGCAACAAGAACCCTCAGGTCAAAGAGGGTACCATGAAATTCCTGATCCGCTGCCTGCGCACAACAAAGACGGTTCCTGCCAAAACTGAGGTCGCCATCATCTGTGAAGCAGGCAAAAAACTGCTTTCAGAGTCCAGCCCGGCTCTCCGAGATGGCGGTGCTGAAATATTGGGAACAGTAATGAAGATTATTGGTGAACGAGCTATGACACCATACCTCGAGGGTCTGGACGATATTCGCAAGACGAAGGTCAAAGAATTCTTCGAGACCGCTGAGGTTAAGGCCAAGGAAAAACCGAAGCCCGCACCAGCGGCAAGAGCGCTTCCCCCATCAGCAAAGAAACCCGTCGGCGCAAAGAAGCCTGCCGTTAAGAAAGCAGCTGCTCCAGTAATGCCTGCAGAGACGAATGCTTCTGCTCCACCAGCAGCCAAACCTGCAGCTCCAGGAAGCAAAGTTGGTGCTCCCAAACCTTCCAGCCTAAGTGGCCTGAAAGCCCCCCAGAAGCGCACAATCGGTGGACCGGGAGCAGCTTCACCTCGCCGACCTGCGGCAGGGCCTCTTGATGATGAACCAGCACCTGCTCCGCAACCCCGACTGGGCCTCTCTCGAGGACTTGCTGGACGGGCCTTGACCAAGCCCAATACCGGCCCCATAATGCCGGCAGCAGATTCCCCACCTCCTTCTAGCGGTCTCACAGCAGTTGAGCGTGCCGAACTTGAAGAGCTCCGAGCAGCGAACGAACGTCTTTCACGTCAAGTGAACGACATGTGTCAGGAACGGAATAAGTTCATGTCGGAAATCCAGGAGCTGAAGAATCAAAATGCCGGCCTTATTGAAGACCATACAAGGGACGTACTCAGTGTCAAGGCTAAGGAGACTCAACTCGTGCGGGCTCGAAGTGATGCTGAGGCAACCGAGCAGGTGAACGAGCGCTTGAGGAGGGAGCTAGATCGATTGAAGAAAGCTCTGAGTCGAGCTGAAGGCCTTGGTGCCTCACCGGGTATGGGTAGTCCACGTATGTCCATTTTTGCAAGATTGTGTTGCAAAATCCTGTTGATCTGACATTTTATGTAGTCGCATCTCCCCTACATGATGACGTCGGCATTTATCGTGATGCTGGAGCTACCTCGGCCAACCGCCAGAGAATGAGCTTCACCAGCACCATGTCAGAGGAGAAGGAAAATGGAAATGGTGAGCTAGCATACCCTAGGAGTAAGCTCAGCCCCGAACTTCGCTATACCGGAAATGGATCATCCTCTGGACGAGGCTCTCCAGCACGAGGCTTCCGTAACGCCACAATTTCGTCATACGACAACATAGAATCGAATGGACCAATGACCAGAGAACGGCCTGTCTCGTCTCTGCCCCAATCCACGGGCAGTGCTGGGGTTGAAAGCTGGAAACGTGCAGCTGAGGTAACTAGCCAGCTCAAAGCCCGTATCGAACAGATGAAGGTAAGTCGATAAGCGTTTGTGCTTTATATTGGGCGTTGTCTGACGGGATGCAGGCTAAACAAGGGTTTGCTCGTCCTTGAACTGGAGACGAGGGTTACACTGTTGAAACTTTGGGTATATCCGGTTATTCGAATGAGGAAATGGTAGATGAGGGTTCGTGATGTCCATTGGGTCGTATACTTTTTGATACTGGTGATTTTTATGCATTTTGATGGCGTTGAACGGCATACCCCAGTCTTTTGTGTGGTCAATAGCTGTTTATGAGGTGGAACTACGTGGAGGTGCTCTAGGGTGGACGCTTTATCCAAGATGAGCGGGAGACTAATGTGATGAAGACTATTGAATGAATTACGAAGGCATGACCGCAATCGGAGCTTTGTGTCTATTCTAACTTCTGGGGCAGCTCAGCAGCATAAGCAGCTCCCGTTATTGATGCATGTGTGTTTAGAACCAAACGAGACATCACATAATGCTACCCGTGCCACGCCGGTCGTGACTGCCCACTTTACATACGTCACAGCTCCCACACCAGCGGTGTCCGAGCACTCCATTCGCCCTGTTGCTTGCTGCTCGCCCTAGGCCGTCGGCCGTCCAGGTTTTCTTTTGAGTTAACCCAACAGGCCTACCTATTCAAGCTTACGCACTGGCCATTGTCCTGTGATGCTCATCATCGATTCCTACTCACCGTGTATTTGGTTAGCTCCATCTTCGCAGCTGCGCGTCGCAGCACATGATTCCTACCGTTTCCATACTCTTGGCCACGAAAGCAACGCTGGCCCTTCACGCCTCGAACGAGTCGAGCCCCTCGCATCCTACACGGTAATTGGCACCAGCCAACTAATCGGCTGACGTGAACTTAAGTGATTTCGCTGACACACTGCCGATGCGAGGTAGCCGAACGACCCGAGGAATCTTACGGACAAGGCCTCCTCATGTTGCAACCATAGACACCCGGCAATTGTCCACACCGTCTTGGTTAACCCTGCCCGGGCCACGGCAGGAACACCACCACAATGTTGGAGGGACTGGTGGCTGGTTTACTGAACCGCTTCTTGGGCATGTATGTCAAGAACTTTGACCCGACACAGCTCAAGGTCGGTATCTGGTCCGGTGACGTCAAACTTCGGAATCTTCAACTCCGCCGTGAGGCTCTGGACCAACTGAAGCTTCCCATTAATGTTGTGGAAGGTCACTTGGGTCAGCTCACTCTGATTATCCCGTGGTCCAATCTACGTGGCGCCCCTGTTAAAGTTTTCATTGAGGATGTTTTTCTCCTTGCTAGCCCAAAAGAGGAGGCTGAATATGACGAAGAAGAAGAGGAGCGCAGAAGACAACGGCTCAAGATGGAAAAGCTCGACAGTGCAGAATTACTCAAGGAAAAGAATCGAGAAGGAATGAGCCAAGAAGAGCAAAAGAAAACCCAGAGTTTTAGTCAGAGTCTGGCCACAAAGGTTGTCGACAATCTTCAAGTGACGGTGAAGAATATCCACATTCGATACGAGGACTCTATATCGGCGCCTGGCCACCCATTCGTGCTTGGTCTTGCATTGCAGGAATTCAGTGCTGTCAGCACTGATGGTCAATGGAAACCTACTTTCATCCAAGATTCCAATACCACAACCCATAAACTGGCAACACTTGGCGCTTTATCCGTGTACTGGAATACGGATTCAGAACTGTTCGGGACTGGACGTGAAGCAGCCTCACCGCTTAAGGAGCCTATTTCTCACGATGAGATGGTGGAGAAGTTCAAGAGCATGCTGGAAAAGGCCCAGGCTGTCACTGCCAGTCATCAGTACATCCTCCGTCCAGTCAATGGCCAGGCAAAACTTGAAATAGATAAGTCTGGACATTTCCACGCTCCAAAAATCAAGGCAAACCTCCTGTTTGAGGAGATTGGCCTCGTTCTCGATGATGACCAATATCGTGATGCGTTGATGATGGTTGATTTATTCCATTACTTTATCAGACACCAGGAATATAAATCTTTGAAACCAAAGGATAGCCGCCCAAAAGCAGACCCTCGAGCCTGGCTTCTCTTCGCAGGCAACGCTGTTCTCAATAAGATTCACGAGAAGAATCGTAAATGGTCATGGGACTACTTTCGCGAGCGGCGTGACGATCGACAGAGATATATCGAGCTTTTCAAAAAGAAGAAACAACAACAACAGCTCACGATTGAAGAGAGTGAGGTCCTCGCGAAGTTAGAGTGGAAACTAAGTTACGAAGATTTGCGATTCTGGCGGTCGCTGGCGCGAAATCAATTGAAGAAAGAGAATGCCGAGGCTCTGAGGAAGCAACCTCAGCAACAGGAGCAGCAGGGCTGGCTAGCCTGGATGTGGGGATCGAAACCCCAAGGGACGATCAAAGAAAACGAGGAGAATACCCAGATGACAGAGGAGCAGCGCAAGGAGTTGTACGATATGATTGATTGGGATGAACAGGCAGCCATTGCTGAGGAAGTGGACGTTCCGAGAGAGGCCGTTATGCTATGTCTTGAAACCTCTCTCAGCACCGGAAGCTTCACCCTAAAGAAGAGCCCTCATGACAACCCGGCCGATCTTTTGAGTCTTCACTTTGATGTCTTCAAGGCGAAAGCTCTTAAGAGGACTGATTCCATTCTAGGAAACATCAGTCTCGGAGGATTACGAGTCAACGACGGTACTACACCTGACAGTCTGTATCCTGAAATTGTCCGGGTGAAGGACGCTCCAGAGACTCGTAAACGGAAAAGTTTATCGTTGAAAGAGCTCGAATATGACAATGAAGAGCCATTCTTTCAGTTCGAGATTGAGCAGAACCCGATAGAACGAGAAGGTGACTTCGCTCTTGTCGGCAAGCTGAAGCCCCTGGAGATTGTGTGGAATCCCAATTTTGTCGTAGGTGTGGTCGAGTTTTTTCGTCCACCAGAGAGGCACATGGAGTCTATCACAGCGTTGATGGAAAGTGCCGGCGCCACTGTGGAAGGCCTCAGGGAGCAGACCCGTGCTGGCTTGGAGTTTGCTTTGGAAGAGCATAAGACAGTAAATGCTGAGCTGGATCTTCAGGCCCCGCTTATCATTGTTCCGGTCAGCATCACATCGGAGCAGTCGACCTGTTTAATTGTGGATGCAGGCCATATCCACGTCAATAGCGAGCTGGTTGACAACAGAACCCTCAAAGAGATTCAATCCAAACAGCGGCAGGTTTATAATGAAGCTGATCAGAAACGCCTTGAGTCGGCCATGTATGATAAATTTCTTGTCAAACTCACATCGACACAAGTTCTCATTGGTCCATCGATTGAGGAGACGAAACAGCAACTTGCCAAGAAGAAGGCGGACTCTCAATTACATGTGGTCGAGCAGATTAATGTCGATTTTGTCGTGGAAACATCCATCTTGCCCAAAGCATCAAACCTCACCAAATTGCGTGTCTCAGGTCATCTTCCCATGCTGCATGCGGCGGTTTCGGACTCGAAGTACAAAAATCTAATGAGAATTATTGACGTCGCCGTTCCAAAGCTGGGACAACAAAATCTCGAATCATCTGCAATGGAGGTTTCGGGACAGCCTATACGTCCGCGTCTGACAAGCACTAACTCAATCCGATCTCGGCGAAAGTCTCAAAGGGATCGTCAGCCTTCTGCGTTTCCTTTCATGCAGCCTCAGACTGCAGTTGTGCTCGAAGATTTGGATGAGGACGATGATGGCGACTTCGAAGATGCTATTGATGGAGGCAACCTGCAAGACCTCAAGCTTCAGCAGAAGAGTTTTGAGTTCGAATTCAAAGTAGACACGCTCAAAGGATCCTTGTACAGGAGCGATCCAGATCAAAACAAATCCGACTCCTTACTTGTCGAATTGGTGGCTGAGCGGTTCGACTTTGCCTTTTATACCAGAACGTATGACATGGCTGCAGAGGTGAGTCTGGGTTCCGTTGCAGTTGAAGACTTTGTCGAGAACCCTTCCGGAGAGTTCAAATCGATCGTATCCTCTGGAGATAGCGAGGATCTCAAAGCCGGCAGAAGCCTTGTACATGTTGAATTTAAAAAGATCAACAGACACTCACCAGAATTCATGCCTGTCTATGAAGGTGTCGAGACAAATATCACTGCCGTCGTTTCAACTATAAATCTTGTGGTTAGCCGTAAGACGCTCTTGACTTTGTTGGATTTCATTTTGATAACCTTCACCGGCGGCAACAACAGTCAGGGCGCTCAGACACTAATCGTTGATGAGTCTGATTCTGGGGAGGACAACGAAATGAACGAAGAGCTCGCCCTGACTGCGCCTGCCGGCAATACCGCATCTATTCGCGTAAAGGTTGATCTGAAAGCCATTCGACTGATTCTCAACAACGATGGGATACGATTGGCTACTCTGTCTTTTAATCATGGTGATGCGGGCGTATTTATCAATGGTAAAACGATGCGCATATCCGCCAAACTCGGTGATCTGTCTCTGGTTGACGATGTGAACCTCGGTGTTTCGGCAGATTCAAACCTACGAAAACTTGTCACAATACAGGGCGATGATCTTGCAGACTTCAGATACGAAACTTTTGATTCTGGGAACCCCAAGGCTTATCCAGGCTACGACAGCTCAATTTTTCTTCGAGCCGGATCAGTCAAAGTGAACTTCGTTGAGGAGCCATTCCGCAAGATCATCGATTTCCTTGTCAAATTTGGCAAAATGCAGGCATTGTACAACGCAGCCAGACAAGCCGCGGTGACTCGCGCCAGTCAAATACAGCAGAGTCCCAGCAAGATCAGATTTGATGTAGTAGTCAAAACCCCTATTGTTGTCTTTCCTCGCCTTTTCGTCAGCGGTCAACATCGAGCAGACGTCATTACCGCATACTTGGGCGAAATTTACGCTCAAAACAAGTTTGTGCCACTAGATGATAGCAAGAACTCTGAAATTGCAATGAAAATATCTGCGGGTATCAGAAATGTCAGACTTACATCTGATTTCCACTATTCGGGTGATCGATCCGAAGAACTTGAGATGATCGATCATGTCGATTTAGGATTCAACGTTACCTACGCCGAACACAAAGAAGGGGCAAGGCGGCCAGAAACAGAGGTCGAGGGTTCTCTGTCAGATATGAAACTATGCCTCACCCAATATCAGCTGAAGTCTCTGTTAGAGATTTCCAAGTCTGTTCCTGCCGCTTTTGCCGGAGAGGGAGATGGCTCTGACGAGGGGGCAGCCAGAATGGTGGACGAAGATACGCTGCAGCGTGCCAGAGCACTGCCCGAACCCGACGAACACGAAAGCGATCAGAAGTTGATTGATCTTTCTCCAGAACTCAGCTCCCTACAGGATGCGTGGACCAAACTTGATTTTGCATTCCGGGCCAATACTATCGGACTAGAGCTTATCATGGCAGAGGAAGACGAGCCCGTGGGCGACCTGGCAAATTCTAGTCTGTCAAAGTTCTCACTCGATGCGACGCGACTGAAGACGAGGCTGCTATCAGATGGTTCGTTAGAAGCCGAACTTCTCATTCGGTCCTTCATTATTTACGATAGTCGGCCAAGAGAAACAAACAAGTTCAAGCGGATAATGTCATCCTCGAACGAGGAGGCTCAACAGTTGATGGCGAGCATCACCATGTCCGGAGGCAAGGAAAGAAGTTTGATTGCTATGGCTACCATCGATAGCCCGAGGATTATCTTTGCACTTGATTACCTTTTCATCATTCAACGATTTATCAGCGAAGGTCTCACTGTTGATGAAGGGAGCCCTATGGACAACGAAGGTATCGGAGATACTATTGATGAATCCGATAGCGACTCTATGCAGGTTACTTACACGAATGCCTCGACTTCAGACAGACAAAGGTCTCATGCCTCCAAGCAGCGCACTAAAGATGCGTCTCACAGACCATCCCAATCGAAACACGATTCGACGATGTCCATGGCGTTCCGTGTCAATCTTGTCGATGCTCAGGTGATACTTATCGCCAACCCCTTGGTAACAAATTCGGAAGCCATCGTCCTTAACATTCGACAGATGCTGCTTTCAAAACAACATGCTCTTACGTTCCAGATCTCCGAGACCGGCATGTACTTGTGCCGCATGGATAAGTTTGAAACATCACGCCTGCGCATAATTGACGACTTCTCCATACAATTGAGCATGGATAGCTCTCAAATTGGAGTGACAAGTATTCATGTTGACATTGAACCGCTCATACTCAGGCTATCACTTCGTGATATTCTTCTCGTACTTCAAATTATCAGTAGAGCTGGCGAACTCTCCGGAAACGAGACGAAAACTCCGGGAGAGCCGGCTGCAGTACAAAAAGCGAGAGAACTGCGTAACGCGGGTCTCATGTATAAATCTGCCAGCGGTCGCGGCCTTTCGACGATTGCCAAGACAAGAGGTACGAAAACCATCGCTGCGAGCTCTATTAAGCTTCCACCCAAACCTGTCAGCGCTGCTGCACCGAATCACGAGGAGCTGTCTGCTACAGTTGAAGGCGTCCGCATTGTCCTCATTGGCGACCTGCATGAATTGCCCATACTTGATGTCGGCATTAAAAATTTCACCGCCACTGCTGAAAATTGGTCATCGAATCTCAAGGCAGAATCGGCGATCGAAACGTATTCCAACGTTTACAACTTCTCCAAATCCAGCTGGGAGCCACTATTAGAACCTTGGCAGGTTGGCCTGGGTATAGCGAAGGACCCGGCATCTGGGATGATTTCAGTGGACGTGGTTTCTAAGAAAGCGTTCGACATCACCATAACGACAGCCTCGATCGCCTTGGTCTCCAAATCCTTGACCTTTTTAACAACAGAACAAAACGTGCTGGACAAGCCCAGGGGGGTCGAGGCACCATATCGTATCAGAAACTACACCGGCTTCGAGGTGGTCGTACAGTCAAAGAGTCCCAGCTCAGAGGAGCTAATTAGTCTGCGATTGGAAGATGGCGCCGAGTCTCCTTGGAGTTTTGAACATTGGGAAAAGATGCGAGAAAATCTCTCGACTGAATCGAGCCAGAACGACGTTGGAATTCAACTCGAGGGCAGTGGATTCGATCTGATCAAAAATGTTCGGCTCAACAGAGAAGGCGAATTCTTATACAGCCTCCGCCCTAAAACTAATAATGTTCTGCACAGGTTGTGCGTGGAGGTCAGTCTGGGGTCCGACAATGTCAAATATGTGACGCTACGATCCCCTCTCATGGTAGAGAACGCGACAGAAATCCCCGTAGAACTCGGCATCTACGACGCGCAAGAGGGTCATTTGCTGAAGATAGAGAAGATTGCCCCAGGCGATTCTCGACCTGCACCCGTTGGCGCTGTGTTTGAGAAGCGTGCGTTGATTCGCCCAGATAGCGGCTTTGGATACCAATGGAGTCGTGATCAGCTTTGGTGGAGAGATTTGCTCCAAAGGCCAACAAAACAGTTGGTGTGCAAAGGCGAGAACGGGGATCCTTTCTACTTTCAGGTAAACGCGCGATTTGAAAGATCTAACCCGATGACAAAGTACGTACCCGCGAATTGTTCTTGCCCCAGAGCGCATACTGACTGAATTTACAGGATGTATCCCTACATGAAGATCAAGCTGTCTGCCCCTATCACCTTGGAAAACCTTTTGCCCTACGATTTCAAATACAGGATTTACGATAAAAATACCAAGAAAGACTGGTCAAACTTTCTTCGCAAAGGCGGAGTGAGCCCGGTTCACGTTGTGGAGCTCACACACTTGCTACTTCTGAGTATCGATATGCAGGATACTGTTTTCAAGCCCAGCGATTTCTCCATTATCAACTCGGGGAACGCCGAGGACTTCCGCAAAGAGACTCGACTGGTGGTCAAGGATGACCAAGGATTGTCGCTGAATCTCGCACTTCACTACTTTAAGATCCCTAACAGTGGCGGTGCGTTCAAAGTCACAGTATGCAGCCCGTATGTGGTTCTCAACAAGACGGGTCTTGACCTCCGCATTCGTATGAAGAGTTGGTTGCAGCAGGCCAAACCTGCTGCTGGTCAATTTCCCCTTGTTGACACTTCCGACCGCCACAGGCCGAAGGCGTTGCCATTCATGTTCTCCTACGGCAACAACGATAATAGAAATCGAGCACTGCTTAAAGTTGATGAGTCAGAATGGAGCAAACCCCAAAGCTTTGACGCCATTGGAAGCACATCCGAAGTGGTCCTGAACTCGACGTCGAAAAATAAGGAGATTCACCTCGGCCTTACGGTCAGATCTGGAGAAGGAAAATACAAGATGACCAAGGTTGTCACTCTTGCTCCGCGATTTGTGCTCAAGAACAAGTTAGACGAAGAGCTATTGGTTCGGGAGTCGAGCTCTTCTGGTTACATGACACTTGAGCCTGGCGCGTTGCAGCCCTTGCATTTCATGCAAAAATCACCCGTAAAACAGCTATGTCTATGTTATGCTGGAGTTGACAACCACTGGACTTCACCGTTCAACATTGCTGACATTGGAACCGCCCACGTCAAGATTGCGAAGGCTGGACAACGTCAGCGCTTGGTGAGAGTTGAGATCCTCTTGGAGGACTCGACTATCTTTCTCCATTTAAGCATGGAAACCAAGAATTGGCCTTACTCTATGCGTAACGAAAGTGACACAGAGTTTACATTCTACCAGGCTAACCCCAACGTCGATGAAGATGATGTTGAGGACCGCAGTGGTTGGAGGCCGATTCGGTATAGGTTGCCCCCCAGGAGCATCATGCCTTACGCATGGGATTTCCCCGCGGCCAAATTTCGCGAAGTGGTTATCGCCACAAATAACAAGGAACGTCACGTCAAGTTGGCTGAAATTGGTAATCAGATACCAATGAAGTTTGTTAACTCATCAGGACAACAAAAAATCATCGACATCAATGTTGCAGCTGATGGTCCAACGCAAACACTCATTCTTAGCAACTTCAGAGCCAGCAGAAGCATGTATAAACCTAAAACTCTGTCCAGAACAAGCACGGGTCTGGAAGCATTCGAAGTAAAAGATCAAGATACTGGGGCAACGTTTCGAGCGCAGCTCAAGCTGTCCGGTATTGGGATTTCACTCGTCAACGCGCAGCTAAAAGAATTGGCTTATATTACGTTCCGGGACTTCCAACTTCGTTTCAGTGACTCGCCTCTCATACAAACGGTATCCATGGCTGTAAAATGGATGCAAATTGACAACCAGCTATATGGCGGCATATTCCCCATAGTCCTGTATCCCAGTGTGGTACCAAAGAAGGCCAATGAGGTAGATGCGCACCCATCGATGCATGCTATGGTGAGTCGAGTCAAAGACGATTCCTACGGAGTCACATACATCAAATACGCCACGATTCTTTTACAACAAATGACGGTCGATCTGGATGAAGATTTCGTCTTCGCGTTGTTAGACTTCTCCAATGTTCCTGGTGCGAGCTGGACGTCAGTAGAGGAAGAAGGTAAGTTGTGCGATGAGGATCTGGATATTCCTGAGCCAACCCAACAACAGGGTGGCCAAGACATCTACTTCGAGGTCTTGAACATCCAACCCATGCAAATAGATCTCAGCTTCATGCGCACTGAGCGCATTAACGCCGAAGACAAGACCTCATCGCGGAATCCTATCATGTTTTTCCTGAATGTGATGACTATGGCTATTGGAAATGTCAATGACGCGCCAATTCGGTTCAATGCTTTATTGTTGGACAACGTGCGTGTCTCTACACCAGTGCTCATCCAGAATATGACCAACCACTATAGTCAACAAGTGATGTATCAGATACACAAGATTTTGGGATCTGCTGACTTTTTGGGAAATCCTGTTGGACTGTTCAACAACATCTCTTCTGGAGTCACGGATATTTTCTACGAACCATACCAGGGACTTATACTCTCTGATAGACCGGAAGAATTTGGTATTGGCATCGCAAAGGGTGCCGCATCGTTTGCCAAAAAGACTGTCTATGGCTTCAGTGACAGTTTCTCAAAATTTACCGGCAGTTTGAGTAAAGGGCTTGCCGCAGCATCGCTGGACAAGCAGTTCCAGGATCGGAGACGGATTGCGAAGGCACGAAACCGACCTAAACATGCACTGTACGGTGTAACTGCGGGTGCAAACTCCTTAATTACAAGCGTCGCGTCCGGAGTTGGTGGTTTAGCGCGCAAACCCTTGGAAGGCGCCGAACAAGAAGGAGCTCTTGGATTCTTCAAAGGTGTCGGAAAGGGCGTGCTCGGCCTGGCCACTAAGCCGGCCGTTGGAGTTCTGGATATGGCCAGCAATGTCAGCGAAGGAATTCGAAATACTACAACAGTGTTCGACGGGCAGGAGCTGGATCGCATACGCTTCCCCCGGTTTATACCCAGTGATGGTATCGTGCGCCCATACAGCGCGCGCGAGGCGATGGGACAGTATTGGCTGAAGCAAGTTGACAATGGACGGTACTTTGATGAGCAGTATATTGGCCATCTTGAGCTGCCGAAAGAAGACATGGTCGTCATGGTCACCTTTGCTCGAATACTGCTTATGAGGTCCAAACGACTGACTAGTGAGTGGGACGTGCCACTGAAGGACGTCCAAACCATTGCAAAGGAGCGCACTGGTGTGAGTTTGGTATTAAGAGGAGGTGCAAATGGACCGTTTATTCCAGTAGGCGGCGGCAGTGAACGGGCATTCCTGTACAAGATGATTGGCGTGGCCGTGGAGGAGTTCAACCGACGATTCAGGGGAGGAGAGTAATTGATGGCTATGACACGATTCCTGTTGATGAAAGTGTATGTTTACTATGAAGATAATTTAAAACACAAATACATTTGCAAAATATCTTATCTTAATTTCATTATCATGCTTCACTAGTCTGACTAAATTGTTATGACAAGAGATAGGACCTCGTTCAATTCAAGTCGTGGTTCAATGAGAAAGTGTGATTTCGCCGTTGGGGCGAGTTTCTGTGCGGCATTTGTCCATCATGGTCACGGGTTAAAGGCCCTAATGTTACATACCATCTTCCTCGCTTCGCTTCTCTTACGCACCGTGTTTTAGGACTGCAGATATGTATAAACCCAGATCCCTGTATTCCGTGGCCGCTGGACATTGCGCGGGTTGAGTGGTGCATGGATAACGTAATGGATCGTTTGCAGGGAGATGTTGCGGAGGGGTGGGAAGGGCAGTCCATGTTTGACAGACCGTGATCTAGATCTCAGCGACCTGAATTGCGAAAGAAGACGGGGAGAGGGAATCGCGAATCCTGGCTCTACAATCCAATTGACATGACAGGTGGAGCACAGGCGTCAATGATTTTGAAGGTAGCCGAGAATGGGAACTGTGGTTGTGATTTGCTAGCGAGTGCATATCGAAAGCTTCGCTTTATTAGTGGGCGGGGTATCTTTATGTGAGCGGAGCCCGTCGGATGCGCGTGATCCAAAGTTCTCGAGCAATGCCAGGAATCAAAATCTCACTATTTGACAAAAGTCCCAGCAAATTAACAAGCCCAGGTACGGAGCACTTCACATATATTGAAAGCGGGGTGGGTCTCGTGACCTGCTGAGATACGCGACGCACGGAACTCTGCTTTCACCTTCCACAACAGGAAATACAGCCGCTAGACACTAGCTGATTTCAGCCTAGTCAGACCTTTGACAGCACCCTCCTGGCAATCTGATAGCAGGCAATAACATGTGTGTAGGCAAGCTGCGGCGTGCAATCAGGCCAATCCTCTTCAAAGGTAATTTCTGCTGTTTTGTCTAAGTAGTAAACAGTCAGGGGGAGCCTAATCAAGTCATTTATGCGCCGAGGAGCTATACCCGCGGGCACGAACAACGAAAGTCACATGACCCACATTGCCCTCAATACATGCCAGCTACTTGTCAATATCCGGGCACTCCGGGCACTAGGTATTCCTTCGGGGACTTTCATCGGCATGTACCTAGGTACCTAGGGTGTACCTTTTGTCCTGATTGGGCCGGCAGGATCTGGCAGCGTCGCCACTGCATGCATGGAGAGTGAAGGCGACTCCGCCACGCCACCGGGACAAACATTCTCGATGCTTTTTCCTGGTTAGGTGGACATCCCTGCAGGACTGCAATAGCTGTGCAATTGCATCAACAAGGAAGGGGATGGAAATTTCAACGGGTAACAATGGTGGTTCCGCAGCAAGAAGAAGTGATGCGAAGCCGGAACGACCCGACTTCTCAGAGTCTGGGCAAGAGCGACTGTGACTGTGGCACAACGACATTCCCCGCATTGTACGGAGCAAGAGGCTGAGGACACCTGAGCTCCAAATTACTTCAAGAGCTTACGTACACGTAGAAGTCATGCTGGTGGCCAAACCCGCCTGCTCCCTGGCAGGCTGAATCGGGCCTCCGAGACACGCAGCGTTCGCAATGCTAGGGACGGAGAAGTGGTCGGTCGTGGTCGGTCGTGGGTGGTCTCAGTTTAAACGTCTTTTTTTCGTTAGGGTCCATCCGCCTACTCCACACTTTGACTCGACTCGGAGGTGAGCGAGCTGGTTGGTACGAGAAGATCCTCCGATCCTCTTGTTTCCTCCCGTCTGGATTCTCATTTCATCCTTCCATCTTGTCTTCACGACTCTGCTCGGCAGCCGAGTGCTTTCGCCTTACCTGTTGACTAAAGCGTCCTAAAAGAAACCTGTGGCGCGCCACCCAGCAAGCAAAAAGACGTACGAAGAAAAAAAAAAGAACAATTGGAGTGCAGGAGTACAGGGCACAAAAGGTCCAATTCTGTTCTCACGGATTTCGTTGTGACACTTTGCTTCACCAATCGCATCTCTCACATTCGAAGTGAGCGTTTACTGGTCTGCTACTCGAAGACAGAGTATTTGCGTCTACTCTGTGTGTTGGGCGGCGCTTCAACAGCTCTATCACGTACGCGCTTTCGACACAGACGCTATGGCTGTCAGGAATGCTCAAGCCAACACTGGCAATGAGACGGTTGCGCCTCAGCAGCAGCAGCAGCAGCAGCAACAACAACAACCACTTCACCATCACACACCCATTGCAGGCGTGGACTATAATCCCGACCCTGCCTTGGATCCTGCGAACCAGCACACGCATCCTCACAGGCACCACTCGACACGCGTTGACGCTACTGGCCACGACGATGCCGTTTACACCACCGCTACAACGACAGGCCCTGCTCTGGTTCCCGCCCTAGATCACTCGCAATCCTACCACCACCATCATCATAATGACAGTGCCGAGAAGAATCAGCCGCTGAGTACCCCGCTCGACTATAGCGACCATGAGAAGGTTGAAGCCGGGGTCGTTAGCACTGCGCGAGGCTTTGGATCTACAAATGACCACGATATCAACTCGTTTGGGAACCGCTTCAAGCGTCTCTATAGACGCTTCCGTCCGATTTTCCACCTGGCATACTTTCTCTTATTCACTGGCTGGTGGATTGCCTCTCTCATCCTCCATCGCGATGACAAGAACTGGGTTGTTCCCTTCCTGTTGTGGCTAGCCATTTCTTTCCGTCTCATGTTCTTCTACGTTCCGTCTCGCTATCTCTCAAGCGCAATCCGATGGGTCTGGGAGCGCTCGGCTTTGGTTATTTATAATGCCGTCCCTCAAAAATTCCATACCATTTTGGGCGCAGCCGGAGCTCTGGCTGTCATTCTGGTGGGCAGCTTTGTTTCGGAAGAGGTTGCAGACAACAATCGGGCCAATCGAGCTATCAGTCTGCTTGGCATACTCATCACCATTACTTTGTTCTGGATTACAAGCAAACATCGTCATCGCATCAATTGGCGCACCGTCATCGTTGGTATGCTGTCCCAGTACATCATCGGCCTTTTCGTGCTGCGAACGCGCGTTGGGTATGACATCTTCAAATTCATTGCCGACCGGGCGGGCGACTTTTTAGGATTCGCTCGCGAGGGCGTTGCTTTCTTGACCAATGAAGAAACCTCCAAGATCACATTCTTCTTCTTTTCAGTCTTTCCTGCCATCATTTTCTTCATCTCGGTAGTGCAGGTTCTTTACTACGCTGGATTCATTCAATGGTTCGTCAAGAAGGTGGCGACCTTTGTCTTCTGGGGCCTGGGTGTGTCTGGTGCGGAGGCCGTAGTCGCTGCGGCGACTCCCTTCATCGGACAAGGCGAATCCGCCATGCTTGTCCGTGCCTTCGTCCCTCACATGACCAAGGCTGAAATCCATCAGATCATGACTTGCGGTTTTGCCACCATTTCTGGTTCTGTGCTTGTAGGCTATATCCAGCTAGGCTTGAATGCCGAAGCGCTGGTGTCCTCTTGCATCATGTCCATCCCTGCTTCGTTGGCCATTTCCAAGCTGCGTTATCCCGAGACTGAAGAGACCCTCACGGCTGGCTGCGTCACCATCCCTGATGACGATGAGCACGAGGCTGAAAACGCCCTGCACGCCTTCGCCAATGGTGCTTGGCTCGGCATCAAGATTTGTGGAACTATCCTTGCTAATTTGCTCTGTATCATTGCTGCAGTTGGTTTAATCAATGCTCTGCTCACCTGGTGGGGTCGCTATCTGAACATCAACAATCCGACCTTGACTTTACAGACCATTCTCGGATACTGCCTCTGGCCTGTGGCATTCTTCCTGGGTGTGCCCCGGGACCGTGATTACGAGGATGTTCTCCTTGTGAGCAGACTAATCTCCCAGAAAATCATCACAGTAAGTCGAATAGTTGTTTTTACGGGTTGACAACGGTGACGTGCAATGTTGGCACTAGTTGTGGAAAGCGCATAGAATACTGATCTGCACCTTGGATTAGTGCTAACAAGATGGTGATAGAACGAATACAAGGCCTACTTGGATTTTACCACAGAGGCGGCCTATCGAAATCTCACACCTCGATCTCGGCTTATTGCTACCTATGCTTTGTGCGGTTTTGGTAACATCGGTTCCCTTGGTGTCCAGGTGGGTATTCTTAGTCAGCTTGCACCATCTCGCGCTGGCGATGTTACCAAGCTGGTCCTCTCTGCTCTTATTTCCGGTGTAACTTCCACGTTGACATCGGCGGCTGTTGCTGGCTTGGTCATCACCGACCAAGTTCAGAACTTCAGTACTAAGACATTATAACAGAGAGCAATGGCCGCAAAGGAAGCAAAGTCACCTCAAGAGATTTGAGCGAAGTTGCGAGCAAGGAATAACCCTGAAGACATGTCAAGGGAAATAAAGGAACTCCAGAGAAACAAGATTTGTTTCTGCATGAGATATGGCCTAAACCTCCATGGCTGCCTATTTGTGCCCTGACGACGACGACGACGACGACGACGACGACGACGACGACGACGACGATGATGATGATGATGAGATACGCCACTATCTTTGGCTGTTCCACGGGGTCTGCGGACGGTCATATTTTATCTCGATTTTCAGTCGAAAGAAGATACAAAATCATAGCACCATGTGCTTTATCAAAAGACATCGTGCGGTGTCTATCTACTTCGTATCATTGCGATTCTGTATGACTCGTTTTCTGCTGACGTTAGCTGCGAAGCTTCACGTGTATGCGGTGTTTGGTAACGGTTATAACTTGGGGTTGTGCGAGTCAGTCCTCTCTCCACGCAGATGATGTTTCGATTGTACCTCGCTACCCAGGAGGTAGCCATGGTCCCTCCCATGTACATGCGTATTCTTGGGCACCCTATGTCTGGTCAAGGATCCTTGGCATTAGTGTCATCTCCATTTCTCGGCCGAATATGTAGCCCGGGCGGGATCCGTGGTTCGCGGGGCTGCACCCCCGTGTCGGTGAGCGAAGTCGGGTTCGACGTGTCTGTATATCGGTCTTGTCCCGCCCTTCGCCTGCAAACTCGTCCTGCCATTTCTGTTATTGTCATGGCTGGTAGCATCTCAATTCGTGAATCCATCATGTGGCTACCAGGTGAGGCCAGTGAGCCAACATTGAGAATAGTGCTCACCTCTCCCGAAAGAAAAGGTTTGTTGGCCTTTGTATTCTGAAGTGACGTGGGCAGCCTCGTGCATTCGAGAATAGATTGGCCTTGGTAGAAACTTTGTCTTCAGGTTGGTGGCATGATAGTTGTTTGATACTGCTCGAGCATGATGGTCGCGAACCGGCGAGCATGGAGATGGGGATGCTTGATTCCAACTTTCACTTTCAAATTCTGGGATTCGCTCGAGTTCGGATGGAAAAGAAACGAGGTCTGTGGCCTACATTTCTGCGATTCACACTAATGTACGGGGTTAGCAAGCCTGGATAAGAACAAATCCCCTAGAGCAGAAATTAATTCGACGTGGCCACGCCACAACAACCCCGCAAACAGCTCAATCCACACAACATTAAATATAACATCCGTAAAGCATCAAGCATCCACTATCAACTATCAACTACTAGCTCTTCCATCAATCTCAATCTCAGCTATCTTGAAACATCCTCTCTTCTTCCGGGAAATCATTGTCAATTTCATGAGTCCCCGGTTTGCCCTCTTGCGGCACAAGCTTAATTCTGAGATAACGATCTCTATTATCTCTTCTTTATCTATCTTCCTAGATCGCCGTCGATTACATGACTTGCGCGGTCTAATCATTCATAGAGCCCCTCAGCAAAAGATACTAGCTAAAAGACAACAAGGGCCTGGCTATCGCTGTAATATCCCTTTCACAACGAGCAGGTATACTTGCGAGTGAATCCACCAATCACTTCTACCTGAACCTTAATCTTGACTTCAACTACGATGATGGATTTTACTACAGCCGACCCTGGAATTCCTTCCCAGTTGCATTTTACGATCTAGTAAGGACTGATGTGGGTGGCTTTCAGTTATTGAAAAGTACGCAACACATGATGGTATATGGAAATACCTCAATCCGAATACAAAAGACAAGCCTATGCTAGAAAAACCTGATAAGCCAACTTACACTACTATTGGTGCGCAAGCTACTTCTATCATGGATCTTACCCATAGTCAAATGGCGAGACTACAATACCTTCTTGACGTCTACGAGACCAGACTGGAGGACTACAAAGATAAGAAGCAAGCTGTTAACAGTATTCAATGCTTGATTATACCGTCAACTGGTCACTACTACGACGCTGTAAGCCACGAGCATGATGTAGCTAAGCAGCTACTTCTACTGAAGAATCGACTACTAAAAGGATGTCATGAGCAACGCGGGTGTGACCCGAGTCGCGGAGCCTCGAGAAGGCAAGGAGAGACTAAGCCATAGCTGTGGGGCGGAGCCATCTTGGCACATGGAGTATCCGAGTGCTGGCATAGAGCGCGGTAGTCCGATTTGTCCTGGCAAGGTGAGATTTGTGTGAAGGTGAAGCTGTGCTCCAGGGGGGCGAGATGCATGGGCCCTTTCAGGGCCGAAGCCAGCGTCAATGTTTGTTGGTTATAGTAACGAGATTGGGCATTTGGTCCCTCAAGGCATGCTAGTTCCTGGAGTTTGAGAGCACGACAAAGGGGAGCCATAAGCATGTCGAACTGTGGCCTTTGCGAAGAAGGCTTCCTCACCATGCTGTCCAGCCGCGCGGCTCCTTGACTTGCCTGCCAACACTTAAAATCTGATATCCTAGGGTGTTGCAGCATGCCGCCGTACATGGCATTCAGCTCCGTGCAGTATCTGCTCTCGCCTTGAACCACAGGCTTGTCAAACAGGGCCTCTGGGTGAGCCGAGGCGGCGAATAGTGCAGGGAGAGGGGACTCGAACGGCACGCGGGATATTCAGGGTGTTGGGGGCACGGATAGTGAATGTGGATGAGGTGCCGGCCCAGGTGGTCCTGCATATACTCCATGATGCTCGGCGTGACTGACAAGGAATGTGGTATAGCTTTACGCATGACGCGGACAATGGTGGATGTTGATGGGTTGATTAAGGGATTGAGTGGCAGTGTCGGTAGCCTCAAGATGTCGTGAATCAGGGGTAACATTTACGGGTATTAACGGGTCCAATTTTTCTATAGATTTGCCAGAGAGAAGTTTGACCCGTTAGGACTCGCCAATGTCACCAGTAGTTCTAATCGGACCTTTGGGTACTTGTTTTTACGTCTTAGTCGAGCAGCTATCTAATCAAGCGTCGGGATGGACGTCAGCTTCTTGTAAGTGATGCAAGGCGTGGATGCATGATGAGGTCCCTACATATAATTACACGATACCTAGGTTTAATCGATACCTCCATGCGATTACAATTGATCGCTGCTAATACGGGAGTACAGGAATTCATAACGTGGCCCCGCCGACCCCGGCCCGGAATCTGTGTTTCCCTGATCCAGCGTAGCCCCTCCGATGTCGCAGCCTAGCACCCGCGAATGGAGAAGAATATATTATATGTTGTGACGCTGTAAGTGAGGAGGCATGACTTAACATTGCCAACTTCTATCTTGTCATCGCTTATCTTGATTGATAGGTATCAAGAAGAATTTGAAAAATGCCGCTGCAACGCGACACCGACGTATACCACCCCGAAATTAATTAGAAATCTGAGTTCAAACACAGCTCAGTGCTTGCTATCACAAAACTTCTACGTCCCAAACCCTTCTTGTCTTGACCGTTCCAGTGAGCCACACTTAGAAGAACCAGATGTCGTCCAACGCACCGTCAGCAGAACAAGCCGGTTCCAGAGTCTTTCACCGATCTCTCATAGAGAGCCCGCTGACTGTCAAGTCCGCCTCCGGCAGCTACTACACACTCTCGAATGGCCAACGCATTCTAGACGGTTGCACGGCGCTGCTGTCGCCGTCATTGGCCACGGGAACCAGGAAGTCACCGAGGCCATCGTGCAGCAACTTTCCAAAGTGGCCTACGCCCACACCCTGGCTTTTACAACCCACAGCGCAGAAGAGCTAGCGGACTACATCCTGGATGGGTATCCATTCGGTCTATGCAAAGCGTACTTCGTCAGCTCGGGCAGCGAGGCTACCGACGCGGCGATGAAGCTTGCTCGGCAGTACTGGGTAGAAGCCGGGCAGCCTCAGCGCACGCGCTTTGTCGCCAGGAGACAGGCTTACCATGGCAATACGATCGGTGCCATGAGCATAGGGAGCAATGTTGCGCGGAGGGACCCGTACAAAGATGCCTTGCTGCTCGACAACGTCAGCTACGTCAGCCCTGCCTACGGCTACCGTGGTCAAAGGGTAGGCGACACAGAACAGCAATACGCCCAGCGTTTGATTGATGAGCTGGACTCGGAGTTCCAGACCGTGGGGCCCGAAACTATCATAGCCTTCATCGCCGAGCCGGTTGGCGGCGCTACAGCCGGGTGCATCACGCCGCCCATAGGATATTTCGAAGGCGTCCGCCGCGTTTGCGACAAGCACGGCATTTTGCTCATCCTAGACGAGGTCATGTGCGGCTCCGGCCGGACGGGAACGTACTTCGCCTTTGAACAAGATGGGAATACCCAGCCGGATATTGTCACGTTGGGGAAAGGTCTCGGCGGCGGATACGTTCCCATCGCAGGAGTTCTCGTCCGCGAGAAGGTCATCGACATGTTACGAACAGGATCTGGCGCCTTTGTCCACGGCCATACCTACCAGGCGCACCCCGTCAGCTGCGCCGCCGCGCTGGCCGTCCAGAAAATTCTCAAAAGAGATGGCCTCGTTGCGCGCTGTGCGGAGAAAGGGAAATGGCTGGAGGAGCAATTGCACGCCCGGTTTGACAGGCGGAAACATGTGGGAAACATCCGCGGACGAGGCCTCTTCTGGGCATTGGAGTTTGTGCGGGATAAGCACTCGAAGCAACCCTTTGACGCCAATCTTCGTTTTGCAAGCTTGATAAGGGATGAGGCACAGAGACTTGGACTGGCTATATATCCCGGCTCCGGGACAGCGGACGGGTTCGCGGGCGATCATGTGATTTTGGCGCCGCCGCTGAATATCGGCGATGAGGATCTGGGACTGCTGATGGATCTGCTTGAGAGGACGTATGATAATGTTGAGGGGATGGTGTCGTCGGCTTGCTAGATACATGTCATGTGTGAGACCATGATGAAGGGTTCATGTCACTGCGCGGTGTCATTAACCCTTCATCATCGACCCCGAGTTCGAGTCTGATTATCATGGAGTAGTCCGTATAGCTGAGTTGAATCTTACTAGTAAGGAGGAGGTTGTCTGCTCACCAGAAAGTCGTTATGTTTCAATTTAAAAGCCAGACGGCTAGATGGTTGATTAAGGTGGGGGCCAAGGCCAAGGGGGGTTAGTGCTAAGAAATGAAAGTGTCCACCGTGCGGGCTGCGGCCTATGTCTCCATAATAATATCAATTATTAGTGTCCCGGTACGGAGCAGATATCTGACTCGGCTCTTGAAATTGACGTCAAAGCATGCGTGTGAAGGCCAAACCAAACCAGGGTGCACGTCGTTCCCATGAGAGGATCTAGTCTTTACAGTAATATGAAACAGGACACCAAGAGCTGTGTATCCTTGGCAATATCAATGAGATCAATTGATATGATAATGAAAGGAATTCCACCAAAGTCCGAACTGGGCCAATTGAGCAGGCTCGTGAGTGCGGGGTCAATCGACGGGCCGCAAGCAGCTGCATTCACCCCACTTCCCCTGCCACTTCCCCTTCCCAGCTGTCTGTCATTTCCATTCCAGATTTTATGAATTTCCTCATCCCAGCTCATCCCATGTCACAGCAGCCGTCACCCCCGCCAACATGATAACTCTCGGCCGGCGGCGGATCCTCTCCGTCTTCCTGTCCCTGTTCGTCGTCCTGACCATCTGGCGAGCATGGGAGCTCACATCCGCCAGCAGCGGCAAAACTCCCGTGACGCCCATGGCGGGGAAACCAAAGTACGAGCCCGAGCGGGATTATTTCTGGAGGACCATCAAGCACAATTTCCCCGTCGCAACGTTTCGCCCCTTGCCCACCGCTGCTGCAGACGCGTTGCCGCCCGTGCAAGCCAGCTTTGCTGCTGAGACTGCCGCGGAGAAGAAGGTGCGACTGTCCCGCCAGCAGGACATCAAGGACTCGTGCATCAAGTCTTGGAACGCCTACAAGAAGCATGCATGGCTTCACGACGAGGTTGCTCCCGTCTCGGGAGGCTCCAAGGATACATTCGGCGGCTGGGGCGCCACCTTGATCGACTCGCTGGACACGCTGTGGATCATGGGCCTCAAGGACGAGTTTGACGAGGCAGTAGCCGCTGTCGCCCAGAATGCTCTATTCCTCTCCACCAGGGACAGGGAAATCAACGTTTTCGAAACCGCCATTCGCTTCCTCGGCGGCTTGCTGTCCGCGTATGACTTGAGCGGCGACGAGAGGCTGTTGACCAAGGCGCATAACGTCGGAGACATGCTGTACAAAGCCTTTGATACACCCAATCACTTGCCCATCACGCGCTGGAACTTGCATGAAGCAGCCCGCGGCCAGAAGCAGCAGCCCTCGAGCACGACCATTCTCGCCGAGATAGGCTCCCTCACCATGGAATTCACACGCCTCAGTCTGGTCACGAATGATCCCAAGTACTATGACGCGGTGCAGCACATCAGCGAGCTGCTGGCCGAATCGCAGCACAAGAGCAAGCTGAAAGGGATGTGGCCGGTGGTAGTGGATCCCGTCAAGGGATACTTCGACGCAGGAAGAACATATACCCTCGGAGGCATGGCAGACAGCACATACGAATACTTCCCCAAGATGATGGCGCTTCTGGGCCAACGGACGGGAATCTACCATGACATGTACACCAAGAGCATGGACGCAGCAAGCGAGGCGCTCTTCTTCCGACCCATGACTCCCGACAATGCCGATATCCTCTTCCCAGGCTTCGTCGAGGTTGACCCCAACGACGTATCCAGGAAGAAGCATCTCAAGCCCGCCAGCGGCCACCTCACCTGTTTCGCAGGCGGCATGCTGGCCCTCGGCGGACAGCTCATCCAGAGCAAGCAGCACCTCACGTACGGCGAAAAGCTCACACAAGGCTGCGTCTGGGCCTATAAATCCTTCCCCCGCGGCGTGATGCCCGAAACATTCTACCTCACGCCGTGCCCCAACAAGCAGGAGCCCTGCCCCTGGGAACCCGAAAGATGGCACCAAGAAGTCAGCAAGGCCCACTCCGCACCGTCCGCCAAGGAGGCCCCCTCCATCATCGAAAAGGAGAACCTCCCGCCCTCATTTTCCTCCGTCGGCGACAGCCGGTACATCCTCCGTCCGGAAGCGATCGAGAGCGTCTTCATAATGTACCGCGTAACAGGAGACAAGAAGTGGCAGGAGGCCGCGTGGGAAATGTGGAAAGCAATCGACACCATGACCTCGACGAAGCTTGCCTACAGTGCTGTCTCGGACGTCAATCCACCGGAGGGCCAGAAGCCGCTGCAGAAGGACTCGATGGAGAGCTTCTGGCTGGGCGAGACGCTCAAGTACTTCTATCTGATCTTTGCGGAGCCCGAGCTGATTAGTCTGGACGAGTGGGTGTTTAACACGGAGGCTCATCCCTTCAAGAGGTTGGTGTAGTGGTAGCGGTAGCGGTAGCGGGCCCAAGTAGCTGGTCTACTGGTGTATATCATGTAATGAAAATAATGAAATGTCCCGTGTACAACAAGTCTTCTTTTCTGCCTCTGCATGGTGTGGTGAGATAATGGCTCTGTGAGGGGTACGGCGGTTGAAGGACTTGATGTTTGTTGGACTGGAGTTGGCGGCTTGGTCATACCGCCCAGTGACCCTTTGCTCGCACTTGAAATATGCCCCGACGAGAACAATCAAACGACAAGATTGGCACGAGTGATAAAATAATCAGATGGAATTGAAAGGTATATCTTGCGCGCTAATCGAGAGAAAATATAAAGCAACAGAAGACAACAAGAACAAAATGCCTAATTGTTATTACTGCTCTGTCCCGTCAGCATGCCCTCACTATCAGACTCCTGGCCCCGATTCCGCTTCTTGGCAACCTTCTTCATGGCGTCCCCGGTAAGGGCCTGCCTGTCCAGCAGTTCCACCACGTCCTTCTTGCGCGTCTTCCTGTCGCCGAACATGATGACGAGGCCGGCCGTCAGGTTGCACGTGATGCTGACGCAGAGGATGGAGGTGGTGATGGCGAAGGGGCGGTGGTGGTAGTCGATGCCCCATGTTGTGGCGCCGAGGGAGATCTGCAGACACGAGTGGCAGTCGAGCAGGAGGATGATGGCGATGAGGTGGCCGAGCGGGAAGGCGTGGTGGGTGAATGTCTCGTGGGGCTTGTAGAAGGAGTGCGACTTGGCGAGCTTCTTTTGATGGTGGGCTAGGGACTTGCGCTGCTTGGGAGTGAGGCAGTCCTCTTCGAGGGAGCATGCACTCGTGGTGGACCGGGCGTCTTCTTCGAGATCGACATCGATGTGTTCGTTGTCGTTGCCGTTGCCGTCATCTCTATCGTGTCTAGTTTTATGATGATCCTCGTTATTGGTGTGGCCGGCGGTATGAGATGGTATAGGGGCTGTGGTGACAGGCCGGCTCTTGGTTGTGTTGGATTTGTTCGCTTTCTCTGCTGCGGGCGAATATGCGTTTTGGATATTGTCTCTTGATTCGGATTGGGAAAGTTTTGCCTTGACGGCCTTCTTCTTGGCCTTGGCGATGATTCTGGCGTATCGAGCGATGAAGATCATGTGGTAGGTGTCGACGGCCCGAAACGGAGCCAATCCATCACCCATGATGGCGAACAGCGCCACGAGCACGCTGTCAATGATGTGAATGGCATATACTTGCTGGTCGCCGACATAAATCCAGCCAATGAGGAACAATACCCACGCCAAACCGAATAGCGTGATGAGTGTGGCGTAGAGCGTAACGAAGAAGCCGAGCGGTCGTCGCACGTACTGGCCAAATCCCTTCATTTGCCGCTTGAACTTGGATCGTCGAGAATGTAGCATGTGACGAACGTGATCGTCCAGCTCCCATTTCTCAGCCGCAGACCATCCTTCCAGCGTTTCGCCATGCGGGAGAGCGGCATAGTGTGAGTTGGACAGCCTTGATGTAATGGTGTTGGAACGCCGGACGCGCTGGATATCTGCTATGTCTTGTTCTTCGGAGTACGGTCTGTCCCCCTCCTGTACCTCTTCCTGAATAATGGGTTCCTCGGGTGGCAGAGCTCTCTCTCTAAGGGGAATAGGTCGGGGCACGACCGTGTCGGGTTGTGATAAGACGTACGTCGGTCTCCGGTTGACCCAACTTCCTAGATCAGGAACAAAGAGTGAGTTTTGCACGTTTGTAAGAGTTGAGAGTGTCTGAACCTCGGGATCTAGTCTGTTGTTAGTCCGAGAAACATGGAAGCCTGAGGAATATCAATGATCGAAGAAGAAGAGAGAGAAAAAAAAAAAAAAAAAAAAAAACCCATACCGATAATATCTAGCCAGTCCACCAATTCCTCATTGTATTCGTCGGTGTGCCTCGCTTCGGTTGCTTCCCTAGCCGTCTGAGGTTGTGCAGCACCAGATAATCTTCTCAAGCTTGGTCGAAAGAGTCTGTCTACGAAGCTCCGTCTCTGCTTTCTGTTGTCGCCAGCTTCTTCGTCGAGCTGGCCTGCACTATGTCTCCTTCCAAGCGTGGCCCCCATAGACGTAGAAGCTGCTGATGTGCCTCCAGGGTCCAGCTCGACCATGGTCGGCCGAGACCCTTCTTCCGTAAGTCGCGGCAGAGAACCCTGCGGCTGGACGCGCCACAAGTTCCTAGCTCGGCCACCGCTGTCGCCCGCAGGACCAGGCTGCGAAATACTCCTCGGCCGCCCTCCTTGGCAAGATTCATGTCTGCTCTGGCTTTGTGACTCGGTATGTGAAGACGCAGCAGCGGCATCCTGTGTCTGTTGTCCGCCCGTCAAGCCAAACGAGGCTCGCCGAATGCGAATGCTTGGCCTCCGCGAACGAACTGAATTGGCACCATCATCTGAGGCGGCCACACTCCCTGGCCGACTAAGGGAGAAAACCGATAGCCGTGAACGACGGGAAGTTGCTCCGCTCAGGGTATCAAAGCAATCGCCGGCCGAGGCATCTGAGTCCGCTGCAGTTGCAGGGTCATGCTGATGAGGTGAGGTTGGTCGCCCGATGGCACTTGCGGCAGATGCCAGAAGCTGCGAGTCGGAGCGTGGCCGCCGGCGGGACGACGAGGACGAATCCATGGGGGATTAAATATTGTGACGCGGCCACGCTTCTTGATAATGATGGTGAGTAGCCCAATTTCAAGTGAAAAGTAAGGAGCTGCACCTCAGCAAGCAATTAAATAGTTGCAAGTTGGGGGGGCGATGGAGAAGGTCACGGCGACAAAAGGCTTTGATGGCCTTTATTTTTGAGTTTAACAAACACAGGCGCGACGGCCATTTTCTTTGATACCCAGAAAAGCTTACACTTGGTACGTGCCAAGCCACTTTTCCTCATTGGCTTAGTGGGGCAATCCCGAGTAACTTGCCAGAAGCGGCCTTGGACCTGGTACTTGGTGGGATTGTATCTCGGTTAATCACTGGAACTTTCACTCTAGTATAATGCAGTATGTGAATCGATGTATCCCTTGTCGCCGCACTAAGGCGTAGCCTGCTTGGCATCAAAGAGATCTAATAGTACATAAGTACATAGTACATAGTACTCCGCACACTGTACATGGCGAGTGGATTGTCCGACGGGAATGGGATGGGCATAATTAGCTTGGGCCTTACTTCCCGTCATTCGTGCTTGATTATCTGTGGTGGGCCCCTCCGAACGCGCGCCGCCAGCTAATTCGCCGCCAGCCGGATTCGCCGCCAAGCCGCAGTCCAGTCATGCCTGCCTGCCGTGGTTCTGCTTCGTGGAAATCGTCTGGTCATGATTAACCCTTGTTTGTTTGGCGGATGTGCCGGATTCACTTTCGCAGGCACGCAACGTAAGCAGCTCATGAATCCCCAGACTCTGCGCCTGCATGCTTCGTTGTGGTTTGTCTTTGTCTGGTCTGCGTACTTCAGCTGGGTTTCTTTCATTCGACCTGGAGTCTTCAACATGGAACTTGGCGGCACCGCCCCCCCCCCCATACTTGACATCACACACTCGGTACATCCGCCAATTGACTGCAACGCTCGTCCATGTGAACCGCCGCCACATTCGCCAAGCCGGCTGCTTCGGACCTTGATCGGTTGCCGTAGGGTTAAAGTCACAACTCAAAGTAAGAAAAGTCAAACACAGAGTCTCTTCAAAGCCAGCCAAAGAATGGCATCGAAAATATAGAAAGCGGAAAAGAGCCCAATGGCCGGCAGTCCACTACTCGCTGCCAGGTACTATATTCGAAACCATACTCTAACGCTAGGTGAAGTCATGTAAAATGCAAAATGTTTCGCTTGCATGATATAAACAATAGATCAAGATTTGTCCAACGAAAAGACAGCATGTATACCCGAGGTATTGCCCTCAAAACGACTCTCTCTTCTCTGCATTTGCAATGGCTGCCTCGACAGCCTCCTGCAAATCAAAGTGGAAATTGGGCCTATTGAGGCCCTGAATAGCTACTAAACGTGCGCTGCCCGGATTGCGAGGCACGTCCTTGTCTGACAGACGTGAGATATCTGACTCTGCAATCTCCACGTCGTAGTCTTGCACAGGCTTGTCTTCCTTGCCGCCTAACTCTGCAGCCTCTGCAGCTTTGGCTGCGCTATCAGAGCCACCAAGGTCAGCAATACTGAAGATAGTCTTCCAATGGCCTGGACCTTCCCCACGGCTGTGCTTGGGGGATCGGTAGCCAAAGCCTGCAGCGGCGAGGGCGCGCTTGGTCCATCGGTTTTCAATGTTGGCAAAGTGCCAGTCGACTGCATCAGGGGCGGCATAGCGATCCAGCTGGTTGCGAACGTCAATCAAATTCTGCGCGGCTGTGACGTCGACGTTGTTGACGGAGGAGAAGTCGAGAATGATAGCCTTGAGAGTTGGGCGGGCTTCGGCTTCTTCCCCCAACCTTTGATTGCGAGGAGTAGGATCGTTCCAAGGTCGGTCCTGCAGACCATCTAGCGTTAATATTGTTTATATTCGAAGAATTAAGCAAATAAAATGATCCGAAAAGGTGGCAACTTACCCCCAATTTGCCTACGGTGCCCGGATCTGTTCTCCGTGTTTCGTTAAAAATGGTCTTGGTGAGGTGGTTCATGTACATGCCAGCATTGGGGTAATTGAAGCCTTCTGCGAAGCGGTAGATAAACACGCCCGGGTATGGACTGCGCACTACAACCCTGGGGTTGGATCCATCCTTGTGGTCAAGAGGAAGAAAGCCAGTGCGTAGAGAGTCCTCGAATTCTTCAGCAACTGCTTCGCCAGGGATCTTCGAGTTTCGAGATGGTTTGGTTCTGGCTGTTCTGATGCGGGCCGCTCCGAGCATGCGGCCTTTGCTCAGGAATAGTCGCCAAATGAGTATGGCAGCAGACACGCTCATGGTTGTGTAAATGCCATTCTCAATGGTAGAGAAGACAGTGACCAGCACTCCTGCAAAGAAAATGGGCACTTCGAGTGGGGACACACGCCAGAACTGGACAATAACTTTCGGAGGTGTGATCACGTCGCACACAGCGTGAATGATGACGGCGGCTAGAGCGGCATTGGGAATGTAGTAGAATACGGCTGGGAGAGCATACAGAGCCAGCAAGACAACTACGGCGGTGATAACACCAGCGAAAGGAGTTCGAACACCGGCCTTGGACTTGATAGCCGTTCGGGAGAAAGATCCAGTGGCAGGGTAGGCTCCCAGGAAAGGACCGAGCAGGTTCGAAATGCCAATGGCGATGAGTTCTTGCGAAGGATCAATAACGTAATTGTTGATGCGGCCGAAGGATTTGGAGATGGAGATGTGTTCAATCAGCATGACGATAACCGCAGCTGGAATTTCTGAGGCAAACGACGAGATGATTCGCTTGTTAACCTCGGGCACAGCAGCATGTTGGAAGCCTTGGGAGAAGTGTTAGTGGCGCAATTACCATCTGTTTGTTCAACACTCCATAGCCGATGATAATCCTACGCCCGTATCGGAGAAACGTACCTCGGGGGACATCTTTGATAACACTGAAGCTTGGCTTTTCCTTTTGGCTTACGTTGACGCCGGCACTAATGGCTGTGTAAAGCAGAATGACAAATACGGTGCGGAGCGTAGAAATGAAGAAATAAGTCTTGGCGCGATGCGGCTGCTTCTTAGACATGAATGAGCAAACGCCGCGGATCAAATATAGCATTATCAGTGCAGTGAGGCCCAAAGCCGCGTCGAGCTTGGTAGACGACAGGTTTTTGAGCGTGTTAATGATGACAAGATAAGGAGCCTCTCTCGTGTTGACACCGCTAATGCCCATCAATTTGGGGACCTGCCCAGCAAGGATGTTGATGGCGGATCCAGTCATGAAAGCACAAATAGCCGGAAGGGAAATAAACTCGACAAGCCAGCCAAGACGAGAGAAGCCCAGAAAGTAAATGATGGCCCCAGCAATGATGGCAAGGGCCGACGCTATCACATGGCCGGCAACATCAGGAATCTGGGACCTGGCCTTGATGACAACATCCCCCGTGACCTGAGACATGACGGCTACAGGCTACATGAAGAAGGTTAGCCTTGCCGTCTGTTTTGCCTGACATGGGCATTATATCGGGCGATGACGTTCTTGACGCGCTTACCCCAATGGTGATGTCCTTGGACGTAGCGAAGAGCCAATATATGAGAACACCCATAAAGGATGTATAAAGTCCATACTCGACGGGGAGTTGAGCAAGCTGTGCATACGCCATTCCCTGGGGAACAACGACAGCACCGACAGTGACACCTGAGGCGAAGTGTTAGTAGATGAAGATAAGTCGCCTGCGCGATATGGGATGGCTCAATTCTTACCCGCAATCAGATCACCGATAAACCAGGTCATATTATATTTTCCCATCCACCAAACGAAAGGGAACATATTGGCTATGTATTTCGCAATATCGCTGGCGGTGGGAGTGATTTCTGCCAGGAACTCCCCTACTGTCGGCTCATTCTCAATGAAGAGATCGGCATTTGAGATGGAAGGGACATCGTCGTCGCGATCGTCTGACTCGTAACCGATGGCCTTGATCAGGCGGTCCTTGATGGTAGGAGTGGCCGTCATGCTGGTCGACGCGGCCGTTGGCTTGCTTGATGCAGCCTGGTCAGGCCTTTGTAGGCCTTGGACAAGGAGAAAAAGTCTCTCAGGCACAGACGATGTTGACCTTCTGGACCTGCCTTTGTTGTCTTTCGATTATCAGTGAATTACACTACACAGGGGGGCACGCATGCAAATCGAGCCCTCACGACGGCGAGCCAAGGTTGGCGAGAAGATGGATACGTCTTGGCCGTGAGAAAGAGCCGACCATATGAGTTTTTTAAAGAAAGCGAAGAGACAGGGCTTCGAGCCATGGGAAGCCAGGCTGTTGTCTTGATATTGGTGTATTGTGAAAGTGTTACTGGGGCACGACTAATCCCTGTTCCTGTTGAAGATCCAATGGAAGAGAAGACCCTGGTCTCGACAGTCAGGAAGGAGCGACTGCATGTGCTTCCACTCCCCGAGGCTCCCTGAGGCCAGTGATATCATTTCCTTGGGAAATTCTCTCTCTCTCTCTCTCTCTCTCTCTCTTTTGCCCTGGCATTGACATTGGACGCATTGGACTGCCTGGGCTGGACCTGACGTTTTCGGAAGCGCTGACCAGCAAGCGCTACCGAGCTCTTGAACCCACGGCGAAAGCGGAGAGGTGGAGGCTGACTGCTTTGTCTAGAGAGCCACCAAATTGCGTGCTTTGTCCAGTCTTGGCGGCCTGCGGCACAGATGGATCAAAAGATCGGCCAAAAGATGGACCCTGTTGAATCGCGTGCTGGTAGCTGGCTGATCAGGGGGGGCCAAGAAGCGGAGCTGCTGCTCCAGATGAACTCTCTGGAGATGCAACGCAGAGACTTTGCCGGCAGATGCTCACATGGGCTTATTAATCATGATTAGCCTCCACCTGGCAACCTTGGACCCACAATTGCACCATTGCAACTTTCCGCCATCGATGAGGGCACTAGATTCACCGTCTCATAGGGCTGAGGCCCTGTGCAATACAAACACAGTGCACTTCTCGTCGGCATTTTCCATCCTGTGAGTTTCCATCGCGCGCTTCCTTGCCCAAGCGCTTGCTATTTCTCTAAGTGTAGCCAGCATTCATAGGGGTGGTGCTTTCCCAGCACATGCGTCATTGTGGGGCACTCAAAACATTCAGTCTCTACCTCATCTACAGAAATCCGCACAAAATCCGCATAAAATATCACTCATCTTAACGGTGGAACTTAGTACTGCTATGTACATGGAGTAGCTTAAGTGGAGATCGTATTGTAAAATGCCACGGCACCGGTTCGGAGTCCAACGAGTTCTTGTGGGTAGCGCCGTAGTGTCAAAAATTGGACATGGCCACGCGACATGTAATGACACCCTATATATAATACGGCGGGCGACAAGTACAGAGTATAGTGAAGGGAATCGCGGGTACAGTACCCAAAAATACCTCAAGTGCTATTTTCTGAAACAGGGTCTAAACGGGTACCTGCAGGCGCCTACGTTAGCATGTTATAATCCTTCACACTGATTACTGTATAGCTTGATACATAGCTTGATGACATTTTATTATATAACATGGCAAATATCGATATACTAATTACTCAGCTGATATCCTTTGTCTATAGTAGCATTCATATTATCTATAGTTCTCGAAACGCGTGCCTGAAAAGACGCGTGAAATATTACAGCTACCCAGGGGCGCCCAATTTTACACCTTGGGGCAGGGATGTTGAGGGCGTCATGGCTGATTGATGAGTTGGCTTTGGAATCCCATGCCTGTTTTGGTGACCGAGCACAGCCATGTCCCACCCGATCGCGTCAAACCCGGCTCTTGGCATCGTTAGACAAGAAAATGAGTTTCTGCGCCCTCTGCTGTACGGCTCCGAGGTGTTGTTGGTTATGTTCGTCGGCGATTCCCCCCCGGCAGCAACGACCGTTTAAGCACTGTTATTAAGTATTAAGGGCTCGGGTTCTTGTCAAATTTGTTTTTAAGCTTAAGTGAGGTCCCTACATGAAGCATGTGGGAAATTTTGCCGCTTCTGGTTCGGGGAAGTGCTGGCCGTTTTGTCTGATCGTTTCCACACAGAGACTGCGCCTTGTTCAAGTCCACGACGACCCGGTACGGCACGTTTCATCGCTTAGAATTGTCAAAAGATGCTCTTTCATGGAGCGTCCGGGCTTGCAGGCATCTGTTTTGCCGACCCTTGGCGCTTTAGTGTGGCTGCTGAGGATGACCCAAAGCTCTCCGTCGCAGCTGACGAATATTGAAAACTTCACCTGGCCCAAGGCATGCTGTCACCTATGTTTTTTCCCCCGCGGAATGTGAGGTCCCGCACACTAAGAGCATAAGTGCCAATGCTGAACAGTCACAGGGTGTGCTAAACCAGCATCACGCCATTGTGAGGATGCATCACATCAGGACATAGTCGCAATATCACCCCATCATCTCATCACGGCCAATAAACTAGTGAAATGCTTTCTGGTAATATTGCAAATTCCGTGTGCCACCAACCGCAGCAATCTATGACGACGGACCAGAGGATTGCTGAATCACGCATAGGGCGCTTAAGGTGGCTCAAATAATCTACAAGCCATGGAAAACATGTTTGAGAATAGAAGTTGAGAACATGAGCCAAGGTCTGGGTAACACTTTCCAGTGGCCGCCTCGATATGAGGTGCCTCTGGTGATTGAGCTTTTCATCCAACACGACGAGGTTCTGAGCATTAATTATCAGCAACATTCTCGCCACATCATGTCAGTCCCTAGGAAAAGACTGAGCAAGGCCGAATATAGCTGGACAAGATGTAGGAAAGTGGCGGGATGCGGGATGCCGGAAGTCTCATAGAATTATTGAGTCATCCAATGTTTATTTTCTTGCTACGATGGAATGAACATTACTTTATCGTGCGGTCATCTGGTGGTGAGCTTCAAGCCAGATGTCATTTCGCGTGACATACTACCTATAAGTCTGGTACGAATTACTGTCATGGGACATGCACAGCGACGCATGAAAAATGGAAGCGAAGTGGTCTTTCGATGGAATCTCTGGTCAGCTGCAGAAAAAAATGGTCGAAAAGGGAGCAAGGATAGTGCTGGAGACGAAAAGCAAGAGAAAGGCCTCACGGTGTCCCGGTGTTTTCACTGAAGAAGCAGAGGAGACACAGCTCAGGTCCTGTCTTATCTCATCTCAGGTCCAAATGGGGCCTTGTTCACGACCTAATTCAGCAATCGGTGACAAAGGCTTGCACATGCTGAGCATATCTATTAATTGCGTGCCAATAAGGCTCGAACGCGGGGCCGATAGGAACTATACACCAATAAAAGATGCTCTCTTTAAGGTACTTCCTCTACAGTACTAACTTACACTATAACTGAAGTACTAGTTTGTCTACGTTACAAACGGGTACGCCAGAAGTCTGATATCTATAGCAGCTCCGTTCAGCCTCTCACTAATAGCGATTAAAGGCATTACAAGAAAAGAGTTTTAAAAGGTCTTACAATTTAGCTACGATAAGGCCTGCAATACATCGCGATAATCAAATTCGAAGTGTTGCTAGACTTATTGCTGCCACTCTACTATCGCCAGTACTAGCCAAAACGTGTTGTATTGTGAATTTAATGTGGAAAGTTTTTAAATACTACCAAAGTTCATTCAAGGTCACGCGCCAGAGCCAGAGAATTTTAGGGTTAAGAAATCGCGTTAGAGCCTCATCGGCGCCAAAGAGATACAAATCCTCACAGTGTATCATACGAATATTATTGAGTTAACAACGGCTTGAACAGCAGGGGCAGGTCCCCGGGACCAAGCAATCACTTCTCTAGCGCGAATTGCCTTGATATTGCATGATAAAAAGGAATCGAGTACCCAAGAAAATAGTAGTGATAATTTTGTCAAGTTTATACGCACTTATAGGGCCATCTCGGTGTGAACGCTGTGTTACTCGATGTAGCCTCTTTCGCCATTCTTTTGCGGAAATTTCGCGCCCAGAATATACAGCAGAATACTTTGAACGAGTGATAAATGACCGTGATTTTTTTAGATGCTTTAATTGGAGTCTGTAGATAACCTAAGGTTTTGGAGGGGTCCTGCTTGTCTGAGTTGTAGACTCCTTCCCCTGTTCAGCAGCGTCCCTCAAGCTGTTTAGCCCTCCATCTCATCGAAATGACCATGTCTCCTCAGTATACTCTAGCCCATACTCACTTTTACAGTAGAAGCGGAGTTGTTCTTAGTCAGAGCTATATTGAATGACTGTTGTCTTTTGAGTTGGCCCTAGTATCTCATCGATTCGGGCGTGAAGATGCACGAGGGTGCAGCCATGGTATGCCTTGAAAAACCAGGCAATGAAAGCTTCGTCTTGTCGCTCTTTGTCATTATTAGAAGTGACGAAATGCGTTCAACATGATCATGTGAGAGGTCCGAGTCAGGCAGATCAAAGGCTCTTCTTCTTATGAACTCTCCCGGTGTTCCTATCTCTTCAAAGACCAACAAAGTCCAATCGGGGATATTCAGATCATCTACACGCATGCCTACAAGCTCAGTTCCATGCAGCAGAAAGCTTCTAAATGCAAAAGCAACAAGTCTGCCCTCTAAACCCTTCCTTAATAACGTTTTGATTGTTGCCTAAAATGTAAAGGCCTACCGATTGTAAGCGTGTGAATTACTGAGAAAAACGTTGCTTAATCCACTGCTGCATGACATGACCTTGCTGCTTTTTTACGTATCTACTACCGAGCTCAGTATGTAGTAAAGCTAGGTGCATGATAACGTTCTATTGTGATACTAACCCTCTTGATGTACATAGCCTGCTATGTACCCAAGTTAGCGAATCTTCACTCACTAGTATTTCGTACATAACGCCCACCAAGACAAGAGCGTTTAAAGAGTGTATGGATTTATAATGACTGTCAAATACAATATCAGGATTGAAAATGACACCGTAGGTGACGAAAATTCTGCACAAACGAATGGCAGTACAAATGAAGTCCGTTTGAATATCGCCAACAATTAAGGTAATATAACGTGACAGTATTGACAGTCCACTTCATGCTGCACTGCACGTCACTCAGATGTCCCAGGCTGCTGCACAAACAGTCACGATGCCCACGACAGAAAAAAGAACTCAATATCTATTTGATTTGTATTTCTACACATTGCAATCTTTTATATATAGAACAAGGGAGAGTAAGTAAGCTAGACATACGCTTGTCTTCTAAATAGCTGCTCTTTAGTTAGTTATTTCTCCAGTAAGCCAGGTTCCCACTCAGCTTCCTATTGGCATCTGCGGCATGGGCAAAGGATTACTTGGTGACATCCGAGATGACGCGGCGTTAATCAATTTTCCGACATCGAAAAAAGATGGACAAGTATCGGTTCCTGTCCCCGGGCTGGGTATAATATAGAGGGGTCCTACAATGCCGACACTAAACGCGGAGCAATTAACACAAGACAAGGATGCTCTCAATGATATTGACCTGTCCAAGTTGAACTTCCCATGCTCAGCATCAGCTTGGAAGAGACAAGTCGGTTAGACCGTAACCATCGACCGTTGCTTGAGGTTGTTCGGGAGACGTTAGAAAGTGCTGGAGAGCAGGAATTTTTGGGCAAGAATGTTAGTTCGTACTTTAGTTCAGTGCATTTTATAGGCTAAGATATAAGAAATGTGAAATGTACTATTATATACAAACTTGTGTGTGAGGGTACTTCTTCCGCTTTAGGCCTAGTTGCTGCTGCGTATTCAAAAATCCGTTGCTGCGTGTTTACGTACTCATGTAACCGTCATAGAGAGTTATTGCTATCCACTCAGCAGCCCCACTTTTGTTCCAGACAGCCGCCCTCAATTTTGCTGATGCACTCCCCTCCTCCACAATAAAAATGCAAGGCCTCTGCTATGCAATCTAGCAATAATAATACAGGCTGCAGCTGCAGTGGCAGCCTCTGTAGCAGCCAGAGGCCAGAACAACTAGTTAGACTGACTAGATACAAATGTTCTTCGAAGAAAACGGTAATCGCGGTTCTGAAGCGAATTAGCTCGGTCGCAATTATTACGTTGATGGTTTTTGTGCCTCTATAGGGCGTGCAAACATGAATTTGCGGAGGGGTGCTAGCAAGCACTAACTAGTCCGAAACTGGGAAGTAAGTGGGGCTTCTCCCCTGGATGGTAATTTTCCTAGTACTACGCCTATGCGTGATACAGGTGAGGCAGTGGGGCACATCAATTTCCCACCTGAGCTTTCAAATTTCCCACTAGACCTAGCCGAATCCGGTAAAGTCACTTTTAGTTTGTATAGCTTAAAAAGAAGCATTAGAAGTACTTTGCTGCTAAAAATAGGTAGGCAGGGACCATTCCTAATTCAACTAGGTCCAGTGGGAAATTTAAAAGCTCCGGTAGGAAATTGATGTCCCCGAGGCAGTGCACTCTATGGCGCTTCACGTGATATTGTGGTCCGCACTAACCTCCGGCTTGTTGACCTCCCGCGTTACGGGTTTCTGATCCCTATACTCCTTTCAAATCTCTCTTTGTTGATTACTCTTCATTTTTCTTGTTTCCCGGACTCCTGCGTTTCTTTGCTCTGGCAAGGCCGTCCTTTCGCTCTTTACTCAACACTGACAACCGCACACTCGCTAGTATCTCTTCATACGTCGTCTTTCACTTCTTCTAACACCGTTACCGTTATTCCACAGTTCCACGAAGACGTGGCTCATTTAACATGCATCTGTCAACAACCCTTGTAGCCAGTGCTCTGGCAATAGGCGCTTCCGCTGGCACCAACTATCTCGGATTCAACTCTGGAGCTACACTTCCCGACCGATCTGCCAAGTTCAAGAAGGACTTCGAGGCTGAATTCCAGACCGCCCAGAAGCTGAATAACGCGCCTGGCAACTTCAACTCCGTCCGTCTCTACACCAACATCCAGGCCTACTCCAAGGATGACCCCATCGAGGCATTCGAGGCTGCCATTGACACCAAGACCAACATTCTTCTTGGTGTCTGGGCTTCTGGTGTCGATAACATCGACAATGAGATCACTGCCTTGAAGAAAGCTGTTACCAAGTACGGCAGCAAGTTCACTGACTTGGTCATTGGTATCTCCATCGGTAGTGAGGATTGTTACCGTGACTCAGTCGCTGGTGTCAAGAACAAGGGTGGTGTCGGCAATAGCCCCGACAACATCGTCAAGTTTATCAACGACTGCAAAAAGGCCTTCTCTGACAACCCCTTGGGCAAGATTCCCTACGGCCACGTGGACACCTGGGATGCCTGGACAAACTCCTCTGCCAAGTCTCTCATCGACGCTGTTGACTGGGTTGGTGTTGATGAGTACCCTTACTACGAAAATGGCAAGAATAACACTATCAAGCACGCTGGTAATCTCTTCGACCGTGCTTATAATGCTACTGTCGATGCTGTCAACGGCAAGGCCATTTGGGTCACTGAGACTGGCTGGCCTTCTAGCGGCCCTAATTGGGACGACGCCGTCGCTTCTGTTGACAATGCCAAGTACTACTGGGACGAAGTCGGTTGCCGCAAGCTCTTCAACAAGGTTCCCACCTTCTGGTACACGCTTCGGGACTCTAACCCCGATAACAAGGCGAAGTTCGCCGTCACCAAGGACCTGTCTACCACGCCTCTCTTTGATCTCAGCTGCCCCAGCTCCTTCGACACCAAGCCTGAGAGCTCCGGCTCCAGCACAGCTAGCACCGCTACGTCGACCGGTTCTGCTTCTGGTTCTGCTTCCGGTTCTGCTACCGGCTCTGCTACCGGCTCTGCTACCGGCTCTGCTACTAGCTCTGCTACCAAGCCTACCTCTACCAGCGGTTCTGGATCTGAATCTGGCGGCAGCGGCAGCGGTAGTGGCCGCGGTAGTGGCAGCGGTAGTGGCAGTGGCAGCGGCAGTGGCAGCGGCAGCGGCAGTGGCAGCGGTAATGGTAGCGGCAGCGGCAGTGGCAGCGGTAATGGTAGCGGCAGCGGCAGCGGCGGTTCTGGCGCTACTATTCCTGCTAGCTCTGCCACCCCTACCTCGGTCAAGAGCTCTGCCGCCGTTTTGGGCAAGCAGCTGTTTGGCGGCGCTTCCTTTGCCCTTGCTATCCTAGCTGTTGCTGCCACGCTGCTATAAGCGTGCGTCATATGGCCGCGGCGAATGCACATCTCCGCTTGTTACATAGCCTCTATTTCTTTTCTCATATAGACTCAATTGGGATGAAAAGGATGAGATAGTCACGGTGTAAGACTCGGTATAATCTTGGGTGTTAACTTGCAAATTTACTTTATAGTCCTTAGCCTGTCTGCTTGTTAGCAGATGTACATGGGGGAAAACAATTTGTCCCGCAATCTGACTGGAATAAGATGTTGAAACTTTCGTCCCTTCCTTATGCGCAGCTGTCGTCTTGAATGCCTTGATCGCTTTCCAACCCCCCCCTCCGGGGGTGACTCTCCTGCTCGTAACTGTGACTCTCCTGCTAGGTGACGCAGCGTCGGGCTTGATACGCACTCAGCCTCGGCCCCTATGACTGAGCAATGAAAATCTCAGTTCTCATATGAAGGGATGTGCACGTACTGAAGCTCAACTTCTCCTGGCACCACCAATCCCATGGTTCCTCCTTGCCCTACAATCCGCCCACCACTTGGCCCAGTCACCACAATCGCATCCGGAATAAAGTCGATCATTTTAGGCACACGTCTACATCATGCGTCTTAAGAATATGAGTAGATCGTCCAGACAGCTTCGTGGATATAAGAGCCCATCCTTCCATCTTACTCCAGGAAAGAGGCTCTCGTGTTCCAACGGCAGGCAGGGTTTCGCAACTCTTGGGCAAGCGCTTCGCCCACAATAAGAGTCTACTAAGCAGCTATCTGTTGGGCAAGCAAGTACTGGCAAGTACTGGGCAAGTAGGAGAGCAATTTCAGAGGATTGATGTAGATTGCTATTACCAGCTTGCTGATTATATCGACCACGAGGAAGATTTATTACCCACGGCGCTAACATGAAGCTTATTATCTATATGTATAAGAACATGTATTGGAGTGAAGAAATACAACGAAGCGCAATGCGATTAGCCTTTGTATTTACAATTCAAGTTGAACTCCATGTCCTAGTGGTATGAGCTTCATGACCATTTTATAACTTGGCATCTTGCTTCTTCATCCTTGCCCTCTCTTGCTCTCTCATGACGCGTCGCAGGATCTTGCCGCTGGGGCTCTTGGGCACCACATCGATAAATTCCACGCCACCACGCAACTTCTTATAGTCGGCCTTGTGATCAGCGACATGCTTCAGAATGCTCTGCGTTATTTCTTCCTTAGTTCCCTTTGCATTCGGTGATTTTACGACAAAGGCTTTGGGGACTTCACCCTCTCGCTCTGACGGAACGCCAATGACCACACAGTCGTTCACTGCAGGATGTGCCAAGATGTGGCCCTCCAATTCCGCAGGTGCCACTTGGTAACCTTTGACTTTGATCAACCTATTCAACGTCAGGATGGTGCGGTAGTAGATGCTAAACAGGGGCCCTTACTCTTTTAGTCGGTCAGTGATGAATATGTGCTCGTTCCCATTCTTGTTCCTTGCAACCAAGACTTCGTCCCCCGTCCTCATGTACCGCAGGCCATCATCGGCTGTGACGAATGTCTCCACGTTGGCTTTGTCATTGTGCAGATATCCTGGGACAACAGACGGAGAGTGTACCCACAGCTCGCCAGCCTGGTTGTACCCGGTGACTTCTTTCCCCTCGGGACTGAAAATGCGAGCCACGAAACCCGGCAGTAGGGAGCCTGATCCTCCCAGCCAGACGTCCTCCGGCGTAGTCATGCAAACAACCGAAGTCGTCTCGGTTAATCCATATCCTTGCAATAAAGGCACGCGTGGCAAAACCTTGAAGAACTCATTCGCGGTGTCTTCCTTGAGTGGTGCAGCTCCGCAGTGGGCTGCTCTGACGGATGACAGATCGTACTGCTTGACAACATCGGGTTGCTTGGCTATCTGAATGACCATCGGCGGAACTAGATACAGTCTCTCGATCCTGTAAAATTGAATGGCCTCAAGCATTTGCTTGAAGTCGTATTTGTGCAACACAATGACGCCATCTCCCTGATATGAGCTGGCATGACACATGATAAGACCATACACATGAGCCATGGGCAGCAATGCGAGACCATTTTCGGTGTACTCCTGCAAGCGGAGCTCTTTCATGATCTTGTCACGATTTGGCTGGCCATGGATAACAATTTGGACGACGTTGGCAATTACATTCTTGTGTGCAATCATCACAGCCTTGGGGAGTCCAGACGTCCCACTGCTGTAGCAGACGAACGCAACGCGCTTCGATCCGTCTCCTTTCTTCCAGCTCGAATCGGCGGGTTGAAGGGCCGGCAAAACAGCACCCTCCTTGATCAACTGATCGGTTGTCTTGTGGCCAGGATTCAAAAACCCCGCAGTGACTGGCAGAGGCAGCTCATGCAGAAAGACGCGATTCCCGGATATGCCTAGATCCTTGATCCCCTCCATCGTCGTCTTCAGAAGAGGCAAGCAGGTAAAAACGGCGTTCGTGCCAGAGTCTCTAAGTTGATGCTTTAACTCGGCTGCACTAGACGAGGCATTAACGCAGGTCAGAATACCGCCAAGTCGGTGGACAGCCCAGGCTAGGGTGAGGTAGTCGATGGTGTTGAGGCTGAAGCACGCGACTACCTTGTCCCATTCTATGCCCTCCTGAGGCTTGAAGCCGAGTTCTTTCGACAAGGCGCGAGAAAGATGGTCAACCCGTTGCTTGACTTCCATGAGGCTATATGTCTTGCCCGTGAGGCCGTCTGTAAAGGGCGCTTTAGAGCGCTGGGATGGGTGGCGGCCATACTGTTCGTTGAACATGAACGTCTCCACAGCAATTGAGTCCGGGATCTCTCCAAGCTTCGGGGCCCATGATGGGGGATAGAACGGCATGCTGGGAAGCCGAGTGAGTGAAGAAATGAAGAAACAGGGATGACTGCACAGATGCTTTTGGGGGGGGGGGGGGTCAACGTCAATGGGCTTACAAGCGCCGTTGGTTCCCAACTGTTCAGACGCAACTGAACCAGTTACAAGAACTGGAGAGTCGAGAGAGAGCATAAGGGGAGTACTTTACTGTCGAATATATATGTAAATTGCTCTGCTCATTAATTAAGATGACGAGTTGATGAGCCTATACGGTGGTACATTAGCAAAGCTTGGCAGAAGCGTGCCACATTAAAAATATCTACATTGTAGAACCCTGCATTATATATATTGCATGGAGTAGTCAGACTACTAATTCTGATATTAACATGCAATCAACAGAAGCGACTTATGTGCGACCGTACACTTCAGCACAGCGAAGTGTGACGGCAACTCACACTGTGCTAATGCACGCAGACCGTTGCGGCTAATACAAAGCTGCGCTTGCATCAGGTAACCTACCTAAGCGCGCCAACCCGGTTCCTGGTGACTCTGACCAGCCTGTTATCACTTGTATGACAGTCCGCAACTCTTACGTAGAGCTCTATCACTATGTCTGTGCTGTCATACAAGAGCTTTTACTCTTACGAGGTGTCACTAGGAACCACGTTGGCGCGCGATGGTATCTACCTCTTTTCCTAATCGATGCACAGGGCGACTTTGAGTGACCCTTTTACTGTGTAGATTCATATGTTAGTATTCCGTAGCTCAATAGCACAGTCCGATAGCTTTGCCTCTTCCCGGAGGGCCTCATATTATTATAGTGTTTTGTTAATTGGCTAAGTTGGGCTGTGAGAATGCCCTACGTTCAGACTAGTATGAGCGAGAGTCCTGTGCGGAATTTGCCTGCCCGCCTGGTCTAGAATGCAAAGCCAACTTGTAATGGAAACGGAATGAAAGTAAGCTGACCAGCTAGGACCCCTCACCTACCCCAATGACACGAAACGCAAAGGTCATGGCTGAATCACCACCAGCTACTCTACTTGAGGGCAAATGACATGGAGCAAAGCCATCATCACTTACAGCCTCCAGTGGTTGTGTGTGTGCGTCCAAGCTCGGGCTTAGAACAGCTTCGTGCATTCACCGCGGAATGACTCGAGGTACGCATGACTCGAGGCTCAAGCCGCTTCCGTCGAGACAAATCGAAACTGCCGAAGGCACGCCCCCCTTCCCCCTTCCCCCTTCCCCCTCCCCCCCTTCCTTCATGCGGCTCCTTGCCGCGTTCTAAAGCGGAGCATAAGTGGTCCCTTCTCCCAGACGATGAATATTCGCTGCGTGGCGTGCCAGTCTTCCTGCCCGTCCAGAAGCTCGTAGTCCAACTTATACAAGATCCGGCTGACGACAAGTCGAAGCTCGTTCATCGCCAGGCTTTTGCCGATACAATCGCGCGGTCCAGCACTAAAGGGCTTGAAGACAGCGTGATTGTCGTTCTTGAATCGTCCCTCGTACAGGGGATGAGACGGGGGCAGCCACCGCTCGGGGATGAACGAGTTGGGCTCGCGGAAGTGCTTGGGGTTGCGAAAGGTGGCCCACTGATATGTCGAGACCCGTGTCTACATAGCATAACATATGTGAGTTAGAGAGAAGGGAGGTCGGGGGGGGGGGTTTCTTCTTCTTCTTCTTCTTCTTCTTTTTTGTTACCAGCATACAGATAAGATACGGTGCTTCGAAACGATTGGACTCACCCCTGGTAGCAAATATACTCCCTCCACAAAGGCTCCTGGAGAGACCCGCGGCGGAACCTCACTGGCGGGCGGGTAAATCCTCAGAGTTTCGTTGATGCAGGACCCGAGGTATTCCAATGTACCAGTCCTCTGCATGTTGATGTCCTCTTCCGAGCTGAAAGAGCTGCGGATCTCGTCGGTCAGGCGCTTGTACGCCTGGGGATTATGGGCCAGGTAGAACCAAAGCGCAGACAGAGCTGAGGCGGTCGTCTCGCTGCCAGCAATGACCAGAGTCGACGAGGACTCCAGAATCTCATCCGTCTCCATGCCAATCTTGCCGTCGCGGTTCTTCCTCATCATGTAGGTCATAAAGTCTCTTCGGCCCGTTGGTCCATCTTCCCCGAGCTCCATACGCGCGCGCGCCTTGACTTTGGCATAACCACGCACTGGATGTTGCTTGGTGCCGAACTCATCGCTGAACCACGACAAGACGGTTCGCAACAAGGGGTAGTTCTCGTAAAGTCGTCGGGCAGAGAATACTCGGACACTGGCGAACACGGACATGACCCAAGGATGAAGCGCGTCCCTCTTCAGGCTAGAGAAGGATTCGGAAAAGGCAAGATCGCCGATTATGTCAAACGTAGTGGCATTCATCCACTTGGTCACATCGACCGCCTCCCCTCTCTGTGCACGAACCTGCAGGCGCTCCAGAAGCAGGTCAATGTAATGCTTGATGACATACTCTTGTTGGTTGAGTGCTGCATCGCCGAAGGCATGATTCAACTGCCTGCGCTGGCGTCGATGGATATCGTGCGGCGCGGAGATTATGCTGTAGGCACTTGTCGCGTGTGTAGTGTTCAACTTTTCAAACTCTCTTTCATCTGCTTTGCGCCGGCTGTACACTTGTGGCCAAGCAATCTCTCCGTCAATAAGAATGTGATTGGGGCCAACGCGAACCATGGAACCGTACTTGCGCAGCAGTTCTGGTGTTTGACGGTAGAACACGCCCTGGCAACAATTCCTATACAGGAAAGGAAGGTAGGAGACTGCATAGATCATCGGGCCAGGCACCTTGGCCAAAGGATGAAACCAGAGCCGGTATACTACCTGGGCGACCAAGTATGCAAAGGCCTGGGCAACAGATGGATTTGAGCGTGAGCCCTCATGGTTGATGTTTGTTTGTCTGGCAGCAACTCACCAGCAAGGTAAGAAATCCTACGGTGGGTAGAAAATAAGCACTATTTGGTTCGAGGTCGGTAAGCCGACTGGCACGTTCAAAAATATCGCTCGACGGCATCTTTACTGAGATTACGGGGACGAGGCACCGCAAGGATGTGAAATGAGATTTCGATGAGCAAGTTCGCAAAGATGAAACGAAGGCCTCGTTTTATATAAAAACGACAGGTGTATGTATGCAGAGAATCATGACAGAGCCGGCAGTAGTTGTACACAGTGTCGAGGATGCCCAAAGCTAAGTCGAAGCGCGAATTTTGTGCGCCTTGGTGCCTTGATATGAACAGGATGACATGCATAAGCCATGCTCACTGTGTGATCGCGTTCCATACCTACGTAGTACCTGTGGCACGCCCTGCGGTCATCTCTTTCCGCGCTGGCTGACGAACGTATGACGATAACATACATACCACCAAGGAGGCACTTCGGGACCAAGGCGGCATCAATTGTTCCCCACGCTGTTCTCCAGCTCAAGTGAATTGACCGTATGGAGTTAGATGCAGCCCACCCCCCGAATGTAACCTCGCCAGACGTACATTACATTCGACACGTCATTTCTTTGGTAGAAATCTGACTTGCGACGGCGACGTGTGTTCGGGCCGTATCTACGAATGAGAAAACCCGCTTGCCCTCCAGACAGTCAGTGGACGAGAATACGGAGTCCATCGGCGTGAGGCACAACTATATTCGAGCCTGCTTCACGCCTGCTTCACGCCTAGGTTACGTAATTTGGGAGACGTTCATTCTACGCGGGCATACCTGGATTCGAGTGAGTTTATTCTTACTTGTACGGCATAAAGATGGATGCTGCAAAGCCTATCCAAGGGGAATGAAAACACATGCATTGCGTGACAGCATGACTGACTTGCTACATGGAGCATGACATTACAAACGGGCATTTCAAAGCGGTCAAGGAACAACTTGGGGCAGCACACAGCAATATGCCAAAGCTCGGAGCAATATAACTCGGATATCTCTTGCCCCCCGGAAATGCACCTATTTGTTGGTGACCGGCCTTCGTGATGGTTTAATCTCCGATGATTCGTGTCACATTGTGACGTCGGAAGCAAACAGTGACCCCTGGAGATGGTCGCTACCCATCTCATCCTGATTATCAGAAATACACGGAATAATCGATTTCCCACATGTGTACGTGTAGTAGGTATTGCACAAGAACGGGACGCGGCAATGGCATGATACGGAGGGACTTGATGAGGACTTGGAAGATCGGCGGCTGTTGACCTCGCTGTTGCGTATGCGGCAGGCAAAGGGGATGGCATGCGACAAGCCAATGACAGGTTTGGCATTCTTCACTTGGCGGAACTGAATCCGAGTGGCGGACCGGTTCCGCAGCCCCAACGCGTAGGGGCCCTACCAAACTCTGGGGAACCAACGAGTTTTCTTAGCAGGTGCCATCACACCCAAACGCATGGGCCAACCGACCGACCGGCTAACTGACAGACCAAGTAACAAAGATACGCCATATGATGTAAAAGACAGTGCATAGATATAGAGTAATCAATCTGGTAATTCATGCGACAGTCGATGAGACAATTGGTGCCTTGATTCTTGATTGACATTAGAAAGTGTTGAACAGCTCCTAAGGAGAAAAATAGCTCTAAAAGGACTGGAGCTAAAACAAGTGGATTTTTAATGGGGAAAATAGCTTAATTCAGTTAGTACATGCACCCTCCGCACCGCACCAGCGGGAAACTTACATCCCCCAACTCCACCATTCTTTGATCGGTTTGCAGCGGCAACGATGGCGGGGTAATAAATATCAAGGACGGATGTGCAAGTTTTCGAGGAATGTCTGGCACAGAACGAGCTGGCACACCTGACCGAGACCTCCTCACCCAAGCATCTCGAACTTGGATTTTGTCTGTCCTCTAGCGACTGAACAAGAGATCTGCATCGCCTCGCCCTGTTTCCATTCCATCACAGCAGTCCCGCCCCGACTTAGGTTGCTCAAATGTCGTGGCTTCCCATCTCACCAGATTCTCATTTCTCCATTGCCAACATCCCATTCGGCATCATTTCCACGGCGACCGATGCAGCCAAGCGTCCTGCCATTGCCATTGGCGACTGTGCCCTTGATCTCAAGGCATTCGCCACCGCCGGGGGTTTCTCCTCGTGCCCCGAGATCCAGAAGCACGCCCATGTCTTCAACAACGAGTCTCTCAATGCCTTTGCCGCCCGGGGCCGACCCTTTCATCGCCTTGTCCGCGAGTACTTGCAGTCCGTTTTCCGCTCCGGCACCCAGATCCCTCAGGTCCTCAAGGACAATGAAGAACTGAGGCAGACGGCGCTGCTGAAGAGGGCCGAGATCCAGAACCATTTGCCTCTCAGTGTCGGGGATTACACCGATTTTTACGCCGGCAAGAACCACGCATACAACGTCGGTGTTCTGTTCCGTGGCCCTGCAGATGCGCTGCAGCCCAACTACACACATCTCCCTGTCGCATATCATGGTCGCGCGAGCAGTGTCGTCGTATCTGGCACTCCTATCCGCCGGCCATGGGGCCAGATTCTGAAGGACCCCAAGGCCGAACCCAAGGTTCCAGCCCTCTCTCCTTGTCAGAAACTGGATTTCGAGCTGGAGATGGGCATGTTCATCTGCCGCGAAAACAGACTGGGCGATCCGATCCCGATCGCCGAGGCGGACGAGTATGTCTTCGGCTACGTTCTCATGAATGATTGGAGTGCCCGAGATATTCAGGCATGGGAGTATGTGCCCTTGGGCCCTTTCACTGCCAAGAACTTGGGCACTTCCATCAGTGCTTGGGTTGTCTTGTCCGACGCTCTCAGCGGATCCAAGACTGCGGGCATCCCCAACGACAACACTCTTTTGCCATACCTGCAGGAGAAGACCAAAGAAAACTGTCTGGATATTCACCTTGAGGTTGACCTGACAAGTAAGTGCTCATGAAAAAAAAAAAAAAAAAAAAAAAAAAAAAAAAAAAAAAAAAAAAAAAAAAAAAAAAAAAAAAAAAAA
>KQ061695.1:424341-458144 GCA_001008035.1 Atkinsonella texensis
TTTTTTTTTTTTTTTTTTTTTTTTTTTTTTTTTTTTTTTTTTTTTTTTTTTTTCTTTTCTTTTCTTTTCACTAGAGAAACAGGTATAAATTCCTAGAATAATAACAATAACAATAGCGGAAGTGTTACGGAGCAGACGGACTTGGCGATGGTGGATTCGTACAAGTAACGGTCGGATTCGACCAGGCCGTTCACGGGCGTGTAAGGGCATAAAATGTTCAATGATTCTTAACAAGTTGTGTGTGTATGTAGTGTATTGTAAGATTGATTATGTTGAATCCAGCATCTCTACAGCTGCTTCCTGACTATTTACTTGTTCTGGGGTCACGTGTGGTGGCATTTGATGGATCCATGCCTTTTTCCGCCACAGGAAGAGGCTAACTTCAAGACTCGCAAGGTTGTAATTAAAGGAGCTTAAATTTATTAGCTTCCCTTATAGGGTTAAAAAACAGGCAATAGGTGCCTTAGTTACCTAACCGCTCTTAAAAGCAGTAGCGAAGCCTTATAAAGAGCTCTTCGCTATAGAGATTGCTGCTAATAACGTTACTTTCATCCTCTTTAGCAGACATGGCGGAAACCGTTATATAGCGTGTTCCCTATATCACGCGTTCTGGCCGAAAAAGATGTGGGTCCGCGACGAGCCTGAGGCATTAACACTGCCAAAGGGATATCTCCAAAGTGACCCACCCGTGAGGGACCCGCGGGTACCGGGGCACCCAGCTTGACACCAGGCCTTGGTTGCAGTCAAGGTGTGAAATTTGGGACCCGTGATTGTAACTTGAAAAAATCATCGCAGTGTTCAAGACTGACGAGACTAGCTAGCTACACATGGAATCTACAGCTCTCTCAATACTTATTCGGTTGCTGACAACCTCGCTTCAGATGATCCATGCGTATACAAGCCAAGGTATGCGGACGTCAGTTGGCTTGATCAACTCCCCATGCGATGCCATCCTTCCACAAAGCACAATCTTCACCTCGGCAAAGAACTTAACCACGTACAAGAAAGTTCATGACGCCACGAACAATTTGGCACCAGATTTTAAAAAGAATCTACATCACTTTGGACATCACTTTTGTGTGAAGACAGATTGCACTCTTCGCCTACTTAAACTAAAGTCATGTTTCTCCATATTCGTTACGCGGCTTCACCGGCCTCGTGGGCCTTGCCGGTTCCAGGCTGCTGTCTGCCAATAAATTCAGACTTCTTCAACATGTTCCACTTGTCTTCCTCCGAGTCGAGATGACGGAAGCAGAACCAGAAAGCAACACCGCCAACGACAGCAATGCAGGAAATGACAGTGTAGTTCCAGACGAGAAGAGGGTCATCCGACAAAGGGGTGAAGGCCTGGCCTATAGCGGCCGACACGGCGCTCATGAACAAGTTGACGCTCATGACCAGGGACTTCATGTTCTCCGGGGCTTTGGAGAAGGCATACTCATATGATGTGACGTTGGCGAAAATCTCGGCGAGGCCGATCAGGATATATGGCAGGCTTTGGGCCCAGACGTTGATGGGGGCAGGTGCGCAGCCCTTGTTGTTGGCGTGCCAGCCACAAGGGCTCATTTCATAAATATAGTATTGCATGACGGCAGATGCCACCATCGACATGGCAGCAATGAGGAAGCCACAGGTCATTCGCTTGATGGGCGTGAAGGCAATGCCAAGTCTGCGAAGACCAGGATACAGCAGGTGATCGACAAGAGGGATCATGATGACGATGGAGATGGGGTTTAGATTCTGGAGGATATCGTTGGGAACGCCATGCAGTTCCATGGTACCGGCTTGAGTAGTCAAGTTGGCCGTCATCTGGTTATAGGACAAGAAGAAGATGGGCAAGAAGAGGAAGACCTTGCAGGCCATCAAGCCACGACGGACCTCGTCGACCCAGGCATCATCATAAGTCATCCAGCCGGGGCGCTGTTCAACGGGGACTTGAGAAGGCTTGGCAACCTCCCAGGTGAACTGCTTCCAGCCGCACCTTTTGCGGACAAACCAAGCCATTTTGAGGAACTTGGAGAGGACGGAACCAGTTGGGGGCTTGAGCTTGTACTTCTTCTTCTGCGACCAGAGGACAAGGGGCGCGAGCAGGAAGAGCGCGGTAGGAATGAGGAAGGCAAGCCAGAAGCCAACATACTTCTCGACATAGACCATGCCGATCTGGCCTGTAAGAGAACCGATGTTTATGCACAAGTAGAAGTACAGGAAGATGCGGGTATTCGTGACGGCGGGATCGACAATGACACGCTCGCCCTTGCGGACCTCGACGCGCGGACGCACGTCCTCGTTCTGCTCAGCCAGCAGCGGAGACACATTGGCCTTGAAGAAGCCGGTGCCGACGCAGAGACAGAGCAGGCCGATGATGAAGGCCGCAAACGACGATTTGTCGTTCACAATGACAGAGGGGGCTGACGCAGCGACCAAGATCGCGTGGGCAATGGTCGATATGCCGATGGCAAGATGGAGCGTCCAGAAGCGGCCCATGCGGGCGTCAGCAACCCAGGCACTGTGGTGACGAAAAGAAAACGAAGAACGACTTCTGTCAGCTACTTTGGGCCCCCTTTTCGAGGTTGGATAAAAAAAAGAAGGGAAAAAAACCCCCCCCCCCCCCCTTGGGCTTTGCAGGCACCTACCCGAGAAGCGGCATGATGTAGGCAAAGAACTGGTTGAACAAGCTGATGCCCTGCGCGGCCTTGGGGCCCATGCCGAGGGCACCAGGCTTCCCGTTCACGCCCGGGTCGGCGCCGGTATTCGAGCCAGGCGGCAGGGGACGGTTGACGAAGTTGGTGTACAGGACGGCCGAGCCGTAGTATGAGAAGCGCTCGCAGAGCTCGACGAAGGCGATGGTCCACATGGCCCACATGATGTTTCCCGACACGCGGCGCAGGGTCTTCATCTCCTCGTCAGTGGGCTTGTCTTCATAGTAGTCCTCGTCAAGCGCCACGTCGTGGTATTGCAGGGACGTCTTGCGGTCATGGAGGTCAAGGGAGCCCTTGGAAGAGAGGATGGTATGGCCATGATGCTCGGCATCGGCCAGGCCCGCGCGCGCAATGGCGTCGTTGTCGAGGTTGACGGTGGTCGTCATTGCGGGAATTGTGCAGGCCACACGATGGAATTATAAAACAAAACCGGCCCTTCAGGACTTGTGACCAGAAGAAGGGGAAGCTCAGGGGGGGGAGAATAACAAGAAAGCCCAGACTCCGTGGCATGGTTTGGAAATGCGCGGCAGGCATTTTAATAAAGATCACGACTTTTCCTGCGTCGCTGAGGCAAACCTTACGCCACCAACAAAGTCCCGTAACCTACCGCATTCATCCATTGTCGTTATTTCCTTTTTTTTTTTTTTTTTTTTTGTCTTTTTCTTTTTATCCGCGCCGCATGGGGCTCGAGCCGGGTCGCCACGCGCCAAGACTGAACGGCCCCGGAGGACCCTAGCCCAAAGCAGCAGGAGGCGTGGCCAGGCTAGCAAAAGATCCCGGATCAGAACTTGCCGGGAACCAGCAAAACCTTATTTAACCGCGGCCGGGTGCAGATTTTGACTGGGGGGCCAACCAACTTCCTTGCATCGGGCTGTTCAGGCTGGATTCCTTGTGTAATCAATCCCTCTGCTGGCCCCACACAGCTGAGCGATCGGTCGATAGGTCGGTGGGTGGGTGCAGCCAATAATCGAATGTGTGAAAGGCGTGGTTGGACGCACTTGAGCAAGCCCCTTTTCACCACCGCTGCTGGGTAGACGAGCCTCAGACGCCGTTGCCGAGGGGCTCAAGCCTTGGTTTGCTGGTGGCTCGGGCGGCGATCAGTCGACTCCAGAGGAAGGCAAGACGAACACGGACACGGCATGTTGAAGACGTTGGCCGCTCGCTCTTGTTGGCCCCGCTCCGCGCAATCAGTGAGAGGGGAGAATCTCGGCCTTGGACCAGCCACAAGAACCAAGCTTTCTCTTCCGGCCGATAAGGCACAGGGATTATGCACCAATGAGAAGCCTTTCTGTGAGGTACTTCCTCCACATCCTCAATTACGCCATAATGAAAGTACCAGACTAGTAGAAATCATTTAAAAATTTCAAGAGGTACATCGCGAGTCTTGCATGTATCACAGCTCTACTTGGCCTCTGACTAGCGAGCAGAGGCATTGGGTAGTAAGCGGTGTAAGGTGCTACAAGGCTTGCGATGCACCCTAAGCCTGAAATGTAAGGAGTTACTAGAACGATTGCTGTCGGCTTGTTGTGGGTTGTGGGGCAAAGATTCCGCGTTGGAGCCTTATCGGCCTTGAAGAGCATGGGGTCTGGGTGCTATCAACCGTGCTACTATCTGTCGTCTATCTGATTGCCCATCATTGATCGTATCTGGGGCGGCAAAATGCCGGATATCGCAATGATAATATTGTCCAGGATGTGAAGGTACGTTCAAAGACCTCCAGAGCGCAGCACGCAGAATGTGCATGTTTCCAACGCAAACAGCTGCTGCCATACGTGAACCACATCACATAAAGAGCGCCTAGTTAAATTATAATTTAAAAACATTTTTTCTTGTTTCTCTTCTTTCAGCTACGCGAAGCCTCCCTGTCAAGGCAGGTCTCTCCGGGGGAGAAATCGAGCCCTAACCCCCGAGAGCACGAAGAGGAAATACGCCTCGCGGTCTGCATCATCCGGTACAGAAACCTCCACATCAAAGTTCTCAAGCAGCGTGACGACGACCTTGAAGACCACCATTTCCGCCAGGTTCCTCCCTGGACAACTCCTTGAGCCCCCGCCCCAGTTGAGGCTGTACTTTTCCATCTTGCGCACCGATCGAGCTCCAGTTGAGGCTGCCGCCTCGGCGCACAACCAGCGACGGGGCTCATAAGCGTCAGGCTTGGCGCCAAAAATGGTTTCATTGCGATGCAGAGCGAGCGGGCTGCATCCAACCGTGGTACTGGGAGGCAACGTGAATCCATGTAGTTGCAGACCCGAGCCGGGTGTCTTGCGGGGGAGCGACATGGCTACCACGGGGTGAAGCCGCATGGCCTCGCGTATGGCTGCCTTTGTATACGGAAGACGGGTACTGCTCGCGTAGTCGACCGCGTCCTTTGTCTTCCGCACCTCGTTTGCTACCCTGTTCTGAACATGAGCGTGAGACCCAATCATGGCCACAGCCGCTGTTAGGGTTGAGGCCATGGTTTCGTGGCCTGCTCCGAAGTTGGTGACGGCCATCTTGCGCAGGTAGTTCTCGTTGAAATCGGGCTTTTCCTTGTGTAGTTGGATGAGATCGCCTAGAAGGTCTACCCGCTTGTCTTTGGGCAGCTTTGGCCGCAGGATGGCCCTGATACGACGCCCTATCAACTTGTTCACAACCTGCGGCCGTCTTAGCTTCCTTTTTTGCACGTTGCAGTGCATAACTCCGCAAGGTCACTCACGGGAAAGAATGACTTGAAATCCTTTGGAGTCTTGTAGATGACCCCCCACCAGGATGCGAACAGCCTTCCTAAATCCGGCGACCACTGTTCCAGCTTCTTCATAGTAGGGAACAGCCCGAAGAGGCTCTTCCTTCGCCAGCCCTGATAGCTGTGTGTCAACGTTCCCCAGTCGGTGCCAGCTCGAAACATGCCAGGCGACCACGAGAGCACAGCGGCGCCAAGGCACTCTACCGTGATGATGTGCATCCATTCTTTAAGATCGACCTCGCGGCCGTCCATGGCCTCGAGTCGTCTTGAGGCGGTTTTGAGGGTCGAGTTTATGGCTTCCTCGTATTTCAACACATTCGCCGCGCTGTACACTCTGCCAATCAACCTCCTCTGCAGCCGATATCGCTTCATGTTCCGCTCTGACAGTAAATCCAGAGTGTCTGGGAAATGCGCGTCGAGTCGCCAATCAACATGCGGCCTGCTCAAGGCCGTAGCCACTGTTCCCAGCAATTAATTAGCTTCTTAACGTGCCTTGATGCTGGCATACCTACGGTAGAAGTCTGATTTTTCAAGTCCTTTTCCAACGCCTAAATGAGATTCCACAAGCTTGATCAGTTTAAGTCGTCTCCAATCGGCTTCCCAAAGATGGTTTGAAAATACAATAAATTTGATCAAGCGCTTCCGGCGAATTGAACCACACCTCATCAGGCCCGACCCGGACAACGTCGCCATACTGCCGGTGCAAATCCAGCCCAAGTTTCGCCACTTCCCCTTGCACGATCTTTCGGCCGTACCAGAGATTCGAAATCGCGGCCAATCTGGGACCAGGGACCCGAGCTAATGGGTGCAGCGTGAGGCGATATATCGCCACGCAGACAGCAGTCCCGAGTAGCGCCAAGCAGCTGACGCACATCGTTCCAACCAGCATTCTGATGAGAAAGATCGCAGCATGCATGGTGAAACCAAACATGTCATTTACATTTACGTCGAACATGCTGCCGGGGTTTATCGTCATCTGCCGGTGGCGCCGCGGTCACGTTGCAAGCTTTCATCCGCGAGACAGTCTTCCATTGACGTGTTGCTTCTCGCAAAGATGGTTTATGAACGTCGGGTAGTCGCTTTGGGGCAGAACCAGACACATTTTCGGGGGCGGAATCGTAATCGGACGACATCTAGGTGCGCATGGTTGTCATTGTCAAGCATGAAAAAATATTCATCGGCCAAGCAGGCCGAGAAGCCTAGATGGTGTGGGTCTTGGCGGCAGAGGCGCTAATCTCGGCAACAAGCCGATACTGACTCACAATTTTTGTTCCTTCCGTCTTCAAGTTGAAGCATTCCATCTGCATGATTTATTACCTTGCACCCCAGCGATTGACAACCAGATCTTAATTTCGCTAAGGTGCGTATTTGCATATTTAGTCCCTGCCTCTATTGTCGTGCATTAAAGACCCATTTCTCTTCATCCTTTCATCACTTTGCTCCCACGTTACTCTAATCTTCGCCGAGCCCCTGCTGGTTCATGGTTTTTTTTTTTTCCCTCTTTCGACCCCTTCTCTGCCCTCCATCGCATACCATATTTGAAAAAGCACAAGCAGAGGAATGACACCTATAAAATACAATCCGCCGACAAGGGTAAACGCATTGCCTACTCCCATGGCGTCAATCATTGGAATGATGGCAGCACTGGCACCAGCTCCCACTAGTCAACGGGTCAAGTTGTTAGCAGCAGTGGCAGTGCCAGCTTTTCCCGGGTTCAGGTCGATGAGAAGTATACTGGTTATATTGTTGAACCCATTTATGCCGACGCCCAAACTAAAGCTCATCGCGCATGGAACAGCAACATGGGTAACTGCATGCATTGCCCATCCCCAGCCTATCAAACTCGCTCCAGCGACGCAAAGCAAAGGAAGGCCAATTTCGCATCTAGCACGTTCGATGGGAATCTCCGACAGATCTTGTTGTCGGCTCCGATCGTAAGGAATGCCAGATCTTATGCAGTGGCGTTTGAAATTCTTGTTGATGAGGGGGCCGACGAGCATCGCAGCGCCGAGAGTGCCAACAGCCTGCGGCAGGTACATCAAGCCGGTTTGAATCTCGTTTTAGCCGTACTTTTTGGCAAAAAGAGTGGGCATCGAAGTCGTGATGCAGTAGAAGCCGGCGAAGACGAGGCTGCTCGTCCAGAGCAGAAGCCCATTCGCTTTTTCGAACAGAGGAAATAGTGACCCCAGAACAGTTGGCGCTTTGAACTTGAAACCATTTTTCCTGCTGGGGGAGCATACGTTCGTTGCAGCCTTTTCGAGTGCATTCCTACGCCGGAGAGTTCTCCGCCGTGAAAGGTGAACTATTTGCCAGAGCGACCTGTTTCAAGGTGGAGGAGCGATGAATCCATCATCCACTACTCGACGACATGTTTCCGGGAAGGAGGTAATAATAAGCAGCAAGGCCACACCGGAGGTGATGGCCAAGAACCAGAATACAGCTCGCCAACCAAGGAACTGTGAAAGCAGGCCACCAATGACAGGCCCCAGCGAAGGGGCAAGAATGGCCGGCATGGCCGTAAACCCAACATACTGTCCTCTCTCAGCCGATGTCGCAATGTCTGCCACGACAGCCATGCATAAAGCCATCGCGCTACTTGATCCAGCCGATTGAAGACATCTTAGACCAAGGAGCGTACCATAGTTGGGAGCGAGCGCAAGGCCGATGTTGGCTGCGATGTAGACGACGAAGCACACGATGTACGCAGGTCGACGACCCCCGCTATCAGCTAAAGAGCCGATGAACATGAGATTTATACCCTGGAAAACCAGGTACGTTGTGATGGTAAATTAATTTGCGAAGCCGTCACATGGAGATCTTTCGATAGCTGCGTCAATGCTGGGAGGTATATCTGGGCTGTAATTGGCGAGAAAATTGCCGCACAAGCAGCACCAGCTACAATACCTCGCTTTCTCCATTTCGTGAAAGAAGAGTAAGGCGCATCGTGCTTGAGGACTGAAGAGGTCCTTTCTATATCCCGGTTAATGCGTTCGTTTGTTAGCGGCAAGTCAGCCTGTTGTTTCTTGTGGTTCCAGTTCAGGCTTATCCATGGCCGTCTAATTGTCGATAATTAACGGAAATTTTTTCAAAATCATTTATGAAGAAATGTACGAGCTTGATGAAATCCCAGGAGAAGAACCCGGCTGTTCTCATATTAGTGGCAAACCATGCGGTCGAATTCGGGAATAATTTGTCGAGCTTTCAGGCTATGTTAGGCCGGATCTGAGACAGCGGCGGGTCAAGTGGCGACATTGCCTGCCCGTTCGTCGTACTGTCGGTGCCGACGTCGGCTAAAGGACCGGCGGCGCATCAACAGCTTTTAACACTTAATGTGAAGAGGTTCGCGCTGATCGACGTTGAAGATGAGACGATGAGAAGTCTATAGATGACCCATCAAAACGCTGAATTTTGTTCGCGTCACTTTTATGTACGTCCAGTGGAGCTGCGTTAGGTTCGACGTCGTTTCTGTCTCGGACAAATTCTCAAGAGAATCTAGAATCTAGGTAAGCACGATAAACTTGTAACGCTATACAAAAAATCTTTGGATTCAAAAATTATGATTTCTGTTCTTCTTCTCAGCGTGACGTTAGAAATGGCTGCAATGCCGCTCCAGGCGAGCCAATAGGGTCATTATGAGCAGTGGGTCCAGGATGCTCTGTTACCGCCAATGAACCAACCGGTTGACCGTCCTCGACCAGGGACCAGCTGCTTGGTGCGTACGGCGTACGGAGTAATACGTACCAATGTATCTTGGGTGTCTGATGTGGCCTTTTCTGTCAAGGGGCTCAAGAAGCTAGCGACACCATCTCCAATTCAAGGTGCAACTTGCGCGTGCATACTGAATTCTGCTATGGTAAGTAAGTCATACCTCGCCAGCCCTTGTGCAAATGCTAATGTACCCTCGTCAGAACGTCCAATACAACTCTGCGCTGCGGCAGAGCAAATCAATTCGTAGCGAGCTGGAGACGCTGAACTCTAGAGGAGCGCTTTCTGCTGCGGATATCGGGAATGTATCGGTATCGTTGTCGTCATTCTCCAAGACACTGGACGAATACAATCACCTTGCACGACAAGAAATAGTTCCCAAGAAACAAGAAGAAGCTTTCGAACGTGTGAAGCGCTTTCGAGAAGATCTGTCCGATTTCCGGTCACAACTGGATGGCTTGAAGAAAGCTCGAGAGGAGGCACAGTATCATGACAATAGAGCAGAGCTGCTCGGCAGAAGACCATACAATGCTACGCCCGAAAATCCGTATGCGAGCACCCCAACGACGATCAACTCCGCGTTCCAGCCACGGCAGTCGTCACAACCGAGCGGGCACTTGACGACAGGTTCTGCAGACGAGGCGCGAGAGGCGCATGCCTTCCGGGAGCAAAACTTCTTCGCAAACACAAACTCTGCCCTGGATGAGTACATTGCCAGAGGTCAGGCCGTGCTGGGGGATCTGGGACAACAACGAGAAATGCTCAAGAACACGCAGAAGAGACTGTATAGCGTTGGCAACACCTTGGGTATCAGCGGAGATACTATAAGAATGGTGGAAAGGCGGGCTCGACAGGACAAGTGGCTTTTCTTCGGCGGCGTCATCATCTTCTTTGCGTTTTGCTGGTTAGTGCTGCATTACCTACGGTGAACGGGCGCTACTTGTCACGGGCTTGCACAAGCGACGATGAAGGCAAAATTTCGAGCATGGCGTCTTTGGAGTATTGGATCCGTACATTTCTTTTTACCTCATACGGAAAGCTCATTTGTGCAGATTTTGTGTTTCCAATCTTGGTTGACCAAAAATTCTACCTTTAACCCTTTTGACTCTCGTCCTCTCCATCCACAGGGCGCAAAGCGATCGTGAAGAGCACGTCTGTCGTTGTCTCAATCTCGACGCATCTGGTGCGAGGCAATACATGATTGCTGGTGCTCAGCTTTCCCCCAATCTTGGTTTCCCAATCAGAGACATCCCACTCCAAGCCGCGGGTGGTAATAATGCTAGGCTCCTGAAGGGGAATAATCCCTACGTGCTTTCCAAACACAACGTCCTCGCCGTCTTCCTTGACATGAATCTTGTGTGTTCCGGACTTTAGCAAAAAAGTCAAGCTGGATCCAGATAAGAGGAATATCCGACCGGCAGCATAATCGGGACCCGGTTGGAAGAGGTACAAGTGGTGAAGCTGGCTGAGGCCTTGATCGACCCGGCCGCCGATGCCGCCGACGGCGATTATGTCCAGAGCGTCTGGCTGTGAGTCGCGGATCCAGCGAATAGCTTTGCCGAAGTCGGCTGAGTCTTGGTCAGTGTCGTGAATGACCTGGGCGGGCGTGGGCTGAGAAGCGTAGAAGTCCTTGACAGAGGGAGAAAGCGAGTCCAGATCACCAATGATTGCTTGCAGGTTTGACTGGGACTCGTTGTCAATTTGCCTTGTTCACTTTGTGGGCGGACTCGCGGGTTCGCCCGCGGTCCTTGGTTCAAACTCACGAATTTTCCTTGAAAGGAAGAAAGATCATGCAGGCGGTTTGCCCCGCCATCGGCCGCGACTCTCAATTGAGCTGTTTCAGTCAAGTCAGTCAAGTCCCTTGGTCAGCAATGACATGACAGGCAGGACATGGGCGGACGGGCGCACGCATCAAGGGCAGAAATCCAGCGGCGAGCATGATCCCCGCCGCCGATGCAACCTACCGTTTTTCCACAGTCGGCGCAAGATAGCTCCATTTTTCAGAGGCTGGTTGAGTACCAATAAAGCGAATTCCTGGAAATTGTCATGATCCTGGAGCAGTTTGGCGGGGTGCCACTCAAATGCCTTGGCAGACATGTTTTGCAGCTTTTGCGGTGATCCCAGCAGGACCCAGGTCCGACTATTCTGGGCAGCTTTTTGCTTTTAAAAAGGCACCCGATAGTTTTCAGATGGCACAAAATGAGAACTTGTTCGATTTCTCCCTGGTGGCGTATTGGCTGGCTGGTCGGTGTAATTAGTAAGTGGGTATTTGTGAAGGCGACCCTCCTTGGCACCTGACACAGAGTACACGAATAACGAAGTTACGAAGTTTCTCGCAAAAGTGCGCTCGCTTGCGCGTAACAACAATATACTTTTTCAGGTTACTCAAGTAGGGTAGCTGCCGCGATAACCTGCAAACATTTCCACGCCTACTGTGGCGGATAAACGCCGGAGCTGTTTGGTTGCAGATAAGTTGGCCACCGGATCATCGGAAGTGCTGACCAATCATGCCCCATGCACCGAGGGTGACTTTTCCCAGCTGAAGCCTTCCCGTCCCTGGGGTCCTTGCTGTTACGCCGCAGCGTTCTGCTTTTTTGCGCGTTACTTTACGACTCCATCGGAATCGAAAGGGGCCTTGACATGCATCGCGCCGCTGTGCGAACCGCTTCGCCACAGGCTGTGACTGGCCTGCGCCCGCGCTTGCAGGCCTTTCGTTCTGCACCTAGGCGATTTGCGTCGACAGCCTCTGCGCATCGGTCGCGATCATGGACGAGCTCTGCGCTGAGATGGGGCCTCGCCATTGGCGCTGTCTATTACTATAATACGAGTCCCGTATTCGCGGAAGAAGCAGCAGGTAGTATTGTTTCTCCCCTGTTTGTTTAAGGGAATGTCGAGCCTATCCAATGCTAATATCCGGCATGAAGCCCCTGCGCCAGTTCCAGCTCCGTCATCCTTTGCAGAATCCGACTTACCTACCGTCGAGTCCGTCGTCGAGCAGAAACGTCAGCAACTCAAGGCAAAGGCTGATGAGCAAGCAAAGTCTTCTGGAAACAAGACCCAAAAGCCCACCGACGCCGAGTCGCAGCCCAGCATTGAGTCGCAGAACACAGCGGCTGCCGAGTCACCAGCCGCCCTCGAGGAGGAAGCCGACCAGCAGGGCGCGTTCAATCCTGAAACCGGCGAAATCAACTGGGATTGTCCATGTCTGGGGGGGATGGCCGACGGTCCTTGTGGAGAAGAGTTCAAGACGGCGTTCAGCTGCTTTGTGTATTCCAATGAGGAGCCCAAGGGCATGGACTGCATCGATAAGTTCCAGTTTGTCCCCGACACTAGCAGCCCCCTTCACAAGGCTTGCTTTCTCTAACGCTGTTATAGGGGTATGCAGGAATGTTTCAGGAAATATCCCGATATCTATGGTGCCGAACTTGCGGATGATGGCGAGGGCAGTGGCAGTGACGAGCAGCGACCCGAGGAATACCAGGTATCTCGTGAGGAACCCGCCGCCAACAGCTCGAAAGACGTCCTCTCCCAGTCATCAGAGCTGCAAACTTCGGATCCAGTAACTGGCAGTGGCGTTCCGCAGCGGTGGGAAGACGCCACTGAAGCAGACAAGAAGGACGCACAGGACGAACAGCCTGCAAAGAAGGCCGAGAGAGAGAAAAAGGAATAGATTGTGCTATGCTACAAGGCATGTATCTTTACCAAGGTGCATCTGGCGCATCCCAGCTCGCACCATGTATCATTTGGCCGATGTGATGTCTGTATTATATCATTGTACGAAAAACAAGCCGCATAAAAGGAGGGCCAGGGATTATAGACGGCAATGTTCCTCCAGTGATTTTATCAACTCTACATGAAACGGCGCAACTGGAATCTGACTCAGGTTCTACATTGTGATTGCTGCGTGTGAAGTCGAGCGAGTAAAAGTCCAAATATTCCGCAAATTTGGTCACAGAACCAACGGTGAATGTTACAAAATATTACGATGCGGAAGTAAAGAGCAGAGACTAAAATATAACACCCCTGCAACCAACGCCTCAACGACAGGAGGAAATGTGCGTGCCGTGGTATCGTCATCGCGAGTCCATCTAAGATCCACCCTTCTTGCCCTTGTACAGGTATCGTCCAAGAACAGCCTCTACAGCGCCAAAACCAGCCAGAATGCCAAGGCCTATGCCCGCATTCTTCCAGTTCAGATTGCCTCTCTCATACAGACCCCATGCCTTGTAGCCCAAGTAGGAGCTGATGCCAACGATGGCAGCAAAATTGGTGATGGCCAGTGCACCAGCACTACCGTCCGACAGGCTCGAAAACTGCTGGGTCACCCAGTTGTCGGTCCTGCGTGCCTTTCTCGCAGCTTGCTTCTTAGAATGGTGTGCCTTGAGCCTGGCGGCCTCGGCCTCGCGCTCCAGTCGCTCAGCTTGCGTCACTGTCTGGACTTCCTGCTCGAGAAAGTCGGATGGCACGGTGCGCACGCTAGGGACATCAACGTCGATCAGGGAAGCGGTGGATGCGGACTCATTGTTGACCAGCTCCACCGGTTGAGGAGCAGCAGCCTGCAGTTCTCTGGTGTCAGGACCTAGGTGATATCTGCGTGACAGGACGCGTTCCTTGCGGAGGCGGAAGAGCAGCGTCGCGATCTGGTGTACTCACCTCCTCGGGAGTCTGCTTGGGGCCGCTGGCAGCAACGTCAGCATAAGACACTGGAGCGCTGGTGGTCAGCTTTCTTGATCTTTGCACATATTCTTTCGTTTAGTTCACTTGAGAGAAGCTACTGACTGACTGATTGGATCTTGTAGGGCTGTCGGGGACTGGAGAATGTAAAGCTTTGTTTGAATTGTGTGACGGGGACGGAAGAGAAGTTCTAGGTGTGTGGATGCAAAATGGTGGTGGGCGGGCTGATCACCCATTTCATGTGACGCAAATTCCTGGAGCTGCAGCCTGGCTGGGCACTCCCCCACTGTTTAATGGCTTAATGAATGACGTACTGCTTTGGGGGGGGGGCTTGACCCACCAGCCCCCTGCCCTTACTGCCAAGGAACTAGTCTAATGCCTGCAACGGTTCCCATGCGCTTGCGTCTGTGGACAACGTCCTAAATACCAGACTTAATCCAGAACACTCTTCGCTCCTTGCAATTGTGTTCGTCCTGGACTGACACACGTTATTCATATGCTTTTACTCTAAAAAATCTCTCTTCGTCTATCACTTGCGGGACCTGCGAGCTATTGTGTGGCCAGGAGCCGAGCTTTGCATCCAATTACCCTCGGAATTCTATCTACTTTAACGCATGTATATCATTCTTCAAGGCCCATCAACGTCGAACTCATCTCGCCAGTCTGAACTCGTCCCTCGCATCTGCTCCCCAACGAAGATAATACGTCACTACAAGTCGGAAACTACACTACGATACTTGTTGATGAGAGGTCATATTTGCGACCCGAATGTCGGATTACGGCAGCACGAAGCTCAAGATCAGATCCCTACTTCGATTGACAAGCATACTGGATTATCCCTTTATGCTTTTATTCCTGTCTTCGATTGCGGTATTCTTCACGAGACGAGACACGATGGAATAAATCAGTGAATGCGTTCCCTTGAAAAAAAAAATATGAAATGATGAAGTTATGATCATTCCCAGAATTCATGACCAGTATCCTACGACCAACGCCTCGCCGGGTATCACTAAATTAAACCACCTCCTGTCTACCGTTCCAAACCGGGGTATCGACCAACGTGAAAAAGTTGTTTTGCTAGTGCATCATGTACTGCTTTCCCAAAGAACTTACTTTGTTACCGAAGTTGTCTAATGTTGTAGGGTATCATGGCGATTTTCGAATTGCTTCTTCGAGTCTCTTTATCCAATGTTGCTTCACACGCCAGGGCATCTTGCAATATATCAGGGCCTTACTCTCGACGACCAGGATCTTTTCTGCAATTTGTATTTGCAGATCCATATCTTCATTAGCAAAGTCTCTGAAGAATTGCTCCAGAGCTATTTCACACCACTTCGCGCCGTTGAGTGACGACAACAGATTACAGCCAGTGCCTTCTGTCCTGGCTTCGGGAGGACTCTGGGTCAGAGTAGCAGATGGTGCAGCACTTGGCGATTTGGATGATATCGCTTCCGGGAGTAGATCCCTTGAAAGCATGGTAGTAAGCGAAGCAGAGTCGCCCGCAAGGGAAGTCCGTTGCCTCTTTTCCGGTGAGTCGGTCAACAATAGGGTTCTGCCGGAAGAGATTGAGGGGGGAGGCGGCGTTGTGCCAAAAACCCCATCACCTTGGGCCATTGGCAATGCTCGTTTCTTTGTTTGGTTTGCTGGTTCATCTGGCGGAGTCAAGGCGGACGGTTGTGTAGGCGCTATTCGCGGAGGGAGAATGGCCGAGGCCGACTTGGGTTGCAATCCAGCTGCTGTCACTGTACCGGTCGGTGTGTGACCGAAAGACGATGGCGCAGGTCCAAGGCTATCCTGACCGGCATGGCCATTGGATGGTTCAGGCTGTAAATTCAGGACACTAGTGCCTGGCAGCTCAGACTCATCTCCGGGCTGTCCATCGATTCTCCTTCGAGGTTTCATGATTCTTTTTGGAGCACCACCGGATCCGATAACATCTGGGTACAGGATGTCCATATATTCTTCATGGTCGAACGGCCGGCCCCTGAGGGCTCTTGAAAGTGGCTCTCTCTATTCATGCATCAATATTTCTGTCTTGACCTCAAATTATCCCTGAACTTGGCAGCAGCACGAGACGAACTTACTTCGATGTGGGCTTTCCAAGCTTCTTCAGTGGCCGTTACGGTTTTGGAAACTGAATTATAAACAAACTCCGGATTCTCGCGGAGGCCCCGCCAAAGACGGAATCGTTTACGCGCGTTATCACTCTTGTTGATCAGGTGGCTCTTGGCAGGATATGCGCCATGATGGTCCTGGAGTGCTTGCGCAGCGCGCTCCCATGCCTCTGCTTTGAAGCTGCTGTTCTCACGCAAACCGAGTTGGACGCTATCACAAAGGCTTCGAAAAAATGTCGCTTCGTATGCAGGAGTCCAGCTAAATCGTGGAGCACGGCGATCACGATCAACACGGGAAGACGCTTGCCCATCAGGGCCAAGCATGTCAATGTCATCTTCAGACATGGCACTCGAGAGCCGCAGCCACTCACAGGTCGATGCGCGCAACTTGTTGTTTCTGGTATCCAGGCGGCACGGCCAGCGATCAGCAACTACGGCGCTGCATCAACGCGGCGGCGACGGCCTGCAAGATTCAAGTGTGATGGACAATAGAGGACCGAGCCAGCAGCGAGGTGGTTCATCGGATCGGACCGTGGAAAAGTTCTGTTGCACCTGCCCGAGTACGGGGGTAACCTCTGTTGCAGCCAGTGCCATGGCGGGGATCAATCACATGAGCTTTTGCATCGAAAACCGGAATGTGAAGAAATCATAATTTGCAATAGATGGTCTGACTCCCAACGGTTGAACCAATGATATGGGCGGATGGTTTAGTGGTATAATACTCCCTTAGCATGTCTTCAATTTGGAATTCAGTTTGGGAGTGGTCCGGGGTTCGATTCCCCGTTCGTCCAGCTAAGGTGGTTTGAATCCACTGGTTATACCTGCTTTTTTTTAAATTTTTTCATTCTGGTGGAATGAATCTCCCCCCCCCCCCCTTTTTTTGTTTTACCTGTCTAGCTCTCACATTTTCTATGAAAAACTATCTACCTACTAACACAACTGACTTCTCCCGTCAAACGACGACTCTATTTTATTAAACCCGAGCGCTCTACGAAATATAGAAAAGGATAGCGCTTGTATAGTAAAGTAATTCTGAACCCCAATTGATAAACAGTGTTAAATATCTTTTGCTTCATCGCAGTTCGTGAACTTGTGTGAACTAAAACAAAAGTTGCCACGTAGGTAGGGTCCTAGTGCCGAGACATGTTCCCGTCTTCCACAAGTCAAGAATCTCGGACAGAATGCAACAGGCCTCCGTAACATGGGCGTGTAAGTTTCCAGAGAAGAAGGTTGGAGTCCCCCGAAACGGACCGTAAGTCATTAGAAAACCCACTCGTGTATTCTTTAAAGTTGTCAAGTCTGCGTCCAGCCCACGAGTCCTTTGGAGCCAAGGTAATTTGGCTTCTGTGGCAGAAATCGGGCGAGCCACTAACTGACTAATGTTCTAGTTAGATGCCCCCAACATCCCGGACGACAAGTTGCCAAAGGATTAGACTTTTCGAGGCGTGTCAACCCAGCTACGCCATATATGACGTACAATTCCAAGTTTAGGCCCTCCTAACTTGATGATTACGGTTGCTATTCTCGTCATGACAACCCAAGACCATCTACCCGCAGAGACTTTGAGATTGCCACTATCTGTGCGCTGTCAGCTGAGTCTGGAAGAGTCCTGGGTATCGCTCCCACGGACGAGTCAAGGAAATAGCAGAGTGATGCTCAGCGGGAGCACACGAGCCTGATCACCTAAGCATCCCAATGTGGCGAGGTTGAACTGTATGCCGTGGACAGGGACGACACAATCAATGCAGGTTGACAAGAGCTGTGTCCGCGGCGGATCGACCCGCTCAGGACGACTCGTCCGACGTTGAGCAACTTTGCTTTGCGGGACGCGAGGCTGAGGATGGCAATGTTGTGTATTCGAGTACAATATCTGGCACCGATGCCGAACGTGAGCGGCTGAGTGGTTCTGCCCATCCCTCCTCTGCTGTTCGTTACCGCCAATACCCACATGCTTATTTTTGTCCCCCTCCGCCCCTCCAACTTGTACTCGACGCCCGCGTCTAGAGCTTTCCGGATCCAATTCCATCATCTTTCTTGATTCTCATCCACACGCAACCTCCTAGGCAAAGACCGTCCCTACACCCGGGCCCCGTCCCCTCCACGATTCACGAGCGGAACTTCCCAGAGAGCTCCAGATACCTCACATCGCCACGTCTTCATTGATCCCCGCCGATTTGCGCTCCCACCATGTCGTCAGCCGTCATCTCCGCCGACGACGCCCTCGAGCCTACGCTCCAAAACCTCCTCGACCAGCGCTCCCTCCGCTGGATCTTCGTCGGCGGCAAGGGCGGCGTCGGCAAGACCACGACCTCGTGCTCTCTGGCCATCCAGCTGGCCAAAGTCCGTCGCTCCGTGCTCCTCATCTCGACCGACCCCGCGCATAACCTGTCCGACGCGTTCTCCCAGAAGTTCGGCAAGGAGGCCCGCCTTGTCAATGGCTTCGACAACCTGAGCGCCATGGAGATCGACCCCAACGGCAGCATGCAGGACTTGCTGGCTGGCCAGGGCGAAGAGGAGGATATGAATGCCATGGGTGGTGGACTGGGCGCCATGATGCAAGATCTAGCGTTTGCCGTACGTCTTTCTCCACCTACCCCTTTGCACTACCCTTCCTCCAGACAGCCAGAAAGAAAAACGAAACAAAAGGGGTCTAACATGTGAGGCTCTTCCTGCCGTCAGATTCCCGGCATTGATGAAGCCATGTCCTTCGCCGAAGTCCTAAAGCAAGTCAAGTCGCTCTCGTACGAGACAATCGTCTTCGACACCGCCCCGACAGGCCACACACTGCGCTTCCTCCAGTTCCCCTCTGTTCTTGAAAAGGCCCTCGCCAAGGTCTCCCAATTATCTTCCCAATACGGCCCGCTTCTCAACGGCGTCCTGGGCTCAAGCGGAGCGCTGCCCAACGGACAAAACCTAAACGACATGATGGAGAAGCTCGAGTCCCTCAGGGAAACCATCTCCGAGGTCAACACACAGTTCAAAGACGCGGATCTCACGACTTTTGTGTGCGTCTGCATCGCCGAGTTCCTGAGTTTGTATGAGACGGAGCGCATGATTCAGGAGCTGGCAAGTTACGGAATCGACACCCACAGCATCGTGGTAAACCAGTTGCTGTTCCCGAAAAAGGTGAGCGATTGCGATCAGTGCAATGCCCGGAGGAAGATGCAGAAGAAGTACCTGGATCAGTATGAGGAGTTGTACGCCGAGGACTTCAATGTGGTCAAGATGCCCTTACTGGTGGAGGAAGTAAGAGGCAAGGACAAGCTTGAGAAATTTGGGGAGCTATTGATTACGCCCTATGTTCCACCGGAGTAGGCTTGCGAGATGAGATAGAGTAATTTTCGATGGCGTTGAAAGACGATGAGTTGGTGTTCTCAAACATAAAAGATATCACGGACGGATCATGGAGGGTGTGAGCGTTATGAGGCTCTGTCACTAGGTTGGAGGCACATGTCACCATATATATATGAAACAATAGATTTTTTTTCCTCTTTTGAATTTTTTCTTGATTCCCCTGCCTCATCATGAATTTCAAATGAAAAAATACGAGAGTGATCCGATTTCCGAGCATAAAGTTATCGCCGAACGCCGAAACAATGCAGAATAGATTAATAGACTACCGCTATCCGCTTCGAGCGTGTCGCCCAAGATAATTCATGATTGACTGGGTGTTATCATTCGCCCCCGGCGTCGTTCCGATCCAATCCGATCCAAAAAAAAAAAAAAGAGAAACAGAAAATGAGCCAAAAGAGAAGAAAAAGGCTTGAGCTTTACATGTAATAGGAGCCTTTCTCCACTCGTCAAAAGACGGCCAAGGCTGAAGATGGTTAAAAGTTTGCCGAATAAGAAACAAGGTGGAAATATGCCCTTTGCGATCTGAACTTCCGGATCCTAAGCTCATAGCTCCCGGTAGTCGCTGGGTCGGACTCTGCGCTGTTTGTTCTGATGTCGATGAGGGTTGACTGGCTTTCGGAAATATGCCTCGTCGTCGCCCTGTCCATTTATCTGTCCAAAAGCTTGCCCACTTTGAAATCCGTTCATGCCGCCGTTCATGTTTGCCATGTTTGCACCCATTCCCATATTGCCTTGCATGCCATTGATCCCATTCATGCCATTCATACCAGTCATGCCGCCCATGCCGTTCAAACCCCCCATTGCCCCCATTCCACTCATGTCCCAGCCACCGTTCATACCACCGAAGCCACCATTCATGTTCCCAAAGTTCGGCATTCCCATCATTGGCATGCCCATCATCGGCATCCCCATGCCCATGTTCATATTAGGGATGCCCATCATGTTAGGCATCCCCATACCATTGAACATCATGTTGTTCATTCCCATGTTAGGCATCCCATTCATCAGAGCGTTCATGTTATTCATCGGGCTCATACTATTTTGTTGTGTTTGCATTGCCTTGGGTCCTTTAGGGATTTTATGATTCTCTAGCAAGTCTTCGGCAGCGCGCTTTCTGGATTTATTGACATTAGAATCTGACTCTTCTGCCGTCTGCCGCTCCTCTACCTTGTCAACCTGCTGCTTCTCGCTTGGTGATCTGTCCAGAGGTTTGACTTTGGCTTCCCGGGTCTCTGGTGATTTGGTTGCATCTGTCTCCTTTGTTTCGCCATCTGCTTTGGGCTCCTCCTGAGCCCCTACATTGTCACTTCTTTCGGCAACCGTATCGACTGCAGTCCCCAGATCGACAGCATCGGCCTTTGGCGAAGTAGGCGGCGATGATTTGGCTGCCTCCTTTTCTTTCAGATAGTCCTGAATTTGATTCGCAATCTCGTCATCAGGTTGGAGGTCGTCAATTAAGACACCCTCAGTTTGACAAGTAGGGCAGATAAAGTCGCTTTCTATGAGAGCATTTGTTATGCAATCATTGCAAAACGTCTTCTTACAGCACGGTGTCTTCATTGGTTCTATGAACATCTTCTTGTCAATCGAACATTGGAGGCCTCGCTCCTGTATGTCTTTGTCTTCGGCTTGCGCCTCTTTGTTCGCTGTGGAAGACTTTGTCTTCGCCTGATATTGCTCCCATGATGCCTTGTCCGGTTCAGCGATGACAAAATCCCCCTCAGCGTTGACCATGATGCCTGATGGTCGTTTGGATTCATCACCATCTGTTTGAGCCAACACGACAGATTTGTCGACCTTCTGAAGGAACGAACGCGGAATTCCAGTGGTCCGTTTCACACGAGGACGGTTATCGAAATCAGGATCATCGTTAGTCGGACAAAGCTGGATCCAGTGCCCTTTGTTACCACATCGATAGCAAATATATCCATTGGGAGGATCATGATCCGGAACATTTGCTGGCCGTTTTGCTCCAGGCTTGAACACTGGGGCTTGACTGTTTACTAATTAGCAATTGTATTCAGATTTGTACTCTGCGAGTGCAAACCAAACTTACTGAGACATCTCTTCTTGTTGAGCAGACCACTGCTCAGTTTGAGCCGCGAACATGGCAGCCATCTTTTCCTCCTCCGTCATGGCGTTGTTCATTTCATTGATTGCAGTGGCACTGGGCTTTGATGAAGATGCTTTAGATTGCTCCTTTCGTCCTGCATTCTTAGCCGAGACCGGCATCTTTCCAGACACATATCGTGCAGCCCTACCAGCCCCAGGTTTTAAGGCCGGTTGGCGGCGGGCGATGACGGTAGTCGATCTGGGTATAATTGTCGTATCATCGTCGTATTCTAGAGTCTGTGTCAACCAGCTTGAAAGCAGCAGCACGAGTTAGAAGCAGACTTACCTTCACTATTATCATCGGTATAAATGAACAGGTCGAAGTCTGTACCATCGCCCAAACCACTTTTGTTGATAATTTCACGCTTCAACTCGAAGACTGAGATGCCAGTTCCGTCAAACTCCACTCGTGTGGGTTCTTTCTGGGACTTGAACTTGAAAAATACTGATGATGCCATTTTCTGATGTCTTCCACACAATGAATTCCCTGTTACGAGAAAAGCAATGCGGACAACAGCGACGTCAGTACTGTCGACAATGATCGCGACTTGAAAGGGTTTTCTCAGCCTTCCCTCGCTCGTAGGAGATGAAATCAAGTTTGAATTTTTTTTTTTTCTGTGTGCTAGTGACACCTCTTAGTCTGAAAGCGTTTTTTTCCCTCTCTTGCTATATCTTGGTTTTTTTCTTTTTTTTTCTCCAGTGCTCTTGCTACGCACTCGAGTGCTTTTCAGGCCAAATTGGGAAAAATAAATAGTCAATTCTGATGTACTTGAAGGAAATGACAAACGTTATAAAGGTCAGGGGAAATGAACACGAAGAGGTACAACAAGGCATATGCCTGCAGGAAATGCAGCCCGAAAGGTCCCCCTAGCTTCCCTCGCAGTAACGACACCCTCTGCACCACAAAGAACCTCTCGAGTCAGCCAATTACCTTGTCTCTAGATATCCTTGCAGAAAGCAAAAAGAAAAAGGCGATGATTGAAAGATTCGGGTCGGCTTATAGTGATTCAGCAGATTGTGTTCGGGCACGCAAATGTACGCCGCAGGACATGGGCTGTTCGCGTCAGCTGCGCAGAGTGTCACAGGCTGCGCAGAACCCTGGACTTCGAAATGAAACGAGCGATCAATGAGTGGAGTGGTGCCCAGAGCGACGCGGATGCATGGGCGATGGGCAGTCGAAATGAGAACGGCTTTTGATGGAAGTTGGTGATGGGTTGGTGATGGTGACGGAGGAGAAAAGCTGCACGAGTGGAAGGGGAGTAGCCTCCAACAAGCAGCAGGGAGAGATGGAACATAGAGAGTCCGAAACCCGTGCAGGGGATGGACAGACATAAATTAGGTACTATGCAATTCTAAATATACAATTGGTTATTCTTTTTTAAATTTTTAGTTCGTATCGATGATTGGCTTAGCACCTCTGCGGCTAAACCTATCTTGGTGGCTGGCAGCCGGGCAACTCCGGCTCACATACCCGTCACGCGACTTAAGTGGGGTGTCTGTGGACAAGTCTTGATTGACAGCAAAGCCGCCTGACTTGTTAATTGAGATATAAAGACTTCCTGCAGGTTAACTATTAATAACCTCTCTGTACAATTGTTTCCCCATTGTTAAATCAAAAATACGTGAGAGATACAATTGAGCTACTCAAATGTCTTCTTTATAGTGTTTTTATTTTCAAAGAAGTTTTTATAGCTAATTGTTTTAAACATCGTGAAGGGGGTCGTGGGTCATGATGTCTCACTTAAAAAGTCAGGGACCTGCCTACATCAGTCCGCAGTTTTCCATTGGCTGCCGTGAATAGCCGTTCAGTACCACTTACCACTCCGAACACCTTCCCGAAATACAAGCTCCCCCACCTGGTCTAGAAGGGCTATCATATACAACCACAAAGTGTGATGCCCCGCACCGTTCTGCACCAGGCATTGTCCTGTCGTCTTCCTACAACCGTTCAAAGACGATATCTTCCTCTCGATTTATTCTCTTCCGTTTCCCAAATTCAAGAGAAGGTTCATCGTCCTCGCTCGTTCCTAACAGACTCTATCCGGGCTCACCAAGCAAGAAAGATGGCTCCACAACTGGACGGTTACTTCAAGCAGGTGGATGACTCTGCCAACGCCTTCATCGAGCGTCTTCGCAGGGCTGTGGCCATCCCCTCCATCTCCGCCGAGGACGCTCGCCGCCCTGATGTTGTGCGTATGGGAGAATGGCTCGGCAATGAGCTGAAGTCCCTCGGTGCTGAGGTCGAGCTTCGCACTCTCGGTAAACAGCCACACAAGGAACACCTCGACCTTCCTCCTGTTGTTCTCGCGCGCTACGGAAACGATAAGAACAAGAGAACGATCCTCGTATACGGACACTATGACGTCCAGCCCGCTGATAAAAGCGACGGCTGGGCCACTGATCCTTTCGAACTCATCGTCGATGAGAAGGGTCGCATGTTCGGTCGTGGCGCAACTGATGATAAGGGTCCCGTCTTGGGATGGCTCAACGCCATTGAAGCTCACCAGAAGGCGGGTCTTGATTTTCCCGTGAATCTGCTCATGTGCTTTGAGGGAATGGAAGAGTATGGATCAGAGGGTCTCGAAGATTTCATTACGGCTGAGGCTAAGAAGTACTTCGCTGACACGGATGCTGTCTGTATTTCCGACAACTACTGGCTTGGCACCGAGAAGCCCTGCTTGACTTACGGTTTGCGAGGCTGCAACTACTACTCCATTGAGGTTTCCGGGCCCGGCGCTGATTTGCATAGTGGAGTCTTTGGTGGCACCGCTCAGGAGCCCATGACTGACCTCGTCCGTCTTTTAGGCTCGTTGGTAGACACTAACGGCAAGATACAGATCCCTGGTATCATGGAACAGGTTGCACCGGTGACCAAGGAAGAAGAGGCCCTGTACGATGGAATCTCTTTCACTATGGACAACCTTTTCGAGTCTTTGGGGAGCAAGACCACCATTCATGACGACAAGAAGAATACTCTGATGGCTCGTTGGCGTTTTCCTTCCTTGTCGGTCCACGGTATTGAAGGTGCTTTCTCAAGCCCCGGCGCCAAGACTGTCATTCCCGCCAAAGTTATCGGCAAGTTCTCTATTCGAACTGTTCCCAATATGGACATTGACACTACCAACAATTACGTCTATAAATATGTGGAAGAGCAGTTTGCCAAGCTGAAAAGCAAGAATACAATGAGGGTCTATGCCCAACATACTGGCAAATGGTGGGCAGCATCGCCCAAGCATTGGAACTTCTCTGCTGCTGCTAAGGCTACGGAGCGTGTCTGGGGCGTCCAGCCTGACTTTACCCGCGAGGGCGGGAGGTGAGCAAATATGCGTGACTCGGGTCGTTATTACACGTACTAACATTTTTGCGAAGCATTCCGATTACTCTGACGTTCGAGGAGGCCACCGGCAAGAATGTGCTCCTGTTGCCCATGGGCAGCTCCACCGACGGCGCCCATTCAATTAATGAGAAGCTGGACAAGCGCAATTACATTGAAGGAATCAAACTGCTAGGTGCTTACCTGCACTATGTGGCAGAGGAAGAACAATCATAAGGGGCACATAGCGTTAGTAATAGGAAAACGCGAAGGGTAGCAAGCTGCTATGATTTGTCAGCATAGAGCATTTGGACTATCAAATATTTTTCGTTCGCATCTTATGATCCTGATGTTTCAGCTGTGCATAAATTTCTCCGGGACCGGGTTGGCGCGCCATGAGATGCCTAAGATGTACTCAGATCTGGCTCGCCCGTGACTTGGGGTGTCATGCCTAGTGACGTCTTCTTGACCTTGATCGGACATGGCATCCATGGCAAGCTGGATCTTTAGCTGGCGTGACAAAAATTGCGACGTGGCCACGCCACAGTAAAATGTTCGGTTTATTAAACTCCAGTTCCCTGCGCCCGTGCGCCCGTGCGACAGCTGGGTGGGGTCGTGGCCACATTTCCCGACAATAGCGCAGAAACAGATGCCGAATGACCCTCGCCAGACCCGCCCGCCTCAACGAGACCGAACCCATGCTGCCATGCGCTCTATCGACGTCGAATTATCATTTTAATCATTGCAACTGGATACCCGATATGGAAAAGATTGTCGAACCGAATCTGTTCTTTCTCTGTCGCATGTCACACGGGCTGTCTTAGCATTTTCTAGCGTCATCAGAGCGACGTCGCATGTGGGGTGGGGAGGTCATGTCACTGGCTCATGCGAGAGTTTGAGCGGACGTAACCTCCCATCAAAGCCCAAGTGTCGACGGGTGACTGGACTTAACACTACTATTACTAGTGCTACTCTACTGCTGCTGCTGCTACTACTAATCCTAATCTTAATACGAGACGACGGCCGCGGCGGGAATACTACTACTACGACAACTGCTACAGCCACGACCACGACCACGACCACGACCACGACCACGATCACGACGGCGCCCTCACCCCTCCTATTCGCCGTCTTGCTGGAACCTATACTCTTGACGACGTCAGCCTCTTGTAGACTGTAGTCTGCGTCGCTTATGGGTTTGCCCACTTATGCAGCCAGACGCCGTACGCTGTACTACAGAATAGCAACTTCGAGTGCCCTGGTCAAGGCGCTGAACAAGAGGTCCCATGGCCCGTCGACGAAACAGCACAAGCATCTCAGCCATGCGACCAGTTTTCCCCGACTATTTGCTTTCGAGCTTCAACTTCATCTTTCATCGTCGGAAATCAGCATCTAGTGCCTCAGCTGCGTCTTGTTCTAGCGGTGTCATTTCGCGGTCTCCATCAGCCAGTGCCACGCCGGCAAGCAGTCCTCCACATCATACCCCCATTAGCAAGCAGGGCGTTTCGAAGAAGCGCTTCTCCCCACGTTTGTCGCGAGCTGCGCCCGACACACTCCGCTGCTCTACATGCTCAACAGACATAGCTTTGGCAGCACAAATCATCTCCAAGGGCTTCACCGGTAGATACGGCCGTGCTCTTCTCGTTGCACCACCCTCCCCGGTCGATCAGTCGCTATTGAACATTCGGATCGGACGAAGCGAGGACAGACTACTTGTCACGGGGCGGCACATTGTCGCTGATATAAGCTGCGCAACATGTTCTCGGAAACTGGGCTGGAAGTATGTTGACGCCAAGGAGCAGTCGCAGAAGTACAAGGTGGGAAAATATATCCTGGAGACGGAGCGAGTCATAACGCACCGTAGCTGGGAGGACTTTGCTGTCGATGACCTGGACCTCATCGACGAGGAAGCTGGCGATGTTGGTGGCGCGAAACCGCGTTCTAAGGGGAGTGGTAAAATTGTGTTTGACTCTGATAATGATGAAGAGTGTGAGGAAATCTTTGCTGGAACGTGGAATGCCGCGACAGTGGCGAGGAGGCGCAACCCGCCGATCCCGAAGGACAGAACGTGGGTGACTTGAACGCGGTGCCCAAGCTTGGTTTCATGGGTGTTATGGAGCAAGACACATGAGTTCGAAAGAAGTTTTGGGGTTCCTGGCATTGGGATTCAAGGAAGGGCTAGTTTTTGGGTTCGTATGGTGGACTGTGTCCAGGAGCCAGGCGGAAACTTTCTTTAGGGATAAACCGATAAGAGAACGGTGCAATCGGTGCATAAGTTTAACTTGACGAATACTTTGCCAGCAAGAATATTGCGTTGAGTCTTTGGATTGAAGATGACGGTTATGGGAGCTGATTGACAGTCTAACTCTTATACAAGAGAGCCGCAAAAATCATTATTTTCTTTCTTTCTTCTATTGGTGACCTCCACTGGCTGTCCAAAATCTAAAGGACCATCCGGAACGTACCGGCAGCGCTGCATGAGCCACGTCACGATGGAAAGAACCGTTCAAATGCAGATTCTATTAAAAAAAAAAAATACACTGGTCCAGTACCGGTGCCACGCCCCACTTTTGATTTGCCAAAGATGGTGCCTATCACCAAGGCGGCCAGGGTCAGCAAGTTAGCTACCTATGCTTATAGCGGCTAAAATAGCATAAACAATGTATTTTACTTTAGTATTAGAAACTTCTAGTAGTTTGTAATAATAACGTGTCTTTTTTTATACAGAAAAACTAATAAATTCTATGTATAAGTATAGGTGGCCGACTTGCTAATCTAGTGATAAGCAAATCGTGAGGCAGAAAAGTGGGGCATGACACGGGTAATGGGTCGATAACTCAAGGATGATCATTTCTGCAGCGAATCATGGTAAACCACGTCTTCAAGCATGGGAAGCATGTACTGTCATGGAGCAACTAAGAGAACAGAATTAATGGTGTTGCCTACATATATCTAAATGACAGATTATCAGATACACATTGGGGAAATAGTGTAGGGGTTATCGCGTCTGCTTTGCATTAAACATGGTGCTTGCAGAAGGTCCGGGGTTCAATTCCCCGTTTCTCCAGGGCATGATCTTAATTTTGTGTCAAGCAAGAATTTTACTTTCGCTTTTTTTTTTTTCTGTTATTGCAATATTGTGAGCTTCTGGGTTCCTTTTCTATCGGAGTTTTTGTCGTCCTGTTGAAGAAAGACAAGCAGCAGGAGAAAAAGATAACTCCATTGTCGTCCAAAGGCTGCTCCCATTATCTCGACATACGGCCTGTCACCATCTGTTTATGTGCAACGAGGACCTACTAGGTCTGTGAGTCATGAAACTTGTTACAGTGGGATCCAGCAAAAAGCATTCCTTGAATTTCATGCATTGTTTTAAACCCTCATATGTCGTAGAAACTGTTGATGAAAGTTAGCCTGATATGCAAGGCGAGTCAGGACGGACAATATGGTTGCAGAAACCAACTGCTTATTTGGTCTGAGAGGCATTGGCAGGAGTCTATCACGCACAAGTAAACATGTTGCAGTACATGTATGGACAGCGGCATGATAAAAACCAGTTCCAAGACTGAAGAAGGTATTCGTCGTTGCTATACACAACCCTTTATTCTTTCCATTGCTTTACATGTGCTTTTGACAAATTGTAAAAGAACGCTTTCCATGTTCGGGTGTTCGTCTACCCGCACTTTAGGTCAAGTGGAGCTCCATTTCGATGACGTGATGACGTACACGTTGAGCGAGAAGAGATATGCTGCAGATAGAATCCATCGTGTGAATTACCAATGCAGGCATAAAGTGCTTTGAACTTCGTACAACCACTCACAAGGAGCGATAAGTTCGGGCAAACTGGCCTAAATCAATTGCGTTCGCGGTGGGACAGCTTTTTGCGGTGGCGTACATCCGGGATACATGCTTTCATGTGATGGGCGACATAGTGAAGACTTGCGCCGCGAAACCCTGAACAGAGAACGGGTTCCTATTATGTATGATGTATGACACAAAATGCAAGATCCACCTATGTTCCTACCGTAGGTATCTTCCCAGGGCAAGACCTACCTCTATGTTCTGTAACAAGGAACATGCCGTATTATCGTGGGTGCTTGTTCGAGGCAAGCGCAATGCTGTTTGAGTACCCGCCCAACCACCGCTTTGCCAGTGCTTGCCAGTTTTTCGACCATCAAAGAGCGGGGCGACAGCTGCAGGGTATCGTCACCGCTTTCCCAGTGGTGTCTAGTCCTTCATGGTCATGGTCCTCTCCTGCATAATTCTGGAGGGGCTGGCCTCGCCACATCGAAGGAAGCTTGTCCTTGACATGCTTTTTCCTTCTGTGCAGCTCAATTGCAAACCTGACATCGTAAATCGTCTCTTGCAGAGCCTGGGCTCGCTCATCCCTTGTTTCAAGTATCAAGGCATCGAAGAAAGACCTTGTTACACCTTGTTAGATTGCCCGCTATCCAGTACTAGACTGCCCCTCGTGAAACCCCACTACCCCGTTTACAGCGTTGGTGAACGGTACTATACCCCCGACTCCAGGCATTACTGACGGAGCCGGAACCTTATTCTAGTTCAGTTTGTTGTCCTCGTGACGTGCATGGTCTGACCTCAGCCCTCTTCGTCTCCTTGTTACTCCTGGACCCGTTTCTTGAAACAGCTGCTCTTCCAGGTTAGGAAGCAGACACTCCGAAGAATATTTTGAGAAGCTCATACCGCTCAACCGCCATCAAGTCGGTATTGTGACAAGACAGCGACATCGACCATCCTTACCATTTGCACAATGACCGAGACGACTGACCGTCGAACCCGCAAGTCGGAGGACTATGGCGTTTTTGACGATGCAAAGACATACTACACCACCGAAGAGAGACACCATAATCGTTTCGGAACTCGAACTCGAACATACTCTCAGGTATGATACCTCATCCATCGCAACTCGGAGAGTTTACTTGTGCTGACTTTCTGTGGCAGAACGGCCTGATGAAACAGTTCGAGCGAAATGGAGTACGAGAGCCATTTCGAAGAGGTAGTCACGGTAAGTCGGACCATGTTCTCCCTGTGGTATTAGAAAGAAAGACTGATCTGGGCGGCAACAGATGAAAGCGCTCTGCCGCAGGGACGACGATTTCTCATTCAAGTAGAGCCCACCCTTGAGAGCTTACGGGCGCAAGAAGATACCGATGGCAACATGCAAATCACCGTTGAAGACGAAGGTCCCAAGGTTCTTTGTCTCGGAACCGCTGCTTCGGCCGGACACAACCGTTTCGAAGTTCGAGGAACATACATGCTATCCAATCTGCTGCAAGAATTGACTCTGGCAATGGAGTATGGAAGGAAGCAAATCATTCTCGATGAAGGTCGTCTGAACGAGAACCCGGTCGACCGCCTTTCGCGACTCATCCGTGACCATTTTTGGGACGGTCTTACGAGGCGAATCGATGTGTCGAGCATAGAAATTGCAGCTCGAGACCCCAAGGATTGGACCGAAGACCCCCGACCCCGCATCTACGTGCCGCATGGGGTTCCCAAGCAGTATGAATATTATCAGCAAATTGCTAAAGCACGTCCAGAAATGCGGCTGGATGTTCAACTACTGCCGGAAAAGATCACCCCAGAGCTGATTCGCGACATGAACGAGAAGCCCGGATTGTTGGCAGTTGAGACTGAAGAAGTCATCGATCCCACTACTGGCGAAAAAACGCTGCAAGGCCTTCCTTTCGTTGTTCCTGGAGGCAGATTCAATGAACTGTACGGTTGGGATAGTTACATGGAATCACTCGGACTATTGGTCAATGACAGAGTTGATCTGGCCAAGTCGATGGTGTTGAACTTTTGTTTCTGCATTGAGCATTATGGCAAAATTTTGAATGCAACGCGATCTTACTATTTGGGACGATCGCAGCCTCCATTCTTGACTGACATGGCGCTAAGAGTGTACGAGAAAATAAAGCACGAGCCAGATGCTAAGGAATTTCTCCGGAGGTCCATTCTGGCGGCCATCAAAGAATACCACAGCGTTTGGACTTGTGAGCCTCGACTTGATCCAGCCACTGGGCTGTCGAGATACCGTCCTGAGGGTTTGGGCGTTCCTCCCGAGACCGAAGCCACACACTTCGTTCACATCCTGGAGCCGTACATCAAGAAACACAACATGGGATTTGCTGAGTTTGTACGAGCGTACAACTATGGCGAGATCCAAGAACCAGAGCTTGATGAATACTTCATGCACGACCGAGCGGTGCGAGAATCAGGCCACGACACCACATACCGATTCGAAGGTATCTGCGCCGATTTGGCAACGATCGATCTAAACTCTCTACTGTTCAAATACGAGACAGACATAGCCCGTACTATCAGGGGCGTGTTCAAAGACAGACTGGTCATTCCCGCGGAATTCTGCGACCGAACACCCTACAAACCGGGAGAAGTTCTTACATCTGCAGCGTGGGATCGTCGAGCCAAGCGTCGCAAGTTTACGGTCGACAAGCTCATGTGGGATGAGGAAGAGGGTGTCTTCTTCGACTACGACACGGCGAAGCGTGAGCGATGCAACTATGAAAGCTCGACGACGTTTTGGGCGCTCTGGGCGGGCATCGCGTCACCAGCACAGGCGGCGGACATGGTCAAGAAGGGACTGCCGCGATTCGAGGCCTACGGCGGATTACTGGCGGGTACTGAAAAGTCGCGTGGCAGCATCGGACTTGAACGACCCAACCGACAGTGGGACTACCCGTATGGCTGGGCACCCCAGCAAATGCTCGCGTGGACTGGCCTGCTCCGATACAGCTTCACGGAGGAAGCGGAGCGCTTGGCGTACAAATGGTTGTTTATGATCACCAAGGCATTCGTGGACTACAACGGCGTTGTAGTAGAAAAGTATGATGTAACACGTCCGACGGATCCTCACCGAGTAGATGCAGAGTATGGCAACCAAGGTCTGGATTTTAAGGGTGTCGCCAAGGAAGGGTAAGTGACGGATTTGCTTCCCTTCAAACAGAAGCACTCAACTCTTGTCCTACAGCCTTTGGATGGCTTATACTGAATGACAACTAACGTGGCACGGAATAGGTTCGGCTGGGTCAATGCCAGTTACGTGTATGGCCTGCAGATAGTAAATGCACACATGCGCCGTGCGTTGGGCACATTGACGCCATACCCGACTTTTGTGAAGGCCATTGAGCTGAGCATGGAGAAGGAACTGGCCGATCTATATGCTTCCTGAAGGCGAATTTCTGTTGTTGTTTCAACGGATCTGCTGGGACGAGGAAGCAGTGAAGGAGAAACAAGACCACAGTGGTGAGTGACATTGCAGGTATTTGATATAGAACCAGAGAGCAGAGCACCGGGCGTGCGTGTGTATGCGCCAGTGTCTGTGTGCATGAGTTTAGTGCGAATATAGACATTAAGGTAGAAAAAGGACAAGTTCAATAAGCAGAAGGTGGGGATTGCGTTTGTACCTTGATGACCCGGCAATGAAGGCCGTGAAGTCATGTGGCTGGTCATGCTGCATGTTCCAACTTCCTAAGAAGCACATGCTAATAGCGCCGTGACAACAAACCCTTCAGAATCTATCTTGTTCTTTCTGGGCCCCGTGCCCCGTACCGTGCCTTATGGATGTTACGGTATGATTGAAGAGAGGCTGGGCGGCATGCAATAATGCACGACGGGCATGTCCTCCGTTCTCCGGATTTCTTGGCTCGACCATCCCTGGCTATAGACTTTGGGGGCACGATACGAAAGGTCAGCACCACCGTAACCGTACGCAGGCAGAGTGCATAACGGGCACGGACTTGACTGGTCTTGGCTGGACTGGCCCTTCACATGTCAAAGATCCGGTGCCCCGGGGCCGTACGGATGGAAGCTTGGCTGGGAGGACATGGGCTGACGGTGCACCCGTTGCACTGTGCTCGTACTGTACCGCTCAGGATCGGGAGCCGATGCAGCCACAGGAGCAGCCACAGCAACTGCGCCGATGGCAGGGATTGCAAGCAAGTACAGTACATACAGTCCAAGCCGGATGAACTTGTTCCGCCTGTCCAGGCCGATCCCCGGACTATCCCGGCGGGCGGCGCACCAAGACAAACTCACACGGTGTGCCGCTCGCCCGTTCCTGGCGCAGACCCACGTCGGCTCTTCTCGTCCAATAGGCAAGCCCGCCAGATAGAAAACCGAGGTGTAAGTCATATGCGTCTTGGTCTCGCAACCAAGAAGAACTGGCGCTGCCATGTCGCAAGCTTTCTAAGCCGAGCTTCTGTGACGAAGTGTGACTCGCCGTTGTTATTCATCCTCGTCGTAGCTGCCCTGTTTTCCTCTTTCTTTCTTTCTTCCCCCCTTCCAACATTTGTCCCTTCATCCATTTCGTCACAATATTCATACTTTCTCCTTTCCTCCCCCGCCCAAGTTTGCCCTCCGCCTTTTCTTGGAAACCCCCTTTGTTCCTGTTTTTGCTTTAAATAAATTTCCCCGAAGACCTGTTACAACAGCTTTTGCCCCCCTCCCTCCTCATCATGGCTGCTAATAATATGGCCAACCCGGCCGTGAACCCGGATGTCGAGGACGAGCTGTTCGCCAAGGAGGTTGAGCAGGTCAAGAACTGGTGGAAGGACTCGCGCTGGAGATATACCAAGCGGCCGTTTACGGCGGAGCAGATCGTGTCCAAGAGGGGATACTTGAAGATTGAGTATCCTAGTAGCGTGCAGGCCAAGAAGCTCTGGCAGATCCTCGAGGGGCGATTCAAGGTCTGTCACAGGGTTTTCTTGGTCATTTTCTCTTCCTTCTCTTTCTTTCCTTTTTCAATTGCTGCGCACCGCACTCGTCTAGTTATGACACCAGAGAAAATGCCACCCCTGTATGAGATTGCTAACGCTTGAAATATAATTGTAGAACAAGGATGCTTCTTACACCTACGGCTGCCTGGAACCTACCATGGTAACCCAGATGGCCAAGTACCTCGACACCGTCTATGTCTCCGGGTGGCAATCTTCGTCGACGGCCTCATCCTCGGATGAGCCTGGTCCGGACTTGGCCGATTACCCCTACGTAAGTTTTCTTTTTCTTTTCTCGTCTCTGGAGAAAAAAAAAAAAAAAAAAAAAAAAAACAAGACAGGGAGCGGCACCCAACA
>KQ061695.1:458819-479001 GCA_001008035.1 Atkinsonella texensis
CCCAACGTAAGTTTTCTTTTTTTTTTCCCTCTCTGGAAAAAAAAAAAAAAAAAAAAAAAAAAAACAAGACAGGGAGAGGAAGCTAACAGATGATTTTCCAATCGTGCAAAAGACCACCGTGCCCAACAAGGTCGGCCATCTCTTCATGGCCCAGCTCTTCCACGACCGCAAGCAGCGCCAGGAGCGCGTGAGCACGCCCAGGAACCAGCGCGCCAAGGTCGCCAACGTTGACTACCTGCGCCCCATCATCGCCGATGCCGACACCGGCCACGGCGGTCTCACGGCCGTCATGAAGCTCACCAAGCTGTTCATCGAGAAGGGTGCAGCCGGCATCCACATTGAGGACCAGGCGCCTGGGACGAAGAAGTGCGGCCACATGGCTGGCAAGGTGCTGGTGCCCATCAGTGAGCACATTAGCCGTCTCGTTGCCATTCGCGCACAGGCTGACATCATGGGTATGCCATTTCATCTTTTCCCTCTTGTTGTTGTTGCTGCTGCCGCGGGTTGCCGGTGCGTTGGTGTGTCGCGTGACTCGCTCAGATCGGACGAATGAGGGGGGCGGAACACGACGTTTCGCAAACGGCATGTGAAAGGCGCGTGCCCCACTCCCGGCCGAACGACGAAATGGCGCGGAAACAAGAGAAAGAGAAACAGGGAGACGCAAGGATCGAAGCGGCTCAAATCCAACCATGAATCGTCTCTGCTAACCTTTCACTTCACCCAGGCTCCGACCTCATCGCCGTCGCCCGCACCGACGCCGAAGCCGCCACGCTCATCACCACGACCATCGACCCGCGCGACCACGCCTTCATCATGGGCTCGACGAACCCCTCGCTGCAGCAACCGCTCAGCGACCTCATGACGGCGGCCGAGAAGGCCGGCAAGGTCGGCGACGCCCTGCAGCGCGTCGAGGACGAGTGGCTCGCGGCCGCCAGCCTGATGCGCTTCGACGACGCGGTGCTCCGCGCCATCGACGCCGGCAGCCACGCCGACAAGGCCGGCCTCAAGGCGCGGTACGCGGCCCAGGCCCAGGGCAAGTCCAACGGCGAGGCGCGCGCCATCGCCAGGGCGCTCCTCGGCGCAGACGTCTTCTTCGACTGGGACGCGCCGCGCACGCGCGAGGGCTACTACCGCCTTCGCGGCGGCTGCGACTGCGCCGTCAGCCGCGCCGTCGCCTACGCGCCCTACTGCGACGCCGTCTGGATGGAGAGCAAGCTGCCCGACTTCGCCCAGGCCAAGGAGTTCGCCGACGGCGTCCACGCCGTCTGGCCGCACCAGAAGCTCGCCTACAACCTGTCGCCCAGCTTCAACTGGAAGACGGCCATGCCGCGCGACGACCAGGAGACGTACATCCGCCGCCTGGCCCGCCTCGGCTACTGCTGGCAGTTCATCACCCTCGCCGGCCTGCACACCACCGCCCTCATCAGCGACAAGTTCGCCAGGGCCTACGCCCAGCTCGGCATGCGCGCCTACGGCGAGCTCGTCCAGGAGCCCGAGATGGACCTCGGCGTCGATGTCGTCAAGCACCAGAAGTGGAGTGGCGCCGCCTACGTCGACGAGCTGCAGAAGATGGTCACCGGCGGCGTGAGCTCCACGGCTGCCATGGGCAAGGGTGTCACGGAGGACCAGTTTCATTAGCCAAGATTCCCCTCGTCGTTATCTTCCCTCTCGTCTGGCCGAGAAAAGAAAATGTTCCATCCAGTATTTATTGATCCTCTGTCCCAGCCTCCTATCCAGCTCTGGACACTTGCCTTTGCTCTTGCCCTAACGTGACGTGGAAACCCGAATTTCACAAAGGCTCGCATAGCAGCCAGACTTGCTTGCCTAATTTGAAAAAAAAAAAAAAAAAAAAAAAAAACAAAAAGTGGTGACGCTTAAGTCGTCATGGCTATCTGTGTTCAATCTCTGCCCAGGTAGTTGTCACAGCCGTCATCTCTATGCAGTGCTTGTCATTCGCCGCTACCAGCTTACCCAATTCTATAGAATAACAATTAAAAACAGCAACGACACTTTCAAAAATAAAGAAATAAAAAACATAAAAATGCGCAAAGCGTCCCTGCGCTAGACCTTGAATGCATGCATGCAGAGGCGCATGATTGCTGCCGCTTTGTAAAAATCCCTTGCGCCGGCAAGACACGTCGCATGTAGGCTGTACTACAACTAGCTCATCGTTGCACGTACTTGGTCAATTCTATCTCGTTTGTTGTGTCTCTCTCCCAATCGACAAATGATTTCCTAGCCCCCGGAACTTGCGTCTAGTCGGCTTCCGCCAGCTGCATGATCAATCTCGCCGCCATGTCGAGAAAGGGAAAAGGACTCGTCACTTCCTTCTCTTCCAGCAGCCGCCCGTCCGGCGTCTCGTATCCAGAAGACTTGAAGTCGACCAAATACACGCCTTGCTCCATCTCGTAAATCTGAATGTCCAAGTGCAGTGCCTCAAACGTCTTTTGGTTAGGATTCTCCCCCGTTAACACATTGTAGCTGTCTGGTGTTCCCACTTGTGATTTATCGCCCCCATCTGCTGCTGATGTTCGGATATGCTTCTTAAGAGCTAATGATGAGCACGTTGGTTAGCAAGTCAAGTCAAGCCAACTTGGTATATCCAATTCATGTACATCCAATTAGAAGGGGGGGGAGTGGGTTCAGACGTACTAGATGCCTCCCATCGCACTTTGATATGCCACGGGTCCGCTGGTAGCTTGTATCGCTTCGATGGGTCAAGATCCGTGTTGGACTCTCGCTGCAAAGGGGCGCCATCAAAATCACCAGGAAAGCTTCCGTCGCCACCCGGCGCCTCGCTTCCTGTGCCGTGAGGCTGTGCGTAATCCTCATCTGGAATGTATTTGGCACCGAGCTTGTGCAATGCTTTATGGATGCACAAAAGCGCCTCCCAGGGTGCATTTCTGGATCGAATGCCGAATTGCCAACGCACAGGCTTCATCTTCTTCGGCGGGTTGATGGGCGTCATGCACTGCGGGCGCTGGTTTCCTTCTTCAAGTCGATTTTGCGGACGGGCATGCGGCTTCAATCGTCGCACAGCCTCCTCCTTTTCGGCATCCGTCCGCGCCAGCGGCGGCTCATCACTGATAGTCGCGGCTTGAAGCGGCTGGGCGTCCACTCCTGCCTTTAGAAGCCCAATGTATTCTTTGTGATATGTTGGGAGACTAGTGGGCAGAACACCGACCTTGCTGACATATGGTCGCGAGGGCACTGGTCCAGATGCCCCTGATCGAGCCGACGACATGCTCATCATCGGGCTTGCGGCTTCTTCAGCGTCTGGAGTTATTGCATCTTGCCCTTCTGCAAAGTTGATGTCAGCCGCTACGCTAAAGACATTGTCATGAAGGGGTAAAATCAGAGTGCTTCGACCTCAACTTACGGGTTACTTGCATAAGTTTGTTTTCCCTGACGATCATGTACGCATCTTTGATGGCAGAAGGCTCCTCTGACTGCAGAGCTTCTTCGACATCTGTCTTGCCGTATCCCATGGTTTTACTGATCTTCTCGGTAACCTCGTTATGTAGTTTCTCTTGCACTTGCACGGGCGCGTTTGGTGCAATGTCTCGTTTCTGAATCGCCTTATTTGGATCCACACCTGTGTTCAAAAACTCCTCCACGGGAGGCTGGAGGTAAGCAGGAAGGTCCGCCAAGAACCAAGGGTCTTGTCTAATCTCCTCGATGGTTGCTCTCTGAACAGGGTTGACGACCAACATCCTCTTCATCAAGCTTGCTGCACCCGATGGCATCCACTGGGGTATGCTATAAGTGCCTCGAGCAATTTTGGCAAAGAGGCTGGGTATGTGCTCATCGTCGAATGGTAGCCGGCCCACCAGAAGTACGTAGAGAATCACACCGCAGCTCCAGACATCGACCTCGGGGCCAGCGTACAGCTTGCCGCCTATAACCTCGGGCGCGGCGTAGTTGGGGCTTCCACAACTTGTTTTGAGGAAATTTCCATCAGTCATGATGTTACTCAGACCAAAATCGGCAATCTTGACGTTGAGGTTGTCGTCGAGCAGAAGATTTTCGGGCTTGAGATCGCGATGAACAATTTTATGTCGATGGCAGTATTCAACTGCGCAGAGCATCTGTTGAAAAAAGCGTCGAGCTTCTGGTTCCTTCATGCGGCCGTTTTGGACGATGTAGTCAAACAGTTCCCCCGCGGCATATTCTAACACCATGATGATCTCTGTATGCGTCTTGATAACGGTGTAGCTGGACGGCACAGTCAGCGAGATTGTCCGACCGATTGGAAGGGAAGGGCCAACGGGCTAAGCTAAGAATACAAGTAACTGCAACGTACAGTTTGATAATATGGGGATGACGGAGAAGTTGTAGATATTCGATCTCTCGTTCAACCCGACCCGCCATGTCTCGACTAATGAGCCTCTTGCGAGCTATGATCTTCAGAGCGACCTGCTGTCCGGTCCCTTGATGTATAGCAAGCCTCACTTTACCAAAGGAACCCTCGCCTAAGGTGCGCACGATCTTGTAGGCGCCGATGCGCTGCTCCGTCTTTGATTTGTCTTTCTGCAAAGGGGGGTCCATGGCATCTTGACGAATGACAGTGGTCTTGGGAGACGTGACAGTCTCGCCACGGCCTTGTTGTCGATGATGGCGCGGCAGTGCTTGCTGGGGCCGTCGAATGTGGGACGAGGACAGGGAAATAGTGAGCTCCTCATCCTCGAAGACTCCTCGAGGAGCCATGGCGGGGAAGTGGGAGGCAAGATCGCAGGGTCGCTGTCAATCGGCGGTTGAGACAGCGTTACAAGCACGTTGTATTCTTCCGCCACAGGCGCGAGCGGGTATGCCGTGACTGGGCAGGCAGGAGACGAAGATGTAGAGTCCGAGGTTGGGCGGAAGTCGAATGGGATGGCCGGCCGGCGGAGGGAGATTGGCCTTTGGAGAGTAAATGGCCTGGTGGTAGTGGTGGTGTTTGGGAGGGTGGGGGTCCGATGATGATGGGGTGGTGGTGGTGGTGATGGTGGTGGGAGAAGGATGCCATGATGCTATGATTGGGCGAGGAGGGGCGAGGAGGGGTTGAGCTGGCTGCGGTGCGGGCAGGGGATGGTGCACGGACTACGGACCACGACTTGACCAGACACGCCACTGGGACAACACATGTGCATTCATCATTCATCCCCGTCATTCATCCCCATCCCCGAGTACTCCGTACGAGTCCGACACTCGATGCCTGGCTGCCTTCTTCTTGGCTGCGCGAAGCATGGAAACTAGTGCAAACACGCGAAAACCATCAACGCAGCAATGGGCCATACAGGGATCACCAGAGCAGTGAATCATTCGCTCAACAAGACTGAGTGCGACGTCGGAAGTCGGACCGCATCTCTTGGCACCAGACTTTGCTAATAGTCCGCTGAAGCAATGGATCAGGTTCAAAGCACCGTCCAGCAGTGAAACTCGCTTCACTTCACTTCTGGAAGCAGCACATCACGAGCTTAGACTGGTTATAAGCCTCAAGTATGCGACTGAGCTCATGAACCGCCCGAGTCTCCCGCGTCTTTCTTGCTGACATCCTCTACATGATCGGGCACCTATATTTCCACACTGCCAACGCCAAGAAGCTCCCTTTATTGTCACATATCCACGATGTATGGACGACTCATCTTTGCAATGCTGATTGTCCATGAATTATCTGTGGTCAAAGGTCTCGTTCGTGACGAAAAAGAGAGAATTTTTCTTTGATTACTCCAAGAGCTATAGATCATCACTCACGATCAGTCGTCTTTTCTTTCCTGAATAGAAAACTAGGATCCTCGTACCCGGCAAGTTGCGGATATCGGGTACGCATCCATGAAACATGTCAGATTGCACAGCAGACTGTCGAATTATATCATTCATCAGGCTGATGCTCCAGTGCAACTAGGCCAACGCTACACGAGAGGCTTACTGAGAATTCTGCCACCTCCAGAATGCTTAGAAGGTGGGACAATGACTAGAACTGATGGCAGGATTGATGACAGGGTTGGCTATTTGGGTCGTCTACATCCTGCTTGCCTACGTCCAGAACCTGTTTCCACACCTCAAGCTCAGCCACATCAAGAACTTACCCGAGTAGGAAAGAGTGATGCATACGTCCCCTGTCCGAACTAAGCATAGAACCAGATGAAATCAGCGGCGTATGAGCAGTGCGAAGCTGCACATGAATTGGGCGTGGTCGCGCAACCACGCCGCAGTTAATCTGTCCTTGGACTACACTTTTACCGGACAGCAATTACGTAGGAGCGGCAAGCCGATATGCGCCAGCTTCATGCCTTAATCCTTGACCAAGCTAGCGGTTTTCATATGTACATATGTACATACATATATGCTCTACCACGATCACGGAAAGCATAAGCCTAAGCAGGCAGCTGATGTAGATATCACCATTTCCTCCAAGCAAAAGTTCAAAACACACATCTCTATAGCATCAGTCAATCAAAGCACATTATAGAAAAAAACTTTGTCCAAAAGTCAAAATCGCACTGGAGATTGATTTGTAGCTAACACCGAATATATTGCTGAATCAACCTGCACGAAGCTAGGTAATGGGGCATTCGTCCAACTTGGAGAGATGATGCGGTTCTGGAACTCTTGTCAATCAAAAGAAGAGTGGATAACAGAATCCTTTGCTGAGTACATATCAAAGAAGGGGCAGGGTAAAAGTTAAGCTTGAATGTTGTGCTACATAGATTTGACTAATTCCGTATCATCAAACCAAAAAATCTCTATACTTCATGGTAAATGCCGCCGAAATGCTCCCGTTTTATGCTCCCGTTTAACTCCGCATGAGATGAAACAACCTGAGTTTCAGTTAGTCTACGGATCACCGCAGCTGATATCTTAAAGCAATGGCAGTTAGCTCGCTAATGAAGTAAAGCACGGAATCAACAGCGCTGACAGGATGATGCGTGCGATGTGCAATAACGCGATGATCAAATCAACGCTGCAGTTCCCTGACCAGACTGCAGCGACCCATCCTTCGTACTTCCATCATTTTCACCACCTATTTGCTCCCCCGCGGAGGCCGATGCATTCTCAATATACTCGGGAGTCGGTGTTTGTGAAGACATGATATATAGCGTACCAGACCGCAAGCACTCCTCGGCCTTGGCGGCCAGCACTTTCAAATGCCGAGTACTACCCCCAGCAGCCGTGCCCACAAGCCTCACCATCTCTCTTAAATAATCAGCTGGGCTGAGCTCGAGAGAGGTACGCGGCACACAATGAGGATTTACGGACAAGACATCCGCCAGCGAGCAGCCAATATCGAAGATTTTCTCCACAATACCAACGCCATTGGCTTCCATAGCTGCGCTGGGCATGAGATATGTAGTCACAACGACATTTCGAGCTATGCTGACTGGGAATTTGAGGGACATACACTCGAAGGGGCTCGAGCTGCATAAAAGAGTTTTGGACACACAGAGCTGCCAGACAACAATTTTCAACCACTCCCGCGACAAGAGCAGGTCGGCTTGTTGACTGGCAGTCCGTTGAGCGACATGTGGAATAGACTTTTCCAAGAATTGTTGCAGCTTCGCTGGATAAGTCTTAGCGGAATCAGGAACATGAGAATCGTTGGTGTTCCACATGCTCAAAAAGTCCGAGTTAAAATTGCGGAACAGCGAGATGAGATCTAGTAATCCAGACATGATCCCCTCTTCACCCAATTCATGATCCGCCGAGGGTAAGGCGATGGTGCTTTGCAACGTTAAAGGGCGGTGGCGCTGCAGAGCATAGGCTCGTTCGGTTACGTAAAGAACCCAAAACATCCGGCGCATGTAATGGGCCTGGACAGGATCTTTCAGGACTTGATACGTTGATTCTTCGTGATACCGAAGAGATTGAAGGATCGTAATGGCTTCGCGAATGTAATGCCACGCTGATGTGTCCTTCCCGAGGCTAAAAAAGGCCGCGAAGAGGAACCATGACGTCTGGATCGTTGTAAGGGTTGGACGCTCCACGCAATCACAAAAATTACGAGCTCGTGCCGTCTCGGATATGAAAAATTCCGCTGGTGGAACATCAGACGGCAAGGAATCAATGCGGTAGTGAGGGTCATGCCCTGCCTGAGAAGGTCGTGTAAGAAGCGCCTTGTCGTGGTCTTTGGTAACGCTGACATGGATGCTGACATCGGGATATAGGAGGACCATGACAGCACAACAAGCAGTAATGAGGCCGTATGTCTCCGGTCGGTTTTGGACATGATGAATTGCATCGTAGATTACGCTGCGGTCTAAAACCGGCGTGATTGCATACTTGTGCCTAAAAAACGCGTCCAAACACGCGGTCATGATCTCTTTAGTGACGCGAGGCGAAGGCAAGAAGTCACCGCTGCCGAGTATGGACGACGAATCAGCTGCCTCCAGCGGCGGGCTCGGTATTCCCTTGGGCGAGATTCGAACATGACGACCATGGTAGGATAAAGGTCCTATAGCTGCGTAGCCTGTGCTGGCACGAACGGCGGATGGCAATGCCGTCGAGAAGTAGGATACCGTCTTGGGGTCGACAGATCTGGTTTTGCGGCGGCCCTTGGGTCCCGTCTTTTTGGGCACGGCAAGATATGTGCACTCGCAGCTGATTTCCAGGCAATTGACGCATGGATGGGCACCATCACAGCGAATCTTGCGAGAGCGACAGGTATCACAGGCCTGCCTTACCTTGCCGGTTCGTTTGCGCGGGTCAGGATGAGTCGCCTGCGACGAAGTCATGCGGATGGGGTCGCATTTGTCTTCACAACGCAAGGGGCACACAAAGTAGGCACTTGGACGATGCCAAATCTCCTCGGGGGAAGTCCAAGATGGGGAGATTTTTGCTGACGTGTTTAGGCTGCGGAGAGGGCACCGAGATGATATAGACTGAATGTAAAGGGATGCAAATGGATGCAAATGGATGCAAACGGATGCAAACGGATGGATTAACGCTGCGTCGTGTCTTGTCGACGTCGTCGCCGTACTCAATGGCGGCACCTCATGAAAGGAGGTTGGATCTTAAGAAGTCTGTCTAGACGGTCACTGTCTCGAACGCCGCATCGGGCGAACGACAAGTGTCCGCCGGCAGCAGCCATCACCTGGCACTAAGACTTGTCGAGCTGCGGGCGGGAGTTGCGCAACTGGCGGGCAGCTGCAGCCGACATACGGCGTTACCGATCAAATGCCTGCCTGTAAAGCGCTATCAAGCTTGTGACAATTTGTCGAGGTGGCATGACAGTTGCGGTGGATCCCAGAGCCCTGAAGCCAGCTGGTGGCCAGGCTTATTACCGTACAGCATCAGGCACAGGCCGCACAGTTTACACTGGGCCTAGGCTGACTGAGCTGAGCCGTCACTGGGCCGTCACTGTGCCGTTGTGGGGCGGGGCGGGGCTGCGGGGACCGCTGAGGCTGCTTGCTGGGACTGCTACGGCTTCTTCTGCGGATTCAAAGACCGTGTCCTGCTTCATGTCTGGTAAGCTGCACATGCTGTGTATGTATGTATTGAGTCACCTGCATGATGGGCTTACCGCCGTACGGAGTAAAGCCCTGCCGGCTCCAGTTATAATGGCCAGCTCGTTTGGTTCCGAACATATTGACGCCGAGATGTCTCCAATCCGGTACCGACAAGGACCATACGCTAATGAAAAGTCGTTTCGTTTTCTAGAAGACACTTTCTTTCTTATAATAGTAAATAGTATACACTAAAGTAGAAGTACCTGCAAGAACTCAAGTTACGATAAGATACCTCGCAGACCTGCAACTCCTCGACGGTACGGAGGTCACTCAAGGTCTCCTGCTCAAGCCAGGGTATTATGGGGCTAAAACACCGGGTTGGAGCCATCTCGACGTCAAAAGATATTCATGTACATACTCCGCATGGGAGTAGTTAGTGGGTTGGCCGCGGCTGCCGGCAGTTTTAGGATACTACGAGTTGGCGGGTAAGCCCTAACACAGCAAGGATCAGCCTGGACAACGTCCCATATCAATCTAGAGGGGACCTATTCTGTACGTATTATGCAACCCTTGAATGATTTTACAGAAAGACATCACAGGGTAAAATCGGCGTTTATCAAGATACGCGAGATTGCTACATAATCCTACGGGCTATTTAGCGGCAACTGCTAGTGGCAAAACTAGATAGCTTATAAAGACTTTAATTTCCTTTCTTTTTATACAATCGATTAAGGCACTATAATGTCTTAGAACAAATATAAAGTGGCTTTTGGATTGGCTGAATTGCCCCTGTGAAGTAGATTTGTAAAGATCATTCAGGGGTTGGATCTTGTATCCGGGGAGCCATTTCAAGTAGCGTGCGTCCTCGCCTAAGCCGCTACTAAGATACCTATCTCACCAGCACATGGTTTACATGGTAAATATTAGTGACCAATACGATACTAAGATTATAGGCACACATGATAGCTATGATGATTTCTTATAATGGCTTGTAGAACTAGCCTTTAGCACACTTACGTACCTATATGTATCTCAATATACCGACGGGGAAATCTTCTTATCAGCTGATTCGACGAGGACACTGCTTCTGGCACGGCTTCCAGTAAGGTCGTTAATATCATCTAGTCGCCTCACTGCGCACGGTCTTCCGTCATTGTCGAACCTGCGATTGGAGCGCTTGTCGGCCACGAATGTCAAACTGGATCCGTAAAACGTGGGACAAACAGCCGAAAGCACGACGTGCCCCACAAGGATTCATAACCTAGAATAAGTTTTCTTAAACGCCGCCCTCTTCTTATACATATATGATATGATGATGATGATGATTTATTACGCTACTTTGGCTGGTGGTACCTCTACACCTGCATTGTGGAAGAAAGACCCTACTATGTTGGCCTAGTTGGATGAAAACCTTCTATAGCTTCCACAATATCGCCAGATATGCTTACCATCATGCGCAATTCTATCGCTAATTCTCACTAGTTGTGCAGTGTGGCTGCTGCAGCTGGCTCAAATCTTATAATCTTAGAGTTCCGAGCGTGACTAGCCAATATATAGCGCGGGAGTAGCAAGGAATCCACGTTGCTTGAAGAGTGAGGGACTAGCCCACTAACTAAGCATTTATCTTGAATTCTGCGTCCTGGTTTCAGAGTTTGACAAAGATCCCAGATTCCGGATGAAACTAGTTAGCACCGAGTCATGCTCGGCAAGCTCCGTTTCCATTTTTGCTTCACTTTTTTTTTTTTTTTTTTTTTTTTTTTGCCAGCCGTGTTTCCATTCTGAAGTCCCTTGTGAAAAATAAATAAAAAAATTACAATGTTGCCATTCATATCGAGAATTACCAATATGGCCGTATGTGCTTGAGCAATTCCTGAACAGTCCCAACGCAGCAGAGATATACTGTGGCCAAACAGCTCTGAACATGAGTCAGGTAGTCATACCTGGAGGAGATAGTGGGTCTGGCGAGGCACTGTAGCTGGACTTTACTGACTTTTAATACTGTGGAGTTTCTATGGACACCTTAGGTACCGGCTATAAACTCCCATGGAATTCGCTATGATCGTGGTTGTGAATCATTCTGCGGCGTTATTCTCTTAGATAGGATAGGTCTCCTGCCCTTCCCAGCTCGATAAAAATGGAGGACGTACAAAGGCAGAGAATTACAGCTTCTTCCTGTTAAGCGAAGCCTATCGGCTCAAGCAGAGAATTCGCAAACTCACACGGGCGAGATTTTGCTCGTATATAGCTTATAAGAGTCATGGCATGTCCTTTTCTTAGTTCTAGACTGCACAAATAAAAGTACCAAGAGGATGAGGCCTTTGCTCCGACAAACAGAACCATGGCTCTGCCGCCCCGGTTGAGCTGGTCAGGGTAGATGAAGTATAGAAGACGGACGATAATGCCGATGTTATCATTTATTGCCAGACAAGACTGAAAGTAATGGTCTTAGACTCGTGGCTTGCGAAGCAGTTTCCTGAGCGACCACCCTGCCAAACAAGGCAACCAACGGTAGCACCATACAGTACGGACCAAGTAATTATGTAGGCCAGCAAGGCCGTATCGTGGTATAATTTAATTTCCTGGCAAGTAAATTTCCCGCGATAATGACGGACCGACCAGCAGGCAAGGTGCCACCTCCAACAAATTTCATCTTTGTTGAGAAAGTACGTGAGACACAGTGAAGACGACGTATTTAGAGAAAGATTGCGGAGTCGAAGACGTGGCTATAAGGCCGAATGCTTTTGTTGCCCATTCAGTTCGAAATAATTTGTCCGGTATATGTCTATTCGGTGTTAGAAACCATTCATCGGACACTTACCGGAGGCCACACGCCAAAGCAGAAAGGGAAGAACATGCATGCGAAAAAAATCGCCAGAAAACTTTGTGACTGGAGGCTCAGTAAGGGGCGATCAACGTTCGTCCAGGGTACTCTTTGGAGAAGATGGCCTTCACCGTGTTGCCGTCTCTGGCGATGACTTCGAGTTCCAATGCAATGAGACTTGGGCGCTCCCCGATATCTGTATCCTTACCATATAGCTTCACAATAGCTCTCCGTGACTCTTTTGACGAACCACACGTAGGATCCCAGAAGGAATGACATGGCGTTATTACATAACGCCGGAACCAGCAATGTCATGTCAAAAGCCAGCCAGATAGCTCCTTTGGCTGAGTCTTGGACTGACCACAACTGGTGAGCAACGAAAGACGAAAGCACGGCACAATAATGAAATATGTCAACAACCTGAGGAGCTCCTGAGAGCCGCTGGAGCTTCCTCTGTAACGTACACGGCTGCCTCACGGCTAGCAGAATACTAATAGACTATGGAAATGCTTTCAGGAATAAACTAGGCAAAGCTCGGTGCAAAGACAAGGGCAAAAGAGGAAGAAATGGAGAGCATAACGGCGAGCAACAGAACGGAAAACCAGCAATTGAGCACCCAAAGTGCTGGGATAACATGCTGTTTGTCGACATGGCGCCACATTCTTTCGGGAACTCGGGGAAAGGAATGGAAACAGCCGACTGGCCAGCATTATATATATACCTATGCGGAGCAAGAGTCATGACATACATGCAGAGCCCTGAGAAGGGGCTTCTGTCCTTTTTTAGGCTCTCCCATAAATTCGATAGTATTTTTTGTGGGGGAAAGTGCTGCGGCGACAGAGTGAATGCCTTTTCATCTGTCAAAGGGTCTTCAGAATTGCTGCGTCATGACAACGGGCTCATCAACATGCATGTCTATTTCTGTACTCAATGGGGAACTGGAAATCTTTACCGCCAGCCAGAAGCCTTCAGCGTGGCCTTCAGCATTACATATGAGAGAATAATGGGCATTTAGTCTTGGTGGGGAAGCCCATGGTCTTTGCAACGGTCTTGTATGCTTACCGTCGCTGGGATGATACAGTGCAGCATTATGAATAACGTTGACATGTGACTGCGGGAATAAGATGCCTTCTCCTGTACGTTGACTCAATCGGCGCCTATACAATAACCGTTACCTCACGCCCCCCCCAACTTCCCTCTTTAATATATGAGTGTTGCTATTCAGGCGTTTGAAAATTGCTTTCCAGGCGAACGTCGCCACGGCCCTACTTCTATTGTACAGCCACGGTAGGTTTTTTGTGGCACACACTATATTCTATAAACTACACGTTTTAATTTACGTTTAAGCATATAGAACTGAAAGGGATAGCAAAAGGCTTTATTCAAAGCTCTACCTAAGAGTATCTAGAACAACTACCTAGGTGAGCTAGTATAGTACACATTTTTGATATCGAGCAAGTATCTCTTGAAGCCGGAGTTTTGCACTACATTGCAGCATACTTTATATTACAATTATTACAATTAAAACTACAGTTACATGTTAGGGGTGAAGAAAAAAGGGAACAATAGGGAGAACAAGACGTCAGCCCGGTTCCTGGTGAACAGCTTGTAAGGCTAAACATCTTGCATGACAGTACAGACACACTAAAAGTAATTCCCAGTCTTTACGGTGAGGCTCCTGAGGAAAGCGGGGCAACGAGCGTGGAACACGTATGTACGTCGTGCAGAATCGAATGACTAGCGAGCCGGACAACCCCAAACAGAGGCCTTAGCGCTGGGCACCGCTCGATTGGGGTAATCGTGGGTGCCTCCGCGCGCCCGACTCATGCCTCCAACCGCCAGAGCAAGAGAATATTACCTACAGTACATATTGTTCGAGTCAGAGATGATTTGACCAATTGGCACCTATTTGCTTTGAAGGTACTTCTTATAATTCCGCTTTTCTGGCTAACACTCTATTAGCCCCAACGAGCACTTAGATGAACAATCCTATCTTTGTAATTCCTTCACAGCTAGCAATAACACGCGTCCATGTCTAATTTTATAAGTTTATAGGTATACTTGATGTATGAAGATTCCTTCTTAGTAAACATAGACTACTAACGTCTTAAGGGCTTTATCTACTTTGTAGGCAGCAAAATCGCGACCTATCAAATCTCCTTTGACTAGTGCGTGAAGTTAGAGAGGTAGCTCTACGTAGAAATTAGTAATATGCGAAAGCACTAGCTTCCGTTTGGGTCTGGTTGCTGCTGTGCGTTCAAACATCCCGTCCGTTGCTGCGCGTTTATGCCGTTACACCAAGGCTTAGCAGCTGCTCCTTCTTCCGAGGGGCAATCCCCACCAGCGGGTGAGTTACTGCTATGATTCACCAACCTTTCTAGTCACATGTAGTGTTTTGCTAGCACCAGTCCGTAAATTTACGTGGCACGCTCTATAGGCATATAATTGATTAAGTTACATATATAGAGGAGTTATGACATACACTTAAGCTAATTCTCTAAATGACACACTTTCTACTGTTTCGTTTAGAAGTGTACGCGTCAACTAGTCGAAATAGTGATTCTGGGCCTCCAATAGACCAACCATCCGCCGATGCTAGCACATTTTCAGTCGTACAGGAATAAAGAGGAAGAAAGACGGAACAACGGCATCATGCATCTTTAGGAGGAGCTTTAGTTGAACCTTGTAACGATCTCCTTTAATTCTATGTGTTTACATACGAAAGGGCGGCTGTCCAGAAAAGTGGGTCCGAAGCGGGGTTAGAAATGGAGACTCGCCCAGGTAGCAACCCAGCCGCGTCGCATCATTGATTTTCGTCGGACCGACTTAGCAGCAGAGAAAGAATCGTCGACCAGTCAGATGATATTCCTGCTTTACCTCAGAGAAATTAACCACCACAATACCACGTCGCTGAGCTTGACTTCGTTAACCCTGGGCCCTGGTCGATGCTCATTGCACGCATTAAAAGAAGCAGAATGTCTTTTATCAACTGTATTTTCTTACCCTTTTGCGCTCGCCGACTCCTTCTTGCGCCGCGAGACACAACTCCCCGGCTTCCGTGTCTATACTCTTGCCTACAACATCATGGACAACATCATGGCATATTATTCTCGCTACCGACCAACCTCGCACTTTATCGCACCCCACTCTTGGTCTAATGATCCTTGTGGTGCAGTCTTTGTCCCAGAATCCCAGGAATACCTTCTCTGTTACCAATGGAACCCTGGCACCACGGAAGGAGGCAACTGTGCCTGGGGCATGGCAAAGAGCAAAGATCTTGTAACCTGGGAAGATTGCATGCCTGCCATTTGGAATGGCACATCATACGACTGTCGGGGCGTGTTTTCTGGATCAATTGTCTCCAGACTGGTCAATGGAAAACGAGTGCTCTATCTGTTCTACACAAGTGTCTCTGCAGTCCCGATCCATTGGTCAAAACCTTACATCGAGGGCTGTGAGACACAGTCGGTGGCTATCTCAACCGACTTGGGCAAAACATGGACTCGACATGCTAGTAACCCGCTGATACAGGCGCCACCAAAGGCCGCATCAACAATAGGATGGCGGGACCCTTTTGTTTCCCGCTCTTCTTCACTCTCCAACCTTCTGGGATTGAGCTGTGATCATGAATTCATGATGCTATCATCAGGCAAGCGTGACCACGGCCCACAACTGCATCTATACGAGTCTGACAATCTGGAATCATGGCACTTTGTCTCGACGGTACTGGATGTCCAGTTTAATACCATCATTTCAAGCCGCAGTGCTCTCAGATGGGGTCTGAACTTTGAATGCGCCAGCTTCTTCACTATTTCCGAAACAGACTACCTTATTGTCGGTATCGAAGAGCCGGAAGAAAGCATTCGTCATAATGGGCATTACATTCTCTGGGCAGCTGGGAAATTTATGCTCAATGAGCAAGGACTGCCTACATTTAACATCACAAGCCATGCTGTACTTGATCATGGACTTCTCTACGCAGCGCATCTCTTCAGGGATGAGAACAATCGTTTGCTGCAGCTGGGGTGGGCGGACGAGGCAGCAAAGAAACATGTCGTACAAAACCAAGGCTGGGCAGGATGCTTGGGCCATCCTCGAGAGATTACAGAACTCAAGCGACCAATCGATCATCGCGCGACAGCATGGCCGGAATGGACCATTGATGAATCATCAGGGACTATGGCGACGCTTGGGATTTGCCCAGCCCCCCAAGTGCAGACACTCAGAAGAGAGCCATCGGCTGCAGGGCCAGACGCCTTGACGAGGTTCAGCCGCCTTTCATCGCAGAACTTCGAGATCAAAGCAAAATTCTCCAACTTGGTCGGGGACGAGAAGTTCGTCATCAAGGTGCTTCAATCGCCTGACTCTGCGGAGATGACAAGACTCATTTTCGATGTCAAGGGGCAACTGATCACTGTAGATCGTTCCAAGTCATCTCTAAAGCAGCTGGGAGCATGCACTCCAGATAGCGGCTGCCTGAGGCTAGTCTCTGGGGAAGACCTTGAGATAAGAATCTTCGTGGACGTGTCCGTAATTGAGGTCTTCGCGAACGACCGGTTCGCGCTTACATCGCGCGTCTACCCATCCTTGGAGACCTCTACCAATACTGCTTATGACTTTGGGGACTTTGATGAAAGGAATGTCGAGTTCGAATACTGGCCAAGCTTGAGAAATGCGTGGCCGGAGAGGGCCTCTGGGTGTGGCATTCTACCTGACTTACTACCCAAAACTGGATACGAAAGATCCAAGAATGCGATCAATGTGTCGGAAATGCAGACAAGAATGGCGGCAGCCTCGTAAGCTAGATAAGTTATAGCTATGATAAAGGCTGCTTTCTACTAGAACCCTTGACGTCAATTCAATCACTCGTATGGTCAGGAACAATCTCAAAAGCCTCCCCCGTCCTCGTTCCATCATACTATCGCTTAATTTTAGATCACTATCCAAAGATCCTCCTGTTTTATCTCCCAATGGCATGTATTGAAGAGCACGTCATTCAGATTGCGTCGCGCCGACAAGGTTTCACCGACGGTCGCATGGTCTCTCGCTACTTATGAGCAACCGACAATCGCTGAACGAAGCATTTTGACTGACTCTGTGCGTGTACAATCCACATATGATATTGATCAGTTATCAGAAGCGCATCAGCATCGAACTTAGTAGTGTAATAAGCATAGCAAGGAAGATTAGGAGTAAGCTATGGAGAGCTTGTATAGTTAGTCAATAAGCCAGGTAAATTGCCATAAAACCTGGATGACTGCAAGACGTGGTGACCTCTTGCCCCAAGAACACCATACTAGCTTGCTTGCCGCATCGCAACTGGGACTGCTGATTATCTAGTTCCTTTGCTTGAAACAAGTCTGGCAAAATAGAAGGGTTGTTCTGAGTACGTGGCAAAATATATATGCTTAGCTCTTGAATAGTTCTGTGAAACTTCAGGTCACACACCAAAATGCAAAGCTGGGTTTCCAGGCAAAAGCCTTCTATCAATTGAATGCTCTAGGTTGCAAAGTGTTTTGCCAGCAATGCATTTCTTGTGAGCTTCAAGCCAGTCTCACCCTAAGAGCATGGCACCCTTTATTACAATTTCTCTGTCCTGCCCATCGAAAAGAACAAAAAATCAGAGCTCGATTGTAATAGTAAATACAATGATAATGTGACGAGTAAAGAGGAAAGAAATTGGATATAATACCTCTTAGAAGTAGCCCTTGTAAGAAGCAATAATGAATAGGCAGCTCGTTCATTAACAGTCAACCACGCGTCGTTGGTCATAGAACCTTTTCTCAGTATCAGCAAACACTTTGATCAATTGTGTGCTTGGTTCAGGATCCCAGTCATATGAGGCAGGCCGAATCGCGGATGACGGCGCGCTTGCGTAGCTTCTCGCCGAACTTGATAATTCTTGTCCCTAGCATCATTTTTAAATGATATTGATAACATTTGTAACAACTTCTCCGTCTATATATCCCTGTGCAATAGCTCATAACGGAACATAGAATATTCATGCTGTAGGAAAATCAACAGTATCACTGTCAAGGCTTAAAGGTCACGTATCACGGAGTGAGGATCGAAGGACTGTGAAGTCGCAAATGGATTAGTGATAGCTAGGTGCTAGGGTTAGGGTTACATAGTTATGGCAGTGGGGTTGTACAGTAGGTTGCATAGTGGGGTACAAGCTAGAGTCACGTGGTAGCTGTTGCCCCATATACACAATCCCTTCAAGATGGAACACGTAGCTAGAATCATCAATCAACTATCAATCATTATTATCACTATCGAACAGATATTTACGCCAAATTGCCACGTAGCACTAGTGCTTGATGCTTTAAATCTCTGACTTCCATTCTCTCCTTTTATGCTCGCCGCAAGTGCGTCGCTTCCAACCAAACCCCTCTTAGGGAGGGCATTGTTCAGTCTAATTTTTGAAGAGCAGGTCCTTTGTCTCTAGCAAAGCTGACTGGAATTGGCTCTGCATGTTTTGATCTCTCCTGTCGTAGATTAGCGTTTGCAAGCCCTGGCTCTGCGGAACGAAGATTCATGGGGCCTGCCTATACTGGTTGACCGAGCAGTGAAACATAAGCGTGCTGCAATCGGATATTGCCGATCAGCTCAGCTCCATGCAATGCGACTAAGCACAATGTCTTCTATAAGATTTCTATTTCGACTACAGTCGAGAAGCTTTCTGGCAGAATCCCAGCATTGAGGTCGAGTTAGTGTCATAACATAGCTAGGCCTCGAGGCATACATAAAAGTTGGTTCGAACTGCCGTGGACAAGCGGTGGACTAGGGTGTAAGATTGGGTACTCACGGGTTCCAGTAGTATTTGAATGGGTCTTTTTAGGTACCTCCGTACACGCCCACTTGGATTTGTAATCCTTTCTGCTGCATACTATTGATTAGCTTTGATATCTCCAGTTCTTGTATAGGTAGGAAGGTGCCCGTTTTGGAATAAAGAGTCTCTTCGGGTACCCGAATTTTCAACACGGGCATCCACAAGGTCTCCTTTCTAGACCCAAAAGAACCTGTGGATGCTCAACGGGGGACCCACGAACGGGTCCCGTGACAATTTTGCACCTTTCGGTGGAAAGAGTTCTCGCGAATATCTGTGATGGAAGAGGTATTGCAAAAGCAGATTATGTTCTTCTGTTTACAAGTAGAGCACAGCGTGACTACGGCACTTAACATCACACTAGAAGCTCATTTTCAAGGACCTGCTCTCACGCGCGCGCGCCCGTGCAGCTATTGACTAGGTGTCTCCAAGACCTAGTCCACCACAATTAGCTTCATTGTTTTTTTTTAGGTATTATTATCCTTATTATTTTCTGTTTTATAGATATCTTAAGACCCTAGGTGATCTACAAACTCCTAGATTTCCTGTCCCACAAGGTCTATTCTTCCCGTGTCTTAGCTCGATCTGGAAAAGCGGTTCATCTGTATCCACACTCTACCGAAATCTCCATCTAATTTTTTGACTATCGCATAACCCTGAGCCTTCGCATGTTGTTGCAGAGCTCTAGAGGCGCTTTCGGCAGTCTCAAGAGCGCCAAGTCTAGCGGAGAGAGCAGCGACTTTGTTGCGACTTCTGCAGTTATGCCTTCCCACGCGTTGTGTTCCGACGGGGAGTCGAGTGTTTGCAACCTGCAAAGACACAGAAAATGATATTCAGCAGACTATAATAGATAGAGAACATGCAGCAGGATAGTACCCCAATGGAATCAAGTAGGTGTGACAAGGATTGATGACTAGAAGAGCCGGGCTCTCATGGCCACGAAGCTAGCTACTAGAATAAAAAGAGGAAAAGGTTTTTCAGCTCGAAAGCAACAGGAAAGTGCCCCCCCCCCTTCCTTCCACACAAGTCATAGTCATTTTCTCCTTCCTTCAGACACGTAGTACTTAGGACACAGGACTATATACCATCGCGCGCCAACCTAGTTCC
>KQ061695.1:479415-527497 GCA_001008035.1 Atkinsonella texensis
CGCGCGTAGGTATATAATTACAGGGAAGATACGTGTTTGCAGCTGCATCTATTGGGCCCACTTTTCGATGCGGCACTTTCAACGCCAATGGCCTTCAACAAAATTCCCATCAGATACGGATGCGCATTGGAAAAATCCATCGACTCCGTCCTAAGGGCAGAATTCTGCCAACCCAACTCCACACCCCATTCAAAGAGGGTTGAATTGCAGATAGTCCCCTACAATGGATGATACTAGCTAAATGTCGCTTGTTGTGGCTGCTTGCGAAGCCGTGATAACAATCACAACGTTTAGGCTAATTGCCAAGGCTTCTGGGATCACGTAGGACCGAGTGAAGACCGAGAGACTGAGGCTGTTGATAGTTCAATGCTAGATAGGTGCTACACCTATTCGTGTAAAACACGTCCAAAGTCTTGGGACCGCAACCCCTCCCCCCCTCTCCCTCTCTCCCTTTCCTTCTCCCTAAGAACGCACATAATTACTCTGCATTTTCGCCTAGCTACATTGATAAAAAGAGCTCTATATCGCCGCATTCGCTTATGAATTGAGAGTAGAAAGAGTGATGCCCCCCTTGTTTTTATGATGATGATAATGTGTAGTGTTGAGACAATGCGGTGCACCAGCAAGTTGGTGTAGAAGGGCGTGGAAAGAAGGATGTGTACGTATCATTTTAGCGGGCCCAAGTGGAGGTGCTGTCTTTCTTCGACAGTGCCGAGTGCAATGCTCCGTACTCCATGCGGAATGGAATAGTGCGAATTCGAACTAGCCCACGGCTGGTCCAATAGATTGTGATAGTTGAGTTCGACTCTTAGCAGCGCTATTGGTCATTCATTATCCGGTGGTCTATTTACGGCGACATAGGTGCGCACATGTCCGCCTTCCGTTTTAGGCCTAGTCACTATTCACAGCACATAGAAGTTCTCGAGGATTATTATTATTAAAATACTCTAGGCTAGCTAGTACATCGACCTCTCTGTCCTTAGGAAAACCCTGTAGCAGGGAAGAAAAACCCAAGTGCTACTACACAAGCCCCTCGCTAGTCCCGAGTCGAGACCGGTGCGTTTCCTGCTATAAAGCGTGGGTGCACTACCGCGCCAGTCGTCCTAGCTACAGCGCTAGTTGACGTGTGTTGGTATTAGTGGGTGGTTGGTGTAGGGGGCGGTGCGGGAGAGAAGTTTTAGAGGATATAAACAAGAATATAAAGAGAAGGCAAAATCTATGAAAAGTTCTCAACCACTTTTGTGTGCAAGGCAAGTGTCGGTTGTTGGGGCCGCGTTCATCACCTGTAGGACACTAAATTCGGCATACGCAAGATTTCGGAACTTACAATACAACCCCTGTATGATTTCACAAAATTACAAGCCCCGCGTATATCCACCTATCAGATAACTCTCCAACAGCTGCAATTGGGCTACCGTTGTTAGAGAGGTACAAGGTAAATAGATTTATAGGGTGGGGTTTCGCCCACTTAGTGGCGTTAAATAGCTCTTTTAATTGGTTAGGGCTCGAAATGCTGTGATCTATAGTTAAGAGCTCATGACGGTGGTAGCGTCTCGGCTCGCCCCGACCCCCGACAGGGGGCGGTAACAGTTCTTGCCTTTCGTAGGGCTTGGCGGGTGGATGTATGTACGTATCAATAGCGTAGCGGGCCTTTGATTGGTTTTGACTGGTTAGATTGAAATCGGTCTTACTCGTATCAGCCCGACTAAGTCAACGGTCGCTCGCACAATTAATACCTGACTACATGATAAGGCTGGGCAAGGCCTAGACCTCACTTAACTTTGTTACATATCATTACATTTTATTGGCATAATACCCCAGTTCGTCACACGGTTGGCACCTTTGGGCACTCAAGAAAATACAAGGGTAATATTGCGCTCGCTCGTCTTTTGAAGGAGTGTTACGGGGCAGACGGCGTTGTCGGTGATGGATTCGTACGATTTACGGCCGGATTCGGCCAGGTCATTTATGAGCGTGAAAGGGCGTGAGACGTGTAATAACTCTTGTCAAGTTGTGCAATAGTTGTATAATTAATTGATAGATGATGATGATTCCAGCATCCCTATGGCTGCTTCCTAGTTATCATATCTGTTTGGAGTCATGTGTAATGGCATGTGCGGGATCCGTGCCTTTTCCCGCAACAAGGAGTCTGTAGATCACCCGACCTTTTAACCCCGACCTAAGGGTCCTAGCGGCGTAAATAAGCTCTTTTTCTTAGTTCCTTTACTTCTAAACTAGCTAGGGTCTTTAGATATCTATAAAATATGAAATAATAACAATAATATTATTATCTGAAAAATATTAAAAAATACAAAAAATAATAAAGCTAATAAGTACTTCATGTGAGGGACTGGCCTAACGGCGTCTGCGAGTTAGCGTCCTATAAAGATATCAATAATATTGAGGAAGGAAGGAAGAGAGAGTATCGCCTCCCTCCTCCTGTGTTACCTCTTAAAAACTCCTTCCCGCCCCCTTCCTGCTTCTAACTTAATCCCGGAGAACTCCTATGCTCTCTCCTTGCCGTCTCCCTTTCCTAACACAACTAGCGCGGGCCTAAGCCCGAGCCTATAACACTTTATTTTTCTTAATTTATTTTAGATTTTCGAGGGTTTTTAAGATAATAACATAGGATTGTATAGGAGTGTTAGCTATTAATAGAGAGGGGGAGTTTGTCAGAAGCGCAAGGTGTGACGCCTAAGCCAATAGACCAAAAGATCCATCAATGTTGCAATCCTTGCAACATTGCACCTTACAACAGCTTGTCAAGGCCACGCGCGCACATAGCAACATGTCATTCGCGGTACTAGCTGACTAGGCTAGCGTTATCCGCACTCTGTCTCTCTGGGCGCGCGCGTGTACGTGACAGAGTTAAACTCTTAAATCTAATTAGTTAAAAAGTCTCTATATTAGAACCTACAGTTTCGTTAGGTTAGGTTAGTTTAAAAGCTTAGGTTAGGTCGGGTTGGGTCCAAAAGGTCGGGTGAGATGTAGACTCTCATTTTGAACAACCGGGCCGAATCGCGTTGTAAGTTGGCACTGAGTTTTGAATGGGCACCTGAGTTGACGTGAGGGTGCTGTGACCCTTGACGCAAAAGCCGCCCTTTTAACTAGCTTGCTTGGTTTTAGACTTGCCAGGATTCGTGACCTCCGAGCACGCAATGAGAGAGAAGAGCAGAGCAAATGTCTAATACTTTTATATGACTTTTACGAGAGATTTATTATCATTTAGCGCGCCAATTACGTCTACTGTGAGTGTCATAATAATGTTGGCTAAAGCAGTAGTACCCATAGTATCATCTGGACATGTCAACTCAAGCCTCAGCACATGTACAGTTTCCCTGCAAGGCTGTCTGCACTTGGTCAAACGGCGTGATCGCCTCACCCCGGCGTAAGAAACACATAATCACTTTTTACCGATATCAACCATGCCAGAAAATGCTGTCAACATTGATGTGGACGCATGATGCGAGTAATGGTGGTTGCTCCCAGGCGAGGCTTGTTGCAGCGCTTGAGCTTAGAGGCGCGGGGAAGCTATGTAACTGGTTCCCATCTATTCACATAGCAGCCTCTCGTCACTCAGATTTTCGCCCTCCAGAGTCTAATAACACACCTGTCCCATAAGCTACAATTGTACCCATGATCAAATTTTTAGAATATGACTAGATAGTTTGGCAATTCGAAACCTAATTTGAGTACGGCGCAGAGCCATTGGCGATGTGAAGATTACATGCCCTCAATGGTGCCAAACTAGGATTGAAAACCGGCTCCGCTTTCACGAACTGCGTGACCTCTTTTCGCGATGTCTAAGCCATAGAGCCTTTGGCTTCCTCTTCCTAGAAGCGGGATTCTGTGAATTTCTATAAATTCTCGCACTCCCGACGAAAAGGTGTAGATTTTTTTGTTCATCCTTTTCTTTTACTAAAAAGAAGCAATTCTGATAAGGTGTCGGTGACATTTGTTCCTGTCACAATTGAATCCTGCAGCTTGTGTTATCTCCTACCTTTATACAACTCCCATTACATCACCAGTACCAACACCTTTCTTACATCATGAAGCTTTGGAGCCTCCTTTTGGTGACCGGTGTGCTGGCTTCGGGGGATGGCACCACTGGGAAGTATAACGGCGAACTGAGATATATTTCCTATGCCGCATTCATGAGGGACACCGTTCCATGCAACCCAGTAGGCAATTCTCGCAGGTGCTTTACGAGAAGTCCACCCGCGAATTCATACACTCGTGGCTGCACGGAAATTACCCAATGCGCGAGATGGATGCCTACACCCGGTCATACTTCACCCGGTCATTCACAGGCTCGTGGAAGTAATTCTCGGACCAACAATAGAAACAGGCGTGGAACACGATACTATCGACCTGCTTCCTCGTCTACGGAGGAGCGCTCGGAGAACGAATAGGACACACAATCAGGGTCTTTTCGTCAATCACTGGACACTGCTACTACAGTCGTCGTTGCACCTGAACAGTTTGTGGTCATTGGGGGCGAAGGCGATGACTCCCACTAGTAGGAACATCAAGGAACTGGGCTAGGGAATCATGTGCTGGATATGAGTTGGGAGAATATTACATAAGGGTTAAGCCAGGTCTGCTGTCTTTGCATAGAATTTCAATTTTGAGATAAACTACCTCACCAGTGTTCAGCTTGAGCAGGCTTCACACCATTGCCACACTGCAATCCAAAGTGCTTTCTAAATATCGCTATGTTGACAGGCTTCCCCGTCCATGTATAAGGAGTGTCTCTGATGTAGCGACCGGAGAAATATGGGGGTCATTCTGGGCATAGTTGGGGCCGACCCCGGGTTTGAAGGGGTCAAGTTGGTCATCATCATAACTGCTGTCGTTGACGCATATTTCCCCGACATTGCCACCAATAAGATCCAGCTGTACGTGGTTATTTCTGTATGCTCTTCTGATCCAATGAGATCCTCAGCCTACAGCTCTGGTCCGTCCCAAAACTCACGTCGTAGCTTGACAAACCAGGCTTGTTTATGAGGGAACGAGACCTGCTTCTCCTTGGAAAACCCGCAAGCATCCAAGTGTCTCATAACCCTAGAAGTGAGTAAGCAGTGTGTCCTCGTAGGGGTAAAAGATGAATGAAAATGGGTAAGCGGGCAAGGCGAGCATACCGTTTATTGTCGACTCTGGGCTCTAAACAGATATTCATGGTCCTGTAATCCGACGTGAAGCACCAATGAACCAGGCTCGTTAGCCACGCCGCCACTCGTCCCCTTGACCACTCCGCTCCTATCATAATGTGCATACCGCGATCCCAGTCTTCAACTTCACCGCCCACATGGCGTCCCAGGATGTCCTCTTTCACCCAGTACAGCTCGAAAAAGCCAAAGGGAACGCCGTCCCACAGACCAATGACCGGGAAGGAGTGCTTGGAGCACAAGCTCGTTTCCAGATAGTCGGATGCGTACTCACCCCAGAACTCTCTGACGCGGGGAATTTGGAACCACGACTGCAGCAGCTCTTTGTCGGTCAGGGAAGCGAGCTGGTCCTGCGCCGGCGGATTCGGCCCGATTGGGCCGAGATAGGGCACCGGTTGCGGCGCGCATGACGCGACGCGGAATGACAGATACTGGCCCATACTTTCGATGTAGCGGGTGTAAAACACTTCTCCCATCCGTGGCGGTTTCGGCCGCAGGGGATGTCGTATATTGTTTCTGTGAATGTAATGCAACGGAGGAGGAGGGTAGTAAGTCGGCAGATGAGACGACGAGAAGTAGGGTCCGATGGGGAAGCTGGGAATGGTAGACGGCGCAGTGGGCATTGGAGCACCGGGGACATCTGCTACCAAGTGGGAGCCACCCGTTGACCTCAGGAATCCTCCGCTGGGCGAGCGGGAATGCAAACTCCTTTGTGTTTCTTCTCTCGGTGACTCGGGCTGACTTGTGTTGGCAGAACCGGGATCTGAGGTCAAGGCCGCAGACGGCGACTGGCCTACGGGCTGCAGTGTGAAGAGAAACAAGTTCGGGGCCGTTTGCCAGAACATGCGCTTCAACACAAACATGTTGGCCCATCCCTCGCCGTTGTCGTCGACGCTCGTCCCGACAGTGGTATCTTCGGAGGCAATCAATCCCATTCTCTCGAGCTTGGCTATGAGGTCGCGACCGCGGAGAACGCCATCCCTCTTGATCTGTATCTTCCATTCCCCTCGGGGCCGTGCTTCGGCTGGGGTATTCTTACATGCCGCCGTATCCAAAACATGATTCGGCTCTGGTTGATGAAAATACCAGTACAGCGTGATCCATAGCATCATGGCTATTTCCCTCGTGGGACTCACCGCCGGCTTGAACTCCGCATCCGAAGGTATGGAAATGGATGATATGAACAACGTGTCATTCTGAAGTGTAGGTGTATGAAAAGGCTTGGTGCGTGTCTTCGGTTTTGATTGAAACGCATTGACATCTTGGCCCGTCATGTTAACGTCCCCGACTGCTTGGAGCTTGCCATTATGCTCAACGCTGCTAGCATGGCCATTGTATGGTTCAAAATCGACCTTCTCCTCCTCCGTATGAAGAACCGTCATCCAACCCACCGGGTATGGGTGAAGCAGATTGTTGTGATCATGACTGCGGAATCCCATGCCTCCAAAGACGGGGGTGACTGTGAATTTCTTGCCATCGGGCAAATGCAAGATCTGAGGAGTCATCTCTGAGCAGACACAAGACCCCAGCCAGCCTTGAGGTGTTTTTTCTTCTTGCTCCGGGTGGGAGCTTCTTTCTTTCCCTCGTTTTTAGGTCCTCTACCCTTGGATTGAATAGATTCTATAAGAGATTGATGAGTTGATGATGACTAACCGGCCGGATCTTTCTAAGTCTTTAGCTTTGATGAAGCCTCCTCAGAACGCTTTTTTGTACGACGAATGCGGGGCACACCAGCTTGTTCAAGCGGTGCTCACTCAAGTGGGGTGTACGGGGGTGGGTGCGCAAGCGAGTGATCAGCTCCGAAGTCACTTTGACAGGTCACAACGCGCCTTTATAACAGCTTCGCCTTGGCCAGGTTTCCACCTCAGCTGGGGCGATCAATTTCTCGGAATAGCAGACGTGGAAGAGAGTGTAGTGTGGCGCTGTTGTGCAACGCTTCGGCCTATCCCAAAAAAGGCATGTCCGGCCATTGCCGACCGCGTGGTTGTCGACGCGGTCAAATCAGGTGCCTTGCGTTTGCGATTTCATGACAAACGCCAGATCAGGATTGGACCATCTGGTGGCGAGCATGGGGTGAACGTGGGCTGATCGATGATGGAAGGGGGAGAAACGAACCATGGGTTGAACCATGGGTCGAACCATGACATAGACTACGGGGATAATGACCAGTTGCGCTGTCAAGAATCGAACTTGACCATCACTATAATCCATTGGATCACCGTAGGACTCACACAAGGAAAAAAAAAAATTCATCGTGCTGAATGAGAAACGTGGCCATGCTACCGAGGCCGCTAAGCGGCTCGACTCTCCGCACTAAGGCCAGATCGAGGCTGACTACGCAGAATGACCCGAAATTGATAATGTAAAGCCCATCGTCCGTCTAAGAGCTGCTGCCTGACTCCTGTTTTTGTGCCTGCGGACCCTGACGCTTGCTATGACTGTCTTCATTTTCGCCTTGATCCTCTTCATCCTCTTCATCCTCTTCGTCTTCATCGTCTTCATCCTTGACCTTCTTCTTGCGGCTCCTTTCCTCCTCGAGAGCCTCCTTCACTTCCTCTCCGCCTAGGTCCCTCATCTCGTCCCAATTCACGCCGTACTCTTGCGCAGCTATCTTGATCTCCCGTCTCAGCGCATTAGCATCGTGCACAAGCTGATCCCACTTCTGTTGATCGAATCCTCGTTCTTGATACAGGGCATTTTGACGTCTTGAAACCGTGACATTCAATGCAGCCTTGTAGCTCAGGTCACGGCTGATGAATAGAAACCACAGATACCCCCCCATGATGGTTGCCAGTCCAGCAAGATAGGTCACTGGCTCGACAAGATCCCACCCCAACTCTGTGTGAAAGGTGACATAATATACAATTCCCCACCAGCCAGCAAGGGCTGCGAAGCCCCCTTTTGCCAGTGTATGTGCGCCTTTGTGAGCCAACAGGTCGCATTCTCGCTTCACGCGAGCCATTTGATCAATTTCCTGAGACATTCGCCGTAATCTCATGCGCAGGTAATACGTTCTGTCCTTGAAGCTGGGTACAGCAATTCGCAGCTCCTTGTCGTGACCTTCAATGCTCACAGTGAACTCTCGGCCTCTGGCGGCATCTCTGATAAAGTCGCCGATCTCGGTGCTGCCACTCCATCGTACCCAGTGTGGTTTGTGCGTGCCGGGACCTTCATGCCCTAGTCCCGAGTACGAGGCGACGTTTGCGCTGTCAGAACCATACTTGTCGTCCGAATTCTCCAACTTCCTGCCTGACGTACCGCCAGAATAGTCGGCTTCGGCTCGGAAAACGACCTCAGGCAGTTTGTCCCCACCTTGAACGAGAAGGGGAGGGATTTCCGCTTGTATCAATCGCTCTAGGTATGATAATGGCTGGTGTGGGTGTATTAGGAGCGCCAAAGGCTCAACCTGCTTGTTCTCCCATTCCTTCTTCTCCGATTTATCTTGATTGATGTATTCTTGCTCGGGATGGAAAGGTATCGGTAGGATCAGTTTGAGGGGCCGTGTTGGTGTTGTAAGAAGACGGCCTTAGGCTATAGTTAGTTGCGCACGTTTCAAGGCATTGAGTTAGAGATTAGATTGACGTGAGTACCTTTGGCTGCATCTCCCCCTGAGGGATCTGGGGACGTTGATTTCGGCAACGCATTACTGCTCTCTCGGTGCCACGGTCGGTCACGTGCTTTCCTTTGCGTTGCACCGCGACTATACGTTCTGCTCTCTGCGCTGGAATTCTCGCTATATTGTCTACATTGAGACCGGGTGATTGTGGAAGATAGCATTTGGGGACGGATCAGTCTCGCCGGTCTTACTCTGCTTTTGGTCAGCATGTAACCCAGTGTCAGCTGGACTCGGCGAGCAGCGTTCAACCCCAATGGCGCGCGACCAAGGACAAGGACATGGTTCATGTCGTCGGCCCTGAGGTGCAAAACTGACACTCTAGAGTATCCTCAAGTCCCTCAAGTCAGAGCCTTCCCAGTCTAATGCGGGATCTGAGAGCGTGTCAAGCTTTCGAAGGTGCGTGGCTGTCGCGTGGTCATTTTGGTTGGGAATTAAGCTGAGCACGTGGCAATGACGTCAGGTATTACTTTGGGTCCCTACCTAACCTACCTACCTACCTTTAGGTACTAACCTAGGTACCTACCTAGGTAGGTACGGATAGAGGTAGGTCCCAGGTGCGGGCAGGCGGTGGTCAATATGTCTGGAATTGGTTCTTGATCCGACCCTCGCGGCTCTTGGCCATGCTGGTGCTGACAGTCGGATTAAATTGACCCTGGAGTGTCGTGGGCTTTTGAGGTTTGATTACCGCCCGGGATTGATGTGCCAATCCGGCATTTGAATGACACCCGGCCTTGCTGGTCCATCCCCGGCGCCCTGGTCGATACGGTGGGTGTACATAGCTGCTGTACAGTTACATACTAGTGCCCGCCCACCTGAATTGCATGTAAATTGAAGGTTGGATTGACTACCTAGGTACCATCGCGCGCCAACCTGGTTCCTGGTGACAGCTCGTAAGAGTAAAAGCTCTTGTATGACAGTACAGTTATAGTGACGGAACTCTGCATCAGACTTACGGACTGTCATACAAGTGATGACAGGCTGGTCAGAGTCACCAGGAACCGGGTTGGCGCGCGTAGGTAGGTACCAACCTTGGAAGGTACGTACCTGCAGCTACTTGCCTGGTACCTACCTCCTAAGGTGCCAAGGTACGTACCTTCTGCTATCTAATGTACCAGCCCATGTCAGACCGGCTGGGGCTTGGCTGGCCTACACTCGGCAGGTACGGTAAAAGGAAGTATGCGCGGCTTTATACAGACTAATCTGAAGTACCACGCTTCGGCCGCTAAATTAGCTGGCGACCGACATTCAACCTCCACGACAACATCACCAATTTTTGATACACAGCGTATGAGACATTACCATCCAGAAACTCTGTTGTCGCTGCGCCTGGACTCTAGCCTTCTATGTCTACGCGTATCCGGCCACTAAAGCCTCTATTGACTCACAAAATGGCTTGCATATCTTGCTCAAGATTTTGTCCTACATACTGGGCTGATCGTGGCACCCACAGTTTAGAAAAAAGGTTAGCATTTACCACTCCCACGCCTTGCAGTCAAGTCCGTCCACCACTTACTCGGGAATCCGTCTATTCTTAGCAACGCCCAGTACCGCCATGTGACATCTCGAAAAGGACTTCTCAATACCATCTTTCATGACGCTAGTCAGCCGTCCATATATTTGGCTCAAGTGTCAAGTCCATCATGGACATGAGTGCACAAGCCCGGTCTTGTTGCACTACCTGCGTGGTAACTTTAAGAACGTCACTGCCAACAATGGACCCAGAAGAACTCGGTAGGCCAAAAGATGGCTCGAAAAAAACTCTGCAGTAGCCAATGACTGCATCCATCTCACGAAAGGGCGTTTATAGTTCGCGAACACTTCAAAATCACTTTTTTTTCTTATGCTTTTCGGAACTTTAATGCACTCCACCTGGCTTTTTTTTAAGCTATTGACTTCTAAGTTTTCATCAAACAGTAGAGCCAAAATGATTTCTAGCCTGTTCTCCGACCAGCGTGGGTAATTCTCCTGCTGTGAAGAAAAACCTAATCATCTCGTCCAGAGTCTAACGTTGACACTTTATATTTCCGAGTCTTCTCTTCTTCCCTGTCTTCTTCATTTTTTCTCCATCATTCTCATCTGCCATTACAACAAGTTGCTGGGTTTCACTGCCTTACCTCTACATAGCTCCATACTTCTCATGACCTTTCATTGTCTCGAAGCCTCAGCATCTTAGCACCTCTGTCCATACTACCACAGCTTCACTCCCTTCTCTACACCCCTTTCCCCCTTCTGTACCATTTACGTCTCTCTTTGTAAAGGGATCCCGAAATTGTATAATTATGGAGTCGCTTATCAGAGAAGAACCTCTTGACGCAACAGAATTTGCTGAGCTGCCTATATCCGGGTTAGACGGCAACTTATCGTACATTTTTTATCAAAGCCACGATCTTTTTCACTCAGAGGTATCTACTACCCCTGGGGGACAGCAAGGAACCCAGGGCAACAGGAGTCCCCAATGTCTTTCACCAGCCTCATCAACTATGGATTCCACTGGGGAATTAGCTGCCCAGGCTCGAACTCAACTACCAGAAGCGGTATTGCAGTTCCCCAATTATATCGACGATCCACAAAGAATTATTTTTGAGAAGCGGGTCATGTCCTACTTCGAGTGGGACCCTCGTCAAAACCATGTTGACCGACTTTGGGGGTGGCTTGACGCCCTCGGCATCAGTCATGAATGGTCATTTTATGTGCAAGAACGCTTCTTCAACCTTCTCGAAATGACCAGTGTCGCTGGAATGGAGAATCCATATTTTACAATAGTCGACAACTTTACTTGCTCAATGGATCTTCTGTTCCGAGCTTTCAACATCTACAACCTCACCATTGCACGAATCGGTCAAAACAACTATATCATCATTCCAATCGGAGTAAGCAAGCCTAAATACGACAGGAATCAGTTCAGCCGTGAGGAGGAATGCGTTCTGGATAATTGGTATCCCGGGTATTGGACCGAGACACCTTACAGAGAAGACGATGCACAAGGCTGGAACGAAGAAAATGACCAAGTTCGTGGTCTACTTCAAAGGCTGTACTTCCCTGATAATGGGGAATACTCAATCTTCCGACCACAGCAGAGCGGTGGTCCCGAAATGTACCTGTCAGGTGGAAATTTCATTGCCATGGTGAGGACGTTCTTGGCTGGGGAGGGACTAGACGGTATGGATTATGATGATTGAAATTGGAATGAACAGAGACTGGGCATTGGAGAATTAGGAATTTTCTCAGAATTTTCGGAGTTTTTCAGAGCGCTTGAATATTACTTGGCATCAATGGTGGTGTTTGTTTGGATGGCATGGTTGAAGTGCTGGGTGAAACCCGGCACCTTGATGAAAGAGAAATAAATGAACAGGTAGAGTCTTTGCGCGCAAGCAAGCAAGTGATGGGAGACAAGAGCAGACAAAATTCAACACCCAAAATATCTGGTTGCTCTCACAAGATGTTCCTATAGTGACCCTAATGCACAACTGTCCACCTGTCCACCTGTCCACCTGTATAGTGAAGCTGATTGGCGGACGCTCGAGATTCTGCCGCTACGGCAGCTGCTCTCACCCATAGTACCGGGTCAACGGGTGACAGGTGACACTACCCGTGGCGGGGTCTTCGCGGAAGCCCCGCACTAGGCCCAAAATCTCAAACCGCATGTCAGATCGCACAAGCCTCAAGACCCGAACATCACCTCCCGCTGCGTTACTTCAATCAACTCCACAATGACCGGCAATAAGGTGTACCGCGCCAGCACCACTGCGCCAGTGAACATTGCTGTCGTCAAGTATGATGGTCTTCCAGCATCCCCCGCTTGTTTAGGCGCAGAAGCTGACGCGAGCCTCTAGGTACTGGGGGAAGCGAGATGCGAAGCTCAATCTTCCCACAAACAGTTCCCTCTCCGTTACCCTGTCCCAAGCGGATCTGCGAACCCTGACAACTGCCTCCTGCTCCGCCTCCTACACCGACGGTGACAGCCTGTTGCTCAATGGAGAGCCGTCCGACATCTCGGGTGCGCGAATGCAAGCGTGCTTCCGTGAACTGCGAGCTCGTCGATCCGCCCTCGAGGTCGCCAACTCTGCTCTCTCCAAACTGTCGGCCATGCCCCTCAAGCTCGTGTCCGAGAACAACTTTCCCACAGCCGCCGGCTTGGCATCCTCGGCTGCCGGGTTTGCAGCCCTGGTCCAGGCTATCGCGAACTTATATGAACTTCCCGACTCTCCATCAGAGCTGTCATTAGTTGCCAGGCAAGGCTCCGGCTCTGCCTGTCGCAGTCTGTTCGGAGGCTACGTTGCTTGGAGGATGGGCGAAAAGGAGGACGGCAGCGATTCTATGGCTGACCTTGTTGCACCGGCGTCCCACTGGCCCGACATGAAAGCTTTGATTCTCGTTGTAAGTGCCGCAAAGAAGGGTGTTTCTTCCACTTCGGGCATGCAGCAAACCGTTGCGACATCAGGTCTGTTTCAGCAGAGAATCACCCGGATTGTGCCCGCCAACATGAGCATAATGGAGGAAGCCATCAAGAACAAGGACTTTGCCAAATTTGCCGAAGTCACCATGCGCGATTCCAACTCCTTCCATGCTTGCTGCGCGGATACATACCCCCCCATCTTCTACATGAACGATGTGTCCCGCGCTGCCATCCGCGCTGTTGAGTCTATCAACGCTCAGGCTGGGAAAATTATCGCTGCCTATACATTCGATGCTGGTCCCAACTGTGTTGTTTACTATCTGCAGCAGGACGAATCCACTGTGTTGGGCGCTTTTACCGGCGTTTTGAGTGCCGTCTCTGGATGGAAGGAAGGCAGCGCTAGTGTCATGTCGAGCGTGAAGCTCGAGGATGGCATCGCCCATGCTCTGAAAGATGGAGTGAGCCGGGTAATTCTAACAGGTGTCGGAGAAGGGCCTCAGAAGACGGAAGAGTACCTGGTGGGTGAAGATGGCCAGCCCGTGAAGCGATAGCCCAGTTGCAGTGGGAAGGTGCCAAATGAATCAATTAATGCTTGCGTGCATGCGTATATAACCATCTCGAGCAAATTAGTCGTTTCTCCTTCCCTTACGTTTGGTTCTGTTTTTGATCACTTTTCTTTCGCGTAATTGGCTCAAGCCCGTTACATGCTTCGTTGTCCCCTCGGACAGTGCCGTACCCGCCGAACACCTGGCAGGCACTTGGCTCACCCTGTCAACGCACCACACATGCAAAAACCGATTCACAGCAGACGTGGCAAGAAGGATATTGATAACAAAGGACTACACATTCTACGTCAATTTAAGCCCGTTTACCCAAATCAGCTTAATAAAAAGAAGTGAGAGGACTGGAGTAAGCAATCTGGTTCTTCTCGCAGCCTCTGATCTGCTGGGCACGAAAACAGCCAACTGTCCAAAAACCAAGCTCGCCATGAAGCCCAAGCCCAATCCAGTTACTCCCAGGGACAATCTCAATTCGGACGAGGCAAATCAAAAAATCGACATACAGGGGCCCGCTGAACTGATCAGAAATAAGCACGATGTCAACGTGACCGAGCTCGACAAGTCCGGGAGCATCCAGCGGCGCTGGCTTCACCGGCCCTCTGATGCTCGAATTATCGTAAGTACACCTTGGACGGCCCTCTTGACTCCTTTGCCTCTAGCCTGCACTAATGCTAACGTAAAATTTATGGTAAAGTTACAATCTAAGGACGCGAGCGAAGCTTTCTCTGTAAGATGGAAGAAGAACATTTATGATGCCTTCCTGCCGGTCGGATACCCTCACTCCGTGTCCAAAGACTACCTGGCCTACCAAATGTACGATTCCCTACAGGCATTCTTTTCGACCATCACCTCGCTGCTCGCGAGCAGAGCTATGCTTGAGGGTCTGGGAGTAGGCGATGCGAACTCATCTGCCACGTTTGCCATGCTCATCACCATCCTCAGAGATGCCATGTCGCGAATCGCCACCATCGCCTTTGCGCACCAATTTGGACTCCGCATTGAACCTGACGCCAAGCGCTATCGCTTTCTCGCCGATATCTTCTGCGATACGGCCTTCTTCGTGGAGCTCTACAGTCCGCATTTTGGGCCGTCTGGGAAGATCGTGGCGCTTCTTGCGGGAGAAGGGCTACGCACGTTGTGTGGCGTGACTGCTGGTGCCAGCAAAGCTGCGCTGAGCGTACACTTTGCCAAGCAGAATAACATCGCCGAACTCAATGCCAAGGAAGCCAGCCAGGAAACCGCCATTGGTCTAATTGGCCTCCTCGTCGGCACAATGGTGGTCAAGCTAGTAGAAGACCGTCGGAGCGTCATTTATTTGATGATAGCCTTGGTCTTCGCCCACCTCTGGATGAACTACCTTGGCGTGCGAAGCATTTGTATGGCAACGCTCAATCGCCAGAGGGCCATGATTCTTTACAGAGAGTACCAGACAACGGGCAAAGTCCTGACGCCAGAGCAGGTTGCGCAGCGGGAACACATTCTTTTCTGGGACTGTGTTGCTCGCAATCGGGCTGGGGAACGAGTTGCACGGATCGAGATCCCGTCTTCGTACGAGCAAGCGGCTGACCATGGAAATTGGGACAAAGTTGATATGGTGGACAGGCCGATGCACACAGCCTTGATCATGCCTCCCTGTGGATGGCGCCTGGCAAAGATAAGACTTCTTCTTTGGGAGGGATGCCAGCCGAAGGATGTCATCATGGCGTGGTTCCATGCCATGGACGATGCTTGGGAGATGAGGAAGAATACTGTCCACAATCAAGAGCATGCCCATAAGCCAGGACAAGGGCATGCCCGGGACGATCGTCTGTGGACCATGATGCGGCGACTCGGATGGAATTTAGACTCTCAGGCACTTGAAACTGGTCCCGCAGTCCGGATCCGCTTTGAGTCAGTTGCGCAAAAGAATGAATAACAGGAATAGTCGAGCGCGGCTCACAAGAGAAGTTGCATGATGTCGTACGGCTAGCTCAACTGGCCTGTTGGGCTTTGGAACAGGGTGCAGAACTGATTGAGGGTAGTCGGATAAAACTAGCGTTACAGGAGGGCATTCTCCATACCAGAGACAAGTATTGTACATTGAGCCTACAGGCTCATCTATGTTTTTCTATGTTCTTGCGTAGATCTCCGCTGAGAAATAAAATGCCAAAATGGTATCAAACAGTCCGTAGACTTTGGTACACCAGCGAAGGAATTATGCCGTGGTGGAAAAAAAAATTTGATTGATCAATGCAGAGAGAAACACGGTCACGCCAGGCCAGTCCATCGCATAGCCCTCATCTTGACACCCTCCCATGTATTCAACTTGGGCCGCACATCGAGATAGAAGCTTGGGCCAGCCTTGCCGCGGGCATCTGGTCGTCCCGCATAAAAATCAATCACGTACTCGACGCGAGTGCCGCAGCGATCAATGACCCAGTCATGGCGGTCGAAAGGCGCTGTGTATCCAAGAATAGTGTTAATTCGAGCAGTTGGCGTCATGCAATCGTTCTTGTTGGCGAAAGACTCGAGTTTTGGGCCATCGCAACTGCCAAAAAAGAAAACAAGAAAAAAAGCAAGTTAGTCTTCATACTTTCGCCAGAAATCTCGATCGATTTGGGGGGGGGGGGGGGATAGAAGATAAAAGTCTTTAAGCCTTACTTGGATTTTGACAGATACGGCGCCTCCCACTCCTTGATCTGCTGCCATGCCCTCTCGTTGACAGCGTTATGAATCGGCACAACGGTCTTCATGTCTGCTACGCGGGCATCATATCCTTTGCGCTTCATAGCATCGAAGAACATCTTTTCCGAGGGATAGACCCAGTTCCCCGAAGAGTCTACGCCTGATTCGGCCTCATGGTTTGCTGGATTGGCCGATGCGCCGTGATCGACCGAGCATGCTTCGGAGCTACCGACGGATCTAGGAATGGTTGAGACGACTCGATTCGTGTTGAGACGATCGGCGAAGGACGTGGTGGCAATTGTCGGCGGCTGGGCGGGTTGCGACGACGACGACCACGGTAGGTATGCAGTTAGAGTTTGCGACCATGTTCGTTGTGAGGATGAGGCGCGGTGGTCCACGGGGCATGTGCTTTGGTTTGCGGAAGCTTCAGCTGCGCGGGCTTGAGCAAGCCAGGCATCGCGGGTTTTGTGGTCGACTGGACATGCGGACTCGTCCTTGTCTGATGCTACGGCCATTTGGCGACGTCGGGATGGGCCTGTTTCAAGGACGCGGAGCTCGGCTGTGACTGGTGATTGGCAGATGGGATCAAATCGGATATTTGCAGGTTGCGATGCGCCGTGGATGCTTGTAATAATTTAACCTCAAGTGCTAAGGCCGAGGACGCTGGGCGGTCGAATGGCATCGAGTACATACAGTGGGTCCAGGTGATTCCGAACGAAACCAATTTCTACCGGACGCCAAAACTCGCACGTTTAAAAGGTGATATACGGTCTGGCGTTATGGCCAGGCGGCTACCATCTCCCACAAGACATGTAGTCATTCCGTGACAGAGCGCCTCGAGGCACAGGCTCAGTTGTGGTAACACCTGAAGCCGCAATCTCGAAGCCGATGCGGTTGAGGCTCCTGGCGATCCAAATGCCTACTCTGCTGGCGTTATCGGCCGCCACAACGTCGTGCTCGCATATATGCCTGGGAGGTGGAAAGTAAATGTTGCAACGGTCGCCAACAGTTGCCGCTTTAGCTTTCCGAATATTAAACTTGGCCTGGTGGTAGGCATCGCCGGGATTGTTCCATTCGGTCCGCACGGCGAAGATATTCTTCTTGGCGATGTTGTTATTAGCGATGTGATCATTCGATATGACTTGGGGCGACGACTACCAAAGCATTTTACGCGAAAAGATACCCTTTAAGATGGTACTTGGACGACCGAATACCGAGATACGAGCGTTCATGGCTAAGCTGAAGAGTCTGCGAGGCCGCAAATCTCTGGGTGGCAATATGGCAGAATACCTTGAATACTTCGACTCGAACCTCAACTTACTGCGGACTATCCAGGTATGGAATATGATCAACTCTGATCGCGATGCTCTCGCAACGGCCGGAAGTGTACGGGCGTATGAGATGGAGAGCACGGGCACGTTTCCATGCGTGGTAAGCAAGGCTGACTGTCACTTACGCGGACAGCCATAAGAATAAAAAATGGCAGTGGTATGCTGCGGCAACAGCAGCAGCTTGTATGAAGGCGTTCCTGAAAGCTTGGGTGCTTTCACCGACACAAGTATCAAGAGAACAAAAGAGAACAGCTGAGAAACGTGAGTAGAGACTCCAATTACGACGCATCTACCTTTCGAAGTTGGGAATTAAATCAAACGAACAGATCTAATCCCATTTACTATGAACGCCGAGTTTATAGGGCTCTATAAGATCCGTACAATCTTAAAGGATCAATTGGGGCAACCGCGAGAGATAAGTACCGGCTCTTAAACCAGAGTATCGCTGTTTGGCTTAGGAGGAGTTGGGTAGCTAAAAGGACGTTCTTTTTACCCGGAGATAGGGACTAATGATTGACTTCTAGGAAAACCCAAATTGCATTGCAACATGTCTACTGGCATCAAGCGACATTCCCAGCCGAGTCAATCTTTTGGGTTCATGCTAACAATGCCGAACGGTTCCATCTATCTTACCAACATATCGCGCAAGAGCACAATATACCCGGGCACAATGATCCTGGCAACAATGTGTTAGCCCTGGTAAAAGATTGGCTCACTCGACTAGAGCACGGCCGTTGGCTCCTAGTCATTAGTAACGACGATGATATGCAGCTCTTCTTCAGCCAGTCGGCAGGCACGACAATAAATTCGATAGTACGCGACGAAGAAAGAAGAAGCAGCCTAGCAAGCTGCTTACCCGGCTGTGCTTATGGGGCAATTCTTATTGTCACTAGAAATAAACAAATGGGGTTTAAATTGTCTAAAGGGAGACCGCCAATTGAAGTAAGTCAAATGAGCGAATCGGAATCGAAGGACTTACTATCTCTAAAGCTAAGAGACGTGAGTTTGACTTCTACGAAGACTGGTGGGAAGATGCGTTTCCCTTCCTGTGCTTGGTGCTGGAATGACCCGTGCACGGTATTACCTTGCAGCTCCATTGAAGACACAGAGGTACAGTGCCTAGCCACATTAGACTAATAAGAGCTCTTTTTTTTTTTTTTTTTTTTTCTCAAGAAGCAGTGGACACTTGCTCAGTCTGCACTGTGTTTTTATTGTCCTTTGTGAAGGACCAAAACCTCCGGCACTTCCCCACGAGCCTCTCCACGAAAACGCCAAGTCAAACGCACACATTTGAAGATAGTTAAACCGAGTGGCACCATTCTGTGGCCCAGCTGCACTATACTGGTACCATAAATGAAATGATAGATAGTTGTGCCGTCTGTTGTAATAATGACGTAAAGGCTGCCTACAGCCATATAAGAAACCGAAGTGTCTGCCGGTGGTGCATTTGCACAGCTGGTAGATTCTATTGTGTTATCCAATTCGCAGCGTTTCCCCTGTTCTTTAAGGACGACAGGAGTCAGAAAGAAATAATAGCCTCCATCACAACCCATCATGCCGGACTTCACAGCTATCGCAAAGCAGGCCGAGGCAGACCTCAACACCTATCAGTCCAAGACTGGCAATGCCCGTGCTCAAGGCCTCGACGACGCCGGCGCGAACTCGATAGCGGAGAAGAAATTTGACTCTGCCCGAGTAGCTTACAGTGATGAACTGAGCACAAATGCCGGCTACAACAAGCGCATCCCGCCCAGTGAAGGGGGTATCGTCGACGACAGGGGAAGGTACGGCTCATTCAGAGTTTTACGTCTGTGAAAATACTGCCTTTGGAAAATTTGGCACTAACATTGTGGGAATAGACAGACAAAGGGCGAGCACTACGAAGGCAAAGGCGGGCCGGTGGACAAGGTTCAAGACTCGTACGCTCGTCAACCGGGCCAGAGCGACAACGACGTTATTCCAGCTCCGGTGGGAGACGTCCGAGGCCGTGGAGGTGTCGACGATATCGTGACCCAAGGCAAGGAAGCCTCGGTGGCCAACGTCGGGAAAAACCCGCCGGGACCTGGAGGGTCGCAGTTCAAGGGTGATCAGTACTACACGCCGGAGGACGTGCCAGATAGCATTTCCGCTGAGGGCTGGGTTGCGCCGGGAAGCGTGGTGGAAAGTAGTAGGGCAGCTGAGCAAGCGTAGAAAGAGATCAATAGCGGTTCTATCTGGAGTTCTGGTATTTCAATTTCGTCCAAAGCGTGTGTGAGAGGGAGGTCACGTGGTGCGTCGAGACTTGTCCTAGCCACTGTCGAGTGCCGACATCCGAGCGATCATCATCGTCAATTGATCGTTGTCGCCTGACAATCGCTTGCTTACGCCACGCCACCCCTTTCGGCAGCAATGCGCCATCTGTTTATTCTTTTCATCTCCCACAACTTCGCCGACGACACACGTTGATGCAACGAATCCCCAGCCCGGGACCATGTCTACGCGTTCCGCCCTTGATGTGCATTACGAAGCGCAATGACAGGTCGAACAACGCCCCTTTCCTCAGGGCGACTGCCCCTTCCGCTTCCCGGAACGCCAGCTTCTTCATGGGCTGCTTATCGTGCCAGGATAGCTGGCTTGCTCCAGCATTCTGACACCAGGGTCTTAATTGCCTTCTGGCTGTTTGGTGCGCTCTACACAGAATCATTCATTCCCGTTGAACGAGAGCTGCAATTATATCCAGCACCCAACTGACTGAGCACATGGTGTTCACGGGGTAATTAGGCCTGATAAATAATGTTCTCTACGTCATCATCCTCTCCGCCGCGCAAGACCTGGTCGGCTTGTCCGTCCCGAAAGGCATCGTCCTTCTCGCGGACGTGATGCCTTCCTTCTTCACGAAGCTCATTGCGCCGTACTTCATACATCGGGCGCCCTACCGCCTCCGTGTCCTGGTCTTCATCGCCTTGTCAGCCGCCGGGATGCTCATGGTTGCATTGACACCGCCCTCCGAATCCGTTGCCGTCAAAATGGTGGGCGTCATCTTGGCTAGTCTCAGCAGCGGAGGGGGCGAGCTGAGCTTCCTCGGTCTGTCGCACTACTACGGTCACGTCAGTCTGATGGGCTGGGGTTCGGGCACCGGCGCGGCCGGCCTAGTGGGAGCGGGATTGTACGTCATCTTGACGGAGTGGTGGAAGTTTAGCGTGAAAGACAGTCTGCTTTTTTCTGCCTGCCTGCCTGCAATCATGTTTGTCAGCTTCTTCTTCATTCTGCCGCTTGAACCGCTGCAGGCCTCGCAGAGCAAAGATTACGAGACGGTTCCCGACCGCGATCTTACGGGGGAAGAGGTCGAGGATATGCCGCGAGGGGCGGCTTCATCAGCTCTCTTAGCGCCGGGACCATCCAATGTGCATGCTGCGTTCTCAACGCATCCCGAAACCGGGATTTCGTTGAAGAGCAACCTCAGAAGAGCGAGGGCTTTGGTCGTACCCTACATGGCACCCCTTCTATTGGTCTATGTGGCCGAATACACCATCAATCAAGGCGTCTCGCCTACGCTGCTGTTCCCTGTGGAGTCCTCCCCCTTTTCCGAATTCCGTGGTTTCTATCCGTTCTATGGCTTCTTGTACCAGCTAGGTGTTTTCATTTCTCGGTCGTCGACTCCCTTCTTTCGCATCCACCACCTTTACTTGCCCTCCTTCCTCCAGGTGGGTAATTTGGTGTTGCTGATACTGCAGAGTCTGTACTTACTCATACCATCAGTGTACATCATCTTCATCATCATCTTTTGGGAAGGCCTGCTTGGCGGCGCCGTGTACGTCAATTGTTTTGCAGAGATCATGGAGAGCGTCCCCCCGGATGAGCGAGAGTTCAGTCTGAGCGCCACGACGGTCAGCGACAGTGCTGGCATCTGCATCGCGGCGTTTGTGAGCATAACATTGGAGCCAAAACTTTGTGCTTACCAGGTAATGCATGGTCGGGATTGGTGTCGCAGGATTGAAGCGCAACATACATGAACATTCTCGAAGGGATATCTGCAATAGAGATGGTTTTTTTTTTTTTTTTGGCGTTATTTTCATCGATAGACCACGCACGTATCATGCATTTCGAGAGCGGACCTTTACGCTATTATTCATCTAGCTTCTCCCAACACACGGCTACGCCTTATCTTGCATCCGTTCCAATACAGTGCCATCCCACGCCATCCACCAACTGCCTCTACATATGCCGTCCTTTTCCGGCGGAACTCCTTACTCGTTAGCCAACAAGCCAGGCATAAATGGCGTGATGATTCAATCGCACCCTTCTCCGCAACCATCGTCGATGTTCGTTGCGCCGCAACAGGTCCAGCCAGTATCTCGCCAATCGCAGAGCTCTTTCATCGCGATGCTCCAGCTCGTGGCCGAAATTGAAATCTAGTACCCAGCCAGATGAAGATACATACATAAGGAAGTGCTCCGGCACTGGCTCAAGGACCTCGTCTCGTGTTGAGATCCAAACGGGACTGAATAATCCTGGACCAGGCACCGAGTCACTCAGCGCGACCGAATCCAACCAGTGAGGCAGCCCGGCTTCGCAAATTCAAGGTCTTGCTATCTGCTCGAACGGCGCACAAATTTCGTCTCCGTCGTCAAATGCCCCAGCAAAATGGCATGTTGACGGTGTGACTCTGTCGCGGAGATGAATGACTTCAAGCCCAGTAATCAGGACAAGTAACTTACGTGGTTGTTTGTCGTGGCTCGTAAAGGCCCAATGACTTGAGGATATCATTGTTATCTTCTGCATCGGAGAAAGACAGCGAAGCCGAGTAACATGCCCCGTGAAGAGTCGCGCATCAGCAGTCAGTTGATCGAGGTATTCCCTCGCTTCCCGTCACAGACTTTGATACTAAGGTCTCTACGTTACGGATGCGGTTATATGGCATGGCAAAGGTGCGTATTCTCGCGAAGAGGGCAAAGGAATCTCCTAAGACGGCTTGAGCGCATATCGCCTGCAACGCCGCCTTTTAAAAGAGTTTTGCATTTTCGTTGATGTACGTGGTTGTTGGAGATCGAGGCTCAGCCAGACAATGTGAACAGGCAATGTATGTATTTGGGATCCGCTATTCGTTGTCTCGTTTTTCTAAAGTAAGGATGTAGGCTGTCAGGCTCACAATATATAACAACGGTGGCCGCTGCGTAGAGATCATGGGAGCCATTTCTCAGTCTCCGGGTACGGCTATGACAATATTCTTGACGTCTTCTATATCAACTCTACTATAACTCTTTGTGAATGTTATAGAATAATGTAGTGAAGCTCTTGACTAACTGCTCTTACGTAAGACTTTGCCCCAGATTCAAGTTATGTAAGCAGACATGAGTCGCGTACTACATCACCAGACCGGGCGACCCCATCGACTCCACTGAATCTGCAGTCCTGAGCCTGGACAACAACTGGTCGGCCGCAGCGTTGTCGGTAGAGTGGTCTCCACTATTGCCACAATGCGGGGCGGCAGCCGGCCCAGCTGGTGCTCCTAGCTTCGGGGCTCAACCGGACCTCAGGGCGCCACTTCAGTTGTTGAGTCAAATCAAATCAAATCAAATCAGACCAGACCAGACCAGACACCGCCATCGCCATCCATCAACGGACCTGCCGCCTATCAACCCTGAAACGTGTCTAGGACATGCGACAATCTGTCGCTTTCGTCGTCGCCAGTGAATGGATTCCCAATCTGCGCTGAATTGCAATCTTTTAATCTATGAGCTGATTGGGTCCGCACCATGGGTAATGTGCGGATGACAAGCCTGCCAGCAAACCGGCCGGTTGCATCTCACGGTTGGTAAATTCTCAACACTACGCCTGCCTGCCCTGTTCGCTCTGACCAACTCCAACAACAGATTGCCCGACATGTGTCAAGCGACGTATAAGATGCGATCGCACCGAACCGACATGCCTCAAGTGCGCCAGCCGTGGCCTTGGCTGTCCTGGCTTCAAAGCAGTCTATCTCAAGTGGGATCAAGGAATTGCAAGTAGAGGGAAGCACGCCGGCAAATTCGCACCAGTCACCTCCTCAGAGAACCCATCGACCCCTCAGGACCCTACTTGCAAACGCCACAATAAAAAAAGCTCGACAGTTCCCAACGGGTCCGTGTTGCGGGGAGGATCCAAAGCAAGCTCGAACTCCCAGGCGCTCTCGCAGAGGAGCTGTGGTCCCGACCCGGCAAAAGATGCAAAAGTCGTCGACCCCTTCCTATCCAAGTCGATATTTCAGACCCTCATCAACCATTTCTGCACCAAGGCTGTGTCGCGGTTGACTTGGATCGATCAGCCCAGCCACCCATGGCGCACAATTGTCCGCAACCTTCTTCAGCATTCGGCATGTGTTCAGCTGTCGGTGAGTAGTCTCGCCGCTGCTCACCGTTCCATGACCCCCGACATATCTGCTGACCAGTCAAGCTCGCTGTTCGGTATTTACTGCTTGCTGCGCGATCGGACCTTGCGCATCCTGAGTGTAAAGCTGCAATCAGAATTAAGGTCGGGCCATCAGATAGGGACGAGAACCGCTAGTACTGAATCCGCCACCGAAATCTTGGCATCGATGCTTGCACTCTGCTACACCGAGGTCTTTGTACCAGGGTCTCGTGATTGGAAAGTGCATCTTCGCGCCTGTCGTACAATCATCAACCTGCAACAGCTGGAGGATCGGCGCAACACGTCCACGGACCCGGTTCTGAAATTCCTTCTCAAAGAGATTACCGACTTGGAAATCCTGACCAGCACAACTGCCTTCGACGACGATCTTCTACCATTGTCCGCCATATCGTTGCAATCCAGCAATTCGGACACCGGCTGGGCATTCACGAGCCTGATTCACAAAATCACAACACTCGAGCGGAAGCGACACTTTATTAAGCAGACTAATGGATCTTTGGCCCCCGTCGATATGAGCGTATGGTGCCGTCGCGTCGAGGACGCACACACACATACCCTAGCATGCCCCAGGTTGTCAAGCGCAAGTCGAAGCCAGGCTTTGCGCGAATGTTTCCAAGCATTGACTCGGGTTCACTACTACGCAACCCTCATCTACAGCTATCAGGCATTCGCGACCGCTTCCGAAAAATCCGCGGCGATTCGGAAATTGACAGACAGCCTTCTAAAGGACGTCAAGTTTATCATCGCGGGATCTACAGATTGTCTATCCCACGACCTTTTCTTCCCGCTCTTCATCGCAGGTGTAGAGACGCTGTCCGATCGGGATCAACAAGTTTTCATCGACAAACTGTATGTTGAGTCGCTTACACGAACGGGAATCTGGTGCAACTATCCGGCATTGCAATTTCTTAGGTCAATATGGTCTGCCCCCGAAATCTTATTGGAGCATGAAAATTGGATAGACTTTGCGCGTGCAAACGTATCGACGATGGGCACATTCGTCGTTTTATAGATGGAAGATGTGGGCTGAGACGTCTGGTTCCTCACGGCAATGATATGTCTCACTTTTTTTGTAGTAGTATTATGGAGTTCCTGAAACGATACGTGCCATTTAGATGAACGGCTAGAAGCGCAATATCACATCGTTCGCTACTGTGTATCCCAGTCTGAAACGAATGGGCTCTCCAACATACCAGCATTATCACCTATGCAATGTGCAAGTCCAACACTCCGTCGATCGCGGGCCGCGAACACGCTCAAAAGGTCAAGTTGCTCGTCGCGCAAGTCCCGCCTTTGCATCATCGTTTAACATCTTCAGACAGGCGACGGAAGTCATGGCTTGATCTAGGCATGATACTGGGTAAAAAGAGGCTTCAAAGTCAAAACATGATTGTACCAGATACCGGAGTTGCCGAAAAGGTTTGGCAGTCCATTGGTAAAGATAAAGTCCAGTTATAAGTATCATTGACATCTCTTTCCTCTGGTGATCAGGGTACAACTTCAAATGCTATAATTTGCATGAATTACGAGATACTTGGATAGCTCGCCCGCAGGCGACATGGGAAATGGCATTCGAACATTTGCACATTCCTCCGCGTGAGGCAGCATAGCATAGGCAAGACCAAATCATGGGTATTTTATTGAAAAAAAGTGGTCTAGATGAACCCAGTTTCTATCAATTTCAAGGCAGGCCATGAATCCGCCGCGAGGCCCAATGCCAACCACGAGGCAACTCATTTATTTCATAATATTCTGATCATAGTACAAATCGCAGTGATGGGGATGTTGTAGGCAGAACTTGGGAGCCAGGGGCGCCGCAGGGATGCCGTTTGCGACCAGGTACTCCCTGAAGTTGTAGATACGCTGGGTCAAGTTCGTGGTTCGCTTCTTGCCAGTCTGGGGATCCTTGTTGCCGGACCACACCAGCTCAGCCAGGGCGGCGGCGCGAGGCCAGATCTTTCCGCTGACGACGGTATCGTCGGCTTGCTCACCCCATAGCGGAGCGACAGCGCCAATGATGCGCTTGGCCTGAGACTCGGACAGTCCGCTATCAAAGTCGAAGTCATAAATGCGCTGCCAGGTCTTATAAGGCGCGCACCATGAGCCACCGGGACCGCCGTAGTTGAACGAGAAGGTGGCTGCCTTGGGGTCAGGGTTTGTCTGAACGTCGTAGCGAGGGTCGTTGGTAACAAAGCCGCCGTAGCCACAGTCGAGGTAGAGGAAGTCGGCGCTGGAGACGATGACATCGTAGCCGGCCTTGGTCAGCTTGTCAATATTTCCAATGCCGTTGTTCCACGACTGCAAGATGACGTCCTTGGGAACGTCGTGCGCATTGGCGTCTGCGGACAGAAGCACGTCTTCCCACATGACCAGGCGACGATTCTTCTTGCCCATGTTCTGCTCCGACTTGAAAATGGGCAACGCCTTGTTGAGCCAGTGCTGATTCAGATCAGAATATGTGCGCTTGGGATCCTGTGCAAACCATTCTCGGATGCCCTTGCTGAAGTTGAAGCAGTTGGTCTGCAGCTCGTCGCCTCCGACGTGGAAGAAGTAGTCAGCAAAGCGCTTAGATAGCTCCGAGTATACCTTTTCAACAACCTTGTACGTGTTGGGATTGATCACGTCCAGCTGCCCAGGGTTGGGCTCGACAGCAGTATGCTTCGGCCAGTCATCGTTTGACCACCAGCTGTCCTCACAAGTGACAATATCCTTGTCAATCTGCTTCCATCCTGATGATGAGTGGCCGGGCATGTCGATCTCGGGGATCACTCGAACACCGCGTGCGCGAGCATACGAGATGATCTCTTTCACGTCTTGCTCTGAGTAGATCTCCCGAGGGGAATAGGCATCTTTCGTGACCTGGGGATATGACTGCAGCTGAATGGGCCAGGACTGGGTGTCCGTAATGTGCCACTGAAGGATGTTCATCTTGGACAAGCTCAGTGCATGAATTTGCTCTTTGAGCTTGCTTACGGAGAGGAAGTTGCGCGCAGTGTCGACCAAAATACCTCTGTATGGGTACTTGGGATGGTCCTTGATGGTCACGGACTCCTCGACTACGAGGCCTTTGCCATCATGAATGACCAGCTGCTGGAAGGTCGTGAAGGCGTGGAGGGCTCCCCAAACCGTCTTGGCAGTCACCTCGACAGTCGAGGACGACTTCTCAATAGTCAGCGTGTAGCCCTCGTCGACGCCGTGCTGTAGATCAGCAGACCAGTCAGAAATCTTGACATTGATCTCATCGAGCCGGCTTCCGCCGTCCGACCTCTTGGAGTTACTCTTGCTGTCAGATTTGGGAAACTCTTCGAACTTTGGAATCGGTTTTTCGATGGCTTGCGGCACCCAGTTCAAAGAAGTGGTCGCCTTGTATGCGCGATTCCAAGCCTCGCGAACCAGCTCTTCCTGGACATGATTCCCGTCTGAGTTGTGTCGCAGCTTCAGCGACCCGACACTCTTGGGGCCAGATGAGCCCCAGTGAATATCCTGGGGCGCGGGTAGAGGATTGACCTTGACGGCAAGGCCAACATGAGCGACAGCCAAGCCTAGAAGAAAGGCAGATGTTGACTGAAACCGCATCTTGATGGATGACGATGGGGATTTGCTGATGGCAGCTGTGAGGCTCGGAAGGATTATGGTTTTTCCCTTTGTTTTTTTTTTTTTTTATATAAAAAGAAAAAAAAAAAAGGTATAATCTGTTCGTAGTAGTGACTACTGCAGTGGTGAATGGCAGGCCTGCAGCGAACTTAGAGTTTGCCGCCTCGGGCCAGATAGATGTGAAGGTGATGCTTTTGTCCTCAGATTGTCCTCAGAGATGGCGGACCTGTCTCTTTTAACACAAAATGTCTGTCAGTTGAATTGATGCATAAGAACGATGATCCTTGTGCCGCCTAGTCCGTCTATTACCCTAAAGGGGATAGACATAGGGGGTTGGCCAATGGTACGTCCTTCTCGCGAGACATTTGCCGGTATGTCTCAGTAATTAGTTCTCGCAGGCAATTGGGTTGGCAAGCAAGGAAGGGTCTTGAAACGTGCAGGGTCAACCTGCTGCGAAGCCGTCTGTTAGAATTCTCGCGTCATCGCCCTATTATCTGAGCTTCAACACGAACACGGTAATTTCTTACAGTACCGGTTCATGTGACGACTTGGTAGCTTTTCCTGTGATCGGAGCACCCTCCGGACTGGTGACATACCAGGCTTGGTCGGCTCAGTCGGCTCAGTCGGCTTCAGCATGAAGCGAGGGTTCTGCATAGTGACTGACTTGCAAAGCTTGGCGATCTCGGTAAGATTTGCAATATAACAGTGTACTCCTCGTCGTCCTGGCACAAAATACCGTGTTGCAGCCAAATCTCGTAAGTGGCTTACTGAAATGCCCACGTAGTATGGGGGTTTTGGGCTTTCGAGGCGGGACCTGAGGTGAGAGGTGGCCATGGGTTTCTGAGACGCAAAGCTGCTCTTCTGATTGGTTTTCGTTATTTTAGATTTTCTAGGGTTCTCCGGAGTATGTCCTGAAGAGTTAGGTACCTAAGCTAAGGTGGGATGACCTCCTTTAGAACGCGCATTGAGAGAAAAAGTCTCGTCGAGGCCACAGACTCAGACGTGGTGTGCTTTGGGATCAAGAGCCCGCTTCTAAGCCTTTGACAGAGCTAAGTCGCAGTGTCGTAATACCTATATATCATGGTGTAAACTAGTCATGCGAGAGAGGTACATGCGATAATACCCCCTTTTGATTTAGGCTATATAGGTACATACGTAGGTACATACAATCCTTGTTAATACAGGGTTGGAGTCATTTGGCCCCTTAAAGAGATAGTGTCCTGGCTAATAGACAATGGTTTCGGTACTTCTTCTATAACCGGACGCACGGATTTGGCATGATTGCGCAGGGATTCCGCCCCTGGCAACCTGAGGCAATCACGCAAGAGAGGTCTGGCGTATCTTGAAGAGGCGATTGCCACAGATGGTTCATGCCGCCAATTGCTGGTCTTGTGACCCAACGCGAGGATGCACGCCCCAGAAGGAGACATTCACAACGGAACTACTGTGCAACCTCAAGTCCATGCATCCACCCAATCGCTGAAAAACACAAAAGCTCCGGTACCTCGTTGCTTCGTCTTCATGGATAGTTGCGACGAGACATGGGGAGTTGTGTCACCTCTGCTGCCCGCCGGATTGAAAAGATGCCGGGCCATGCTGGCTGAGAAGACCAAGCCTGCATTGACCGACTTGCAGCTAACCGTAGAGAAGTACTGCTCAGCGAGGAACCCTGACGAGTTAAAAAGGGCTACTGCTTCATAAAAAACACTGCCTGACCATCATCTACTCTCGGTCATCCTCAACCACGCCAGGATCAAAGCTCGCAATCGCCCGCGTCTTCTCAGTCTTCGTGACTTGCCCTCAAAATGCAGACCAAACCGATGAGCTTGGCTTCCCGTGTGAGGGTTATGTCGGAGCCAAGGCTGGAGCGCTGGCTGTCTTGCACCGGCAAGTTCGTGCCTGTGGCGCTGATGTCGAATTCGTCCTGGGTAACAGTAGGGGCAGAGATCTCGCCCAACCACTGCCTCTCAGGGATCATTCGATCTGGATACTGGATTTTGACTGCTGTCGACCGATTCAAGGTGAAAAATCGAGTCTCGAACTAAGTGCAAGTGCATTCTGGCCCAACGATCCCTACTATCCTCAGTCGAGCGGTGCTCTGACAGTGATCGAGAACTCTGGGACACATTCGCCGCTAAATATCAACGTGTTGGACTCGAAGTCATAAGGAACTACCACCGAGAGTGAGAAGATGTGGAGCCATGATGTTCGCTCGTGGCAGGCGCTTTGGGAAGATAGTTTCTTCTTGCGTCTTGGCCGTTGCCGTTAAGATCATACCTGTGTCTCATAGGGAGAGACCCTGGATATCGCAGCCGCTGTCGCTCTCCTGCTCCTTGTCGGCGCAGCCCCAACACCTTTCTAGGTACAATGAAGACTCGATAGGACAGTGAGGTCATGATCTGACAGTGTCAATGTCGGACTGAATCCCTGTGACACAGTTCTAGAGGACACCGATATTGAACAGCAGAGTTCCAAGTGCGCCACAGTGGTTTTTGGTCTCAACAAGGCCGATTGCCAGTAAACGTCTGATTCTTGGACCAAAGGTCAGAGTCTGGATGCTGAGTTCGAAACACTTCTTAACCGCGTGGTGTGAGTCACAGTCATTGGCTACTGGCAGATGCTCGATTTAAAAATCGTGCCTTAGAGGGCGATTGTGGATTGTGGTTGGAGTTTTTGTAAACTCGCTGCCTGCATGCAATCAGCTCAGATCATGCACTCAGGCTCTGACTTGCAACACACAAATCTTGATTTGAGGTAAGCTACGTGCACACTAATGGTTGTCAACGGCATAACGCGAGGAACTGACTTGAGTGGTGTACATTACTATTTTTATAACAATATGCTTCGTTTCTCATGTTCTTTTCTTTTGTCCCGGGGCTGGCAAATCTACTTGCTGGGTACAAAGGGAGTCTCATATGGAACCTCAGCCTGGGGAGTGATTCGTGCCAAGTGACGTCGTTGGCCATCTTCCCAGTCTACCAAGGCTGTGTGCTGGGTAACGCGGTTGTCCCAAAGAACGACAGTACCCTCCTCCCACTTGACTCTGGCTTGGAAGTCAGCGCCGTACGCCAGGTGGTCATACAAGAACTTGAGAATTGCATCCGACTCTTCCTTCTTCATACCGACGATCTCACGGGTAACTAAAACAGATTGTATCAGTACGAGAGTTGTGAGTGAGTGAGCTTTGGACTCCACAGAAAGACGTACATTGAGAATTGACGTAAAGCGCCTTCTCCCCGGTGGCGGGGTGTGTTCGGACAATTGGATGGTCATGGACCACAGGCTCTCTTCGCTTGATGCTGTTCTGGGCAGCGGCAGCATTGACCTGCTCAATGCCAGAATGCGTCGCTTTCAGCCCATGCAGGCGTTCCTGGAACAGCGGGCTCAAGCGCTTGTACGCCTGGACAGCATCGACAAACAGCGTGTCGCCACCGGTCTCGGGCTTGTTGAGGATGTACAGGAACGTGGTTCCGGGGGGTTGCTGCTCGTACGAGACGTCGGAGTGCCATGCTACGGAGCTGGTGCGCGCCTCGAAGAATCTCGCGGCGCCCTTGTCGCCTTCGCCTCGGTGGACGAGGTGGATTTCCGGGAAGCCTTCGGGAGCTCCGGAGGTAGGGTGGATGTGATGACGCCCGAAGTATGAGCCATATCTCAAGGCCTCTTGGATGGGAAGGTCTGCGAAATCCTGGTTCCGGAAGGCCACCACCTTGCGCTTGGCGACGAAGTGGGCCAGCTCATCCTTCCCGGCGTTTGTGAGAGACGACAGTTGAATGCCCGTGACTTCAGAGCCAATCGTGGGTGTGAGCTGGGTGACTTTGACGCCCTGCGGGAGCAAGTTGGGATATGATGTGTCGGCGTCTTTGCCGTGCTCGTAGTGTTCGAATCTCTCCAGAGGACCATACTTCTCCTCGGGGTTCCAGGTTGGCAGATAGTGCTGGTACTATAAAGAAACGGGTTAAGGCTCAGCCGATCACTCTATTCTGGGGGTATCGGTATCGGCCCTTAAGTCATGTACATTGCATACCTTTGCTCCATTGCCGCCAACCTTTCCGGTCTCGACGTCCTTGTCCACCTTGAAGGGATCAATCTCTTTATAGTTTCCCAAATTGAGCTTGTAGGCTGAGCGAGGCTGTGTCTCCTCCGTGGTGATGGTTGTAACAGCCGAGGGTGCCATCGTGGGTACGACAGGTGACGTATTCTGTTTATGTATGACTCTTTTCTTCTTCTTCGCGTGATTCAAGGACGGATGACAATGTTTGATTTATTCTCTCTGTATCTACATTTTGAAGGAGCTGCTCCCGCTGTCTTTTATAACTTGGCTTACACTCAGATATCGAGCCCCGCATTAATTGCGTGATGGTTAACCCCAGCTCTTGCGAAATAACCTTTCTTTCTCCCTTCCATGACCAAGATCTGTAATACATCGCCACGATCCTGCAGAACGTCGGATGGTCGTTAGTCACTTATGTCAATGTAAGCGACTTCCCGACACGCTCTCATATTCTTCCAGCAGCGGCCGCGATAGTGCGGTACATCTGGGGCTATGAGGCGTTGACGCGATGTTGGTGCCGATCACGTCACTCCGCCCACTTTCTTTCCAGGGCCGGTGCTCATAAACGCAACGGTGTGACTGAGCACGCAATTTTCCAGGGGCAACGCATAATTCGTTGAGACAACGCGCAGCCATCACCGAAACCAGCAAGTCGTGTGGTAGCACATTGGTAGGTGCCGTTACCGGAGCATCTGATGCAGGAAACTCAGTTGAGGAGCAGCCTAGGCATTAACATTTGACAATGGGCCGACGTGATAGATAACCCCTTATAAAATCTACACAGAGATACACCGCATTTCCAAAACCGCGGCTACACATAGGGAGAGATGTGAGTCATGAGGCCAGGACAGGAACTGTAACCCAACGTTAAGTGATAGCACACGTGATGAGACGGGCCGATCAAGCATAGACAATAACCCCAGCAGTATTCGGGTGGCGCGCTCGTCGTCGCAGATGTGACTTTTCAATTTGAAACGACAGCAGCTGCATCTGCTACTCTGCTGTCGAGAACACGGTTTGTTCCGTAATCATGCGATGTGGAAGCAGCATAGACGAGCGCGGATACGTCGAGGCGCAGAGCGAGTATATTCCGATGATGATCATTGACTATTACGAGCAACATCTCAGACAAACCTCACATCAAGTGACTGATTGTAAATCAATTGTCAAAACCTAGTCCTCAAACCATAGATATACTAGGAGCTTGTCCTGTATTGGTTAAGGTTCAGTTCATTAAGTCTTCTTTGAAACGTCATCAATCCCCATAATATCGTGCCTCGGCCCTTCGATTCATCTCTTATTGACGCTCCTCTCTGCCATTGCCTGTGTCTCTCAACGTCGTGACGGTTTGGTCATATTGTCATCAGCCCCATAGCCTCTCAGCAACGATCTCGAAATGCCTAAAAATCATGATAGCCTCATCCGAAGCACCCTGCGCAATGATAATCTTATCCATGAAAACTACCCCTCCCAAACCCATTCTCAGCGACCTGGAATACATACTTGTCAGATACCTCAATGTAGAGTCTTCGGCATTTTTTCAGCTCCCCCCCCCCCCCCCGGAAACAAGCGCCCTTGTCAAAGATAAAACCTTTCCAGAAGATATGCCGTGTGAAGGGAACTGAGGCTGCCTTCACCTAAAGCCTGAACAATCGAATTCAGCAGAAGCGAAATCGCGCTTTCCACGTTTCGACATTACCCTATCGTGCCCGGCCAGCAAGGCACAAACTGTAGAGTCTGTTGATGTAACGTCCATATCCCCAGAGGGCAGTGATGGTCCCATTCCAACGAAGCTGCGGGCTCGAGTGAACTGTGTCTCAACTCTAGGAAGCTGTGTAAGACGCAGACATGCCATCGCAATCTTCTGGTTCCTAAACCGGCTGAACTCCATTCTTTGCAATTGCTGCAGGAGCTCGATGAAAGTATCTACTACGATGGGCTGTTTCACCACCTGGAGCACATCCCTCATCGTACAGGGACGGAAGTTTGCGATTGGTGAATCCGAGTCGGCGCGATGTGACAATCTCTCATGAGACGCGGGGTTTCCGGAGTCATATGTTCGGTCAGAAGATTCATTATGATGGGATACCAGGCGTCGGGGCTTTGCAAAAATTGGACTGTAAACATTTGTATGCTTTGTAGAATCCCACTCTCCGGCTGTATCTTTATTCCAATGATATGTTCTGGTTCCGTACTCGCTGCTTCTTCCGGGGAGGCTAAATTCTATTAGAAATGCTTTGGCAGTAGCACAGCAGCATGTCGTTGTCATAACTTGGACTGGTGACTATGCTTGGAAACTGATCCCACACTTCTGCGCCCTCCATTTCGAAAGTAACCACCCCATCTGCTTCTGCAATTCAGTCACAATTCTTGGCTGATTTTAATACTGTGTTTCCTGACAGTATGAGTCCATAATGAATGAATTGAAGCCACATATAATTACTGTGAAGGTGGTCTCTTGAGACAAGCATTTCACTTCCGCGGCCTAGATCTTCACATCCGGTTCTGATTGCAGCTTCGCGGCCCTATCCCAGCTACACACATTCGTGGCAAGAAGCCGATGCCATATGCCCGTGTATATTTCAGGATTGGTAGAGCATATTTTTGTGTCTGCCGGGATAAGATGTTGTAGGCATAGCTTCAGCAATTGTTCAGAGACAATCCAACGTTCTCTCGTATTTTCTGCTGGCTTTGACCTCTGCACAAGTTTGATTGAAAGGACCGAATTGCGTGCCTTGGTCTTTGCAGAACTTTCAGGACATTGTTCTTCTTCTTGAACCCCTCGGCGTATAATCGATCAAGATCACACTGTATAAGAGCCTGGGTGAGGACCGCATCTCCTAGAATGACCTCATCCTTATCTTACAGGTACCGAACACCATCGCATACTCCAACGACGAGAGTCAGGTTGATCATTGGAAAGCTGTGATACATAGATGCTACCGATGCGGCAGCAGACTTTGTGCCTACCGCTGGGAAATAGGCAAGACCAGTATGGTGGCCGCCGATGGCGCCAAGTGTGTTATTAAGGTGTTATTACCAGTAAGGGAAAAAACATGCAGTATTTCACGGTATTGTTCTAGGGCTTGAGGTATAGGATGTTTTATTCCAGGCTAACTATTAGGTAGGTAGTTATGGTTTCTCCCCTGCCTACCAGCTAAAGTCCTAGCAAAACTCTTAACTCCTAGCTAATGTATGGCTGTAAGTAGCTAGGTTATATTGTAACTAGAAGGCAACAATTAGCTTCAATATAAGCACACAATTAATACATATGTGAGTAGCCGAGGTGGGGTGAGGTTGACGGAGATTGCGTCAAGGTACGGCTGGTCGAGGCTGAGATCATTGATTAATATACTGACTGGCCTAGATCAGCCACAGCTCAAGCTCATCAGTCTAGTGCTAGTAGCTCATTACGGCTGATCGCTGTCATGAATTGTTTGTAGGAGAAAAAGAGCAACGAAATTGAATAATAAAAGTATTGAGAATAATAGATATTTACAGCAGTTGATAGATGCAGCAGCAGCTAGGGTCAGGAGGGTAGTGAGGCCTCCTAACAAGCTAATTCTAAATCACCAGAATAGCCACCTAAATTGCTAGCAACAATATCTCGCGTAGTGTATAGGGCAGCGGCCTAGAGCAAGCTTCTATAATGTTCTATAAATCACGTAGATACAATAGACTAATTGGATAGATTGTAGGTCTTATATTAAAAGCGTAGTGCAGTCTTAAATGTAAGGGGGGTATCTCAAAACTGTTCCCTTCTGTTACATAACACAGTCGACTTTGACCACACTACCGTCATATCCGACCATGCACGGTCAGATCTAACCTCGTCAAACCCACGTGACTCCACGTTGGCATATAAGGCTCCTTGCACCACTAGTTAGAATAGAAGAACAACTAACTATACACATAACTATTATCTATATCATTGTCCTTGTTACGATTTCACCTCTATGACTCACTGAATGAACAACTCCGGATTCGTACACCCTAGGGACGAATCCACCCATTACGTGACCAGATCCGGCACGTAACAGCACCCGTGAGCACTTGCAGGCGACGATAGCGTCCTCTGTGCCACAACCCATCCCGTTACTATATTTACCCTATAGGGTGTGTAGTATATTTACATAATAACCTTATTACTCCTGGATATATATAAGCAGTGCTTACCTAGTCTAGATTTCTTTTATACTATTAGATTCTTTCTCTTTATATATTTCTATTACTACACACTGTAACGGACTGGCCTAATGGCGGCTGCGAGTTAGTGTTGGCATAAATAATAATTATATTTATGAAGAGGAAGGAGAAGAAGAGGAGTCTCTGCTCTTCTATCTAAGGTGTTATATAGTCCCTTCTATCCCCCTGCTAGGGGCCACTGTGGTTCCGCTGGTTCTCCGGGGATCCTCCGTTCTAATTCCCTTCTGGGATCCCTGCGGCTACATAGATGTCCCGGAAGTCCTGCTCCGTTCCCTCCCTCCTCCTACGTCCCTCTTTTGTGATGTCTTAACACGGGCTATTGCCTGAGTCTATAACACACTACTAATTAATTCTACTGCTGTACGCTACCCCTCTTTTATAGATGCCTTAGGTATTGTTATATTATAGCTAGACTATCTTTAATCTAAGACTAGATCTATACTTAGTAGCGTACAGCAACTAGCAGCGTGTAGTGTGCAGTGTGTAATTTAATAAATAGATTATGTCCTCTAGAATAGATACACTAGGGTGGCCCTAGTCACTAAAAATTAGGTTGTGGCACAGAGGACGTTATCGTCGCCCGTAGCATCCGTGGGTATCCGTTCTTTTCAATCCTTCCCAGACCACTCGAATCGTACAGCATGAGCCTAGGGCGGGCGGGTGAGTATTTAAGCGAGACAAGTCGTCATCGGGGGTGTTGCCATCAATCATTGTCATTTGGGCACAAATGCGAGCTCAAGTTGCAGCAAGAATCCTAAAGGGGGCCACACGGGTGTCGAATTACAAGACCCCTCCTGCCTACCAGCACGGAAGGCATGAAGATGAGGGGTCGAGGGGTCGTGATACGACATCCTCTCGGGAGCTGATTGGCATGTGTCCTTCACTTTTCGCTTCTTCACTTTTTCTTTTTTATTGTTCTGTACCAAGTACACGGTACTGCAGTTTCTAATGAGCAGTGGCCAGGGTTCATCATGTTCGTGTGGTATGAAGTATCTGAGGTCAGCGATTCTGACTCGCGAAACTTTCCTCCAGATACAAGATTGAAGCCATTTCCGCATCAAGGAGAAGCTGCCGAGTGGCCGAGATGTCTCATTCGTGAGAGATCGATTGGTCATCACCAGAGTCAACACGTCAACACGAAAATGGTATAAATGATCGCTTCCGATTCCATTTTCCAAACCTTGATTGTCAATCTCATATTCCCAATCTCTTTGGTCCTTCTCCCAAATTCACGCTCTCGGTCATGAAGTGCTCAGCGGCAGCTCTGGCAGTCCTTGCCCCTCAAACTGGCCTCGCCCTGGTCCAAAGTGACTGGTATTTCTCTGCGAATCCACCCGAGGGTTTCACAGACATCACATTCCCCATCAACATGGCCGGGGCAAGTCACAACTCCGGCTACTACTTCGCCCAGCAATTCAACTTCCATGGCATTAAAGACGTAGGATATTGCGGTATTCAGAATCGACCCAACACGAAGGGCAAAAGCATCGTCCACGCCGTGTTCTCTTCATTTCAGGCAGGGACCACTACTAAAGATGCGAACTGCCATGATGGAGCGGATGGTGGAAGTGGCGTAAGTTGCGCTGTAGACTTCGAGGGTGATTATGGCGTCACGTACAACATTGTTGTAGAACGCACCTCGGGGACAACCTGGAAGGGAACCGCAATCAACACATCCACTGGAAAAACCGTCCATATCGGATCATACAGGCTCCCCGCCCGAGCAAAGGGCATTCAGCCATACCAGGTCGGATTCGTGGAATACTACCCTTGGAACTCTGGAAGCCACCAGTGCTCTCAGCTGCCCAAGACATCCGTTACTATGTATAATCCTATTTCCAGCGTGGGCATTGGAACCATTGGAAAGCCTTTCGAGTATGGCGACTGTGTTGGAAAAGTTAAATTCTCGACAACTCGGGTCCCTGGTGGCTATAAGATTGATGTTGGCTTTTAGATGCCTCATGCCATTGCATTAGTATGGGCAAAGTTTCTCAAGCCTTCCTCAAATTCATTTGCAATCAGGCTATAATTGTCTAGAAAATGCAGTGGAAAGAATTGCAACCTTGATGAGCATCTCCTCATTATATCGAGTTCTACGTCCAGCTCCTAAATTTAACTCTGTTAGCCAGAGAAGTCGTTACCAAAGACAATGAATATCCTACTCTGGTCATCCTAAGTTGATCTTTTTACACGATTTCATGGCGTGTCGTCTTAAGTCACTGGTTGCGTGCCTTCTGATGCTGTTTCAAGCATCTATGTGTCTATCAGGAACTTATTCATGGATACACGATCTTACTGGCCTTTTGATCCCATGCCCAGCCATTGCAGTCGACTTGAATATAAATATAGCCAATCTGAAAGATCATCATAACATGTCGAAGCCAATAATCCCGAATCGCTTCTTTCCTAATGACCACGTATTTGCCGTCCCGCAAACGTTTGTCTCTAGCTGAAACATTCGCTGTAGACGTGAAAACACCAGGAAGCACCTCCTCAGCGGTGTAGTTAACTTATTCTAAAAGTAGCAAAATCTGACATCGCCACGGTAGCTGTGAATATTTTGTCGCCCTGTACTGATCACAATTTCACATGAAACGACCAATGACAGAAGACTATTTTTCGGCGTCTCCACAAGACTATTTTATCTACGCTTTCCTGCTTTGTATGTTAACGCAAAACGTGGGGAAAGCCGCGTTTTCCCCGATGCAGAAGACCTTCTTCCATCAAATCACCAACTGATGATGAAGCTGCTAATATGGCCGTTGTCGAAGCTCCAGTCGAAGCTGATACTAAAGTGAATACTGGCGCAAGGTCAAGCGTCGCAAGGTACAGCAGCAGCAACTTTAGCAGCTGTTTCATTAGCTTTAAACTTTTAACAGCTTCAACCTCAACAGCAGCGACTTCAACAGCAGCTTGTTTCGACGCTTTTCCTGCGCCTACGATGCTGATGGATTCGACTGGCATAAGGTTCTTGTACAGACGTGATAACCATCGATACAGGGTAGAGCCTGTGTACACGGAATTGAATGGCGAACAACTTGACAAGGATTTACTAACTTTGCATTTTCGCCTGGGTTAGCTCCAAATATATCATGTCAAATTGCAGCATATCTAGACCGCGACGTCCGTATACCTTGGTCCATGAGTATTTCGAAACACACAACCATGGGGCGCAGTTACCATCGCTCCAGTCCACCCACAACGGGTCAGGTCTGAATGAAGCCTTATCGGCAAATTATTTTTATCGCGATATCAAGGTGGTAGCATGTGCTGGCCTTTCCATTACGTCCGTTTACAAAACGACATCCGAGCTCGTGTGATCCTAGTACCATGCAAGGCACTCGCGAATGATATCCGGCAGAGAAAATCGTGGATAGATTGTATGGGCTCACGAATACGGATGTGTACTACAGATGAGCGGCTTGCTGCATAATATTAACGTGAATCATCGGAGAAGATGACTACATTGTTGAGAAGTGGCTTGAATTATCGTCATGCGCTCTTGCACGTAGTGTGCTTCTTTAGGCGTCCAACAATGATAATGAAAGGCTGCTGCGCCGGGAAGCAATGGCTGTGCTGCACCATGATGGTATGGGTATCTCATCCTGTCGGAATTTTAGCGGAAGTATAAAAGTTGAAAACTATAAAGGAGTTAGGACAGCCTGGTATTCAGGCAGTCTAAATTGTGGTGGCCACAGCCGAGGACTCTGCTCAAGTCACAGTTCGTGCCATTTCAAGGGCCTCTCAATCTTTTTACTACTCAATCAAGGAGCTTCATGTGAACGGACTGCAGGTATGAAGATCTCAGCCCTCGTCTTCGTTGTACTCTCTACCACAGGTTGTATCTGCCAAGGTTCATGGATCGCTCGACGTTTCAGCTCTTTCCATGACCTGAAACGAAATCCGCTTTCTTTCACTAGCCTCGTCAGGCGAGACCAGCGGTGTGGAAACGTCGGTGGACATGCAGTTTGTCAAAAAGGTCATTGCTGTTCCAGCCAGGGGTAAGTGCGCCTCTCAGACTCTTATTCTGGTTTACGGTGATCCTAAGATTTGTTGTTCCGTAGTTACTGTGGCGAGGGCCCCGATTACTGTTCCTCCCAAAGTTGCCAGGTCGATTACAGTGACAACTGCGATGGTAATCTTGAGCCCCGAGGGCCAGATACAACTCAGGTTAAACGAAACAAGAAGGGTAGCGTTCCCTACGGCCAAGGTATCTATCACTGTGAGGAAAAGGGTGTCATTGCTTTGACATACGACGATGGGCCATATCGGTATACGTCGGATTTACTTGACTTGTTGAAGGTTCGTCACAAAACGATAAAAAGTCATCATTCCGCTGAGACGCAGACATGCTAACAAAAATACCCACAGCAATACAATGCAAAAGCAACCTTTTTCATAACTGGTCGCAACATGGGAGACGGCGCCATCAACGACCCCAAGTTGCCCTGGGCCAATCTTATCCGGCGAATGGTTGAAGAAGGACACCAAGTCGCGAGCCACACCTGGTCTCATCAGAACTTGACACAAATAAGCGATAAACAGGTCAACAACCAGATCTTTTACAATGAGAAGGCGTTGGCTGATATACTGGGTTTCTTCCCTACATACCTACGTCCACCATACTCAGCGAGCAATGACAAGCTAGACAAACTTCTGGGAGACCTAGGATACCACATCACATACTACAACATGGACACCGAAGGTTACTTACATAACACTGCAGAAACAATTCAGAAATCCAAAGATATATGGGATAAGAATGTGGAGGGGAAAGATGTCCACACAACCACGTGGATTGACATCGAACATGATATTCTGTATGAACCTGTCTACAATTTGACCGAATACTTCCTCAAGTCCTTGTATAGGAACGGTTTCAAGCCCATGACCGTGGGTGAATGTCTGGGGGATCCTCAGTCTAACTGGTATAGGTCAGTGACCGTTGACGGTAAATAGATGGGGGTGGTTTCAAAGTCGAAGTCTCACTCAAGACCGCCAATGCACTGTTGCAGCTGAGCTTGAAACATTGAATATATTATCTTCACTACTTCCATCTTGGCAGAATCGGAATCTCCGGGTATCAAGTTTTATCGTCCATGTCAAGGATTATAACACCACTCTCTCCGGCCTCATCCAACCTATCTGAGCAGATGCTGCAGTGAATTTGAAACAGGGATAGTTGAAAAGTCCGACCTTAACTTAATTGGCTGCTAGACAATTAATCTGAAAGCGAAATAATTCTCTTACATGATTTCGGATAGTATCAAGCCAGAAGGCTAGCCTTAAATCATCAGCTTGGGCACGAATCTACACATCAGTACGATTGAGCACGGGACCGGGCAGATCTCAGGGGCTGACGGTGAGCAACCAGGGCCGTGTGTGAGCCTGGAGCAACATAGTCGGCATTTTCTTGAACTACTTGAGTTCCCCATGCTATGTTTGTCAGAATGAATATTTCAGAATGAATATTGGGCTGTTTCACGACAGGCCTGTTGGGGCCGCTAAGCCAAGACTGAACGGAGTAGTCGACCTGCATCGTAACCCCAGGCTAATTCACATACTGCATACATGCTTGGGGAAGTTGACGCCCCTCGCGCCTCAATGGTAGTAGGCTGATCCGGCAATTATCATGCACCGTTTACAAGCTTATAAGTTGGCACCACGCAGAGCTTGTGATCCTGCTTGACAATGATCCGGTTCAACATAAGCAGTCCCAATAGAATACCATTGGACTAAGAGAACGAGCGTTTCCAGGAGCTTCACTATCCAATTTACAAGGTCCGCCGGTTAATACTTTTCTGCAACACAGCAGTGTGATTTCCCACGTCGGCAGAAACGCAGTGCAGCCGGATGCTGCGCTCAAGGCAGTTTGGTCTAAGCAGCTTATTCAAATATTGTATGCTTCTGAACGGCGTCCGAGATTCATTCGTGCTTGTGCTTGGAGGATGATGGCAGGAACAAGCTCGGTCGCCCCTTTAGCAAGAGCACGCTTCATCGATGAATGTGCTCGGCGCAAATTTCTGGTCGTCGACTACGCATCCCCAAATATCTAGATGTTGGTATGGTGGATTCCGAAAGAGATGACATCATCAGTTATATACTGCGCTTTTGCATGACTAAGTCTATATCTTAATTATTATTTATTAATTTTCCCTCCTGCTTTTGCCCTTCCTTTTACTACTATTTTGTTTGTCTTTCTGTCCTTCGTTCTTCTTCTCCTTTTGCTTGCCATTCTTAATAGTTTCAATAAGTCCCTCAATTTCCTCTATTCTTGCTTGCTCTTTCTGCTTGTCATGCTCTTTATCTTTGGCCACCGCCTCCAACGCCCTGGCTTTTGCGGATGCCTTCTCTGCACGCTCTATCAAAGCATCGCTCTCTTCCCAAAGTTTCTTCGCGACCGCATCATCTTTAACCTCGCTGCGAGCATAGTCCACCTCCATACATTCCTTGATCAGTCTTCCTCCATGGCCCACTGCGAGTCCGGATTCCATCACAGCACACAGAATAGACTGTGCGCCCCTGAATGGAGATTTGAGGAACAGCCAGGGGAGAGCGTATCCAGTGAGGTAGATAGCCAAACCAAGGAGAGACCCTCTGGTCAACCAACGCCGTGTACCTGGAGTGCGACTGAAGCCTGGGTCAACAAAAATGACCTTTGCATTCATTGGCAGTTGGTCAGGTCGTTTGTACGTGTCGAGATGTTTCTGAAATGCTTGGCCGAACACCATCAGCGCGAGCTTACTCTGTGCATAAGCAGCTGAAGGTGTCCATGATTTCTCATCGATGATTTCTTTCAGAGATGGCGATCCGATGTATGAAGAGCAGGTAGCTATAATGATGCGGACATCTCGATCGAACGGTTGAGCCTTGATCGCAGGGCTCAGGATACTCAGCAAATGGAAGTTGGCCAGGTAATTGATCATCCACACTTCTTCAATACCGCCTTTGGTTTCCTTTCTCTTGCTACCTGGTGGCGGCACAGTTGCTGCACACAGGACAATCATGTCGAGCCTACGCGGCGGCGCATTGTCAATCCACTTGGTCGCAAACTTTCGGACGCTGTGCAGGCTTGACAAGTCAACCTGCTCAGCATAAATGAGCTGATTGTTTGTCAGATCACGCAGATCTTGTATGTATTCGACGAGGAATGGATCAGACGGCGGCGTATGTGTTAGAAGAACAAGTTGTGCACCCCGCCCGGCCATCTCCTGCGCTGCCATTGCACCTATTCCCGATGTGCCACCTGTTATCACGATGACTTTTCCATGTAGATCCTTTTCGGCGCCATTGACAGCTCCCGAAGTCCACTTCTTCAGGAAATATAGGGTCGTAACCGCTGCCGTCACGGCCAAGATCGTGTAGGCATTGTCGCGGAGCCAGTCCGGTGGGCCGTTGCTGATGACGTACATTATAAATGGGATAGGCATTTTGACGATCAACTCGAGCCAGCCGAGTTGGCAAAGAAGTCTCAATTAATTGAAGTGAACAAATTCAGGCCATTAGCAGGAGTCGGCGGCTTTGGCAGAGGTGCAGGCGGCAGGGGGATAGAAGCAGAGATGAGGTTAACAAGTTGGACGTGCTCAAACTGCGAAAGCTCAACTTGAGAACTCCCACACGTGACATGGATCATCCACAACAACATGTATTTTCCTCCGCCACATAAAGTCGTCAAGTTTCATGATGGAAAAAATTTATCCAATTTTGTATCTCACGATTATGACTACTTCTACCCTCAGCGCCTGGCACCACCGGTGCTGGTAGTTCCACTCGACCCATTGGGCTTCTTTGTCCAGATTTCTCCAACTGGATCTCCAGGTTCAGCAACACATATCCAGTCACCAATTCCATGTTCTGGTTTCGCTCTTCTCGCACCTCGTCCACCACCTCCGATGATGAGATTACCCGGTCTATATGTCTCATCCTCCCTCAGCCGGCGAATGACACTTCCATGCACGCGCACATTGTCTGGGATGTCTCTCGTTTCGCCACAAGGCAATGGCCACCGAATTGGCTTCCACGATCCGTTGGGCTGCAAGTCCATTCGCCTGAAGGGAAGGTACTCCATACATTTCCAGGCGGCAACAGCCAAGGCGCCCAACCCTCCGCCGTATTCGAGAGAGTCGTGAATGCGCGATGTGTGAGCTTTGTGCATCATTTCGTGGAAAGGAGAAGCTGGCGTGGTTTCTTCTGCAGAACCAGTGGCATTGGCTCCTTGTGCTTCGATTTCGGGCCTCGATTGGCCATCTTGTTGTGCTTGTTGAAAATTCCCTGTTTCATCCTGCACTTGAATGGCAGGTCTGCTGGCCCTACTAACCCTATTATCTCTTGTAGTTGCGCGCATTTGACTGCCGAAGACGTCCGAGCATCCCATAGCCGTCACATTATTCATGTCAAAGGCAAGTCCAGCTTTCATGGCTTCTCGGACCATCCAGACTAGCGGGACATGACTGGCGCTTTTGCGCTCATCAAGAGCCTCCCATCCGCCGCCAATATCGCCATGTCCTCCAGCGAACCAAACCTCGTCAATATCCTGGTCATCGTCGTTCCCGCCTTCCAGCTCTTCGCTGCATTGAGAAGCATCGGAGCATGAAAGGTTATCCCCTTCCGCAAGAGCACCTCGTGCCATTCGCTGGGGGGATTTGGGTCGAGCCCGGTATGGAGCGAAGTCTGGCTGATGTGACATGGCACCTCGGCGGCCTCTGCCCGGATTATCAGGCGACAAAAACTTTGCTGGCTGCTTATCTTTTTCCAAGTGTGTATCTGGCTTCTCTGAAGTGGGGGAATGGTCCAAGCTCTTTCGCACTCGATCAATCATTTCTCCTACGTGATGGTGATGAAAATGCCTGTGAGCATGGTGTTCGTGCCCAGGCGCCTTTTGGTACATCAAATCTTGGCGAAACTTGGCCCGTCGCTCATCAATACTGACCGCATGTCGGACAAATTTGGCCTTCGATCGGGCAGTGTAAGGGAATTTGCTTCTCTGCATCCACGCAGTCTCAAATCGCGGAACGGAGTTGACTGTATCAAACAGTCCCAGAAATCGGATGCGCCCAATAGGTCTGGAGAAAGTCTCTCGAAAGTTTTTCATGTAGTTGTACATTCTCGCCGTTTCTTTATCTTTCTTGGCCTCCTGATCGCGGCGTTCTTCGTTGGAGGCAGGCTTTCTGCTCTGCCACTGTGCAAAAGCCTTCCAAGCGAATTTAACCATTTCTTCATTCCCATGACAAAGCAGCCCGATATAGTCAAGCATCTCAGCAAGAAACCTGGCGATGTAGGCACCCCGGCTGAAACCGAACATGTAGATTTCGTCGCCCCTTTGGTAGAAGCGCATCAAGAAACGATACCCACCAACGACATGCTGATCGAAAGAAGACCCAATGGCCGAGTCCTTAGCCTTTTCATACCATGAACTAATTCGCGCGCGTAAGCCGCTATGTGATAGAGAATCGGATATCACATAAGTTCCGATGCCGGCTGCGATGCCGATTCAGTCAGTGTCAAATCAAGCTGTGTCAGGATGGCCACACTCACGTTGATAGTAGTGGTATTGATCGCTGGCCGATCGGTCAAGCATACGAAAGATCTTGAGAATGTTGCTATCACTCTCGTCTCCGTGGAACTTGTTTCCAGTTCCATCGAAGCACAATATCAACTTTCGTGGCTGTCTTTCTGTTTCCTTCCGGGGTCCAGTATTGGCCCAAAATGGGCTCATGGCTCTCACACTCCGGCCATTAGGGCTGAGTGCTCTAGGAGAGTAATCTGCCGATGAAGCATCGTCCCGCCTGTCGCGAGGGCCATCCGCCGTGCGAAGAACCAGGTGTCCGTCTGCCATGCTCTTAATTCGCGCAACAATGGTAACCAAATTGAGGATATGGTGTGTAACGCTCACGATGAGTGGATAAGTGAACTGCAGAAAGCCAAGTTGCGTAAGCGGAACTTATGTTATCAGAAAACGAAAAGGCACGATAACTGTCCAGGTCTTAATCGCGATACCCACTGCTGTATTTGAAACCGAAATCTCCCGCATGACGTCGGGCCTGGTGTGCAGCTCAAGCTATCCTGCTCTGTGAATGAGGCTTGCATATCACGGCCGAGCTGACCTCGACGACCATTCCCGTCAAGTTTCGTTGTGCATTACGAGGCAGGCCTGGGCCCGATAAGCCTGGTGGGGGTCGCCAATAGCGAGGCTTGAAACCAAGACACAACTTCTTGGCTGAGAAATCCGGTTACTTTCAGCACGGTGGTCAGATGCATGTCTCGCGAATGAGGAGGAGAGTTTCGCGGTTCAAGGTGCGCTTCGCAGAAGCAAGCGACTGTAACAACTTCGGCATCTCTCCAGCTCCAATTTATGGTCAAACCCAAAAAGAAAAGAGTGTTGTTAGTCTAACGTGTTTTCGCTTACCATCCTTCAGTCCGAATCATTCGGTTTCTGGTTCATTGGATGGCTTTTGCCGTGAGTCCTCTGCCAGAGCCTGCTTACTTTTTATTTTAGATTTTTTTCCCCTCCCTTCTGAAGGGTCAATTTTGATTACAACCTGGCTGCAGCTGTCAGAGAACCTTCTACGGAGTAGTTCTTGATAATGCCTCGTACCAAATGTAAAGCCGAGCAGAATTGAAATTGCCCCCAAGACATCAGCAGGCCCCCGCCATCACATCTCGCATGCATAAGAACGCCACGTCGTCCATCTGCCGCTCAAGACATTGCGCAACCGTCTCAGAACGACGCCTGGTGTACAGTGAGAGGTCACCGAGATTGGTCCTCATTCCTTTTTTCTTCTGACTTGTCTAGCCTCGTGCTGACTGGCCGTTAGAAGCAGCACCCTGAGCGGGCAATTTTCTCAGTTAAGCGAGCGAGAACGTGACCAAGCTGCTTGACCGTTAGAAAGGCAACGTAGCGGTGCGTTGTCTGTACTCATGAGAAAGCGAATTTTCAGGACTTTTTACGAGAATGGAAGATGTCCGATGTTGTGGCGGCCCGAGCAACTTATTAAACATTAAACGTGCGGGGCTAAGCCTAAAATGGAAAGGCATGGGCCCTTCACAAGGGTCACGAGGGCTACGAGGGCGGTTCTAAGAACTTATCAAGTTCCGATTGATAAAGCTGCCGACTGAGATGAAGGTTTTATTTGCTGTTTTATTTGCTGCTGGCTACTCTGTAAATAAGTCGTTACTCACCAACGCAGTGTCTCGGAAAAATCCATCTCGAAAGGAATAGGCGATCGCAAACATCTACAATTTGCTGTCCCTCCATTCAGCCTTCCTCTTCTCCACGAAACTCAACACCCCCTCCTTCATATTCTCCCCTCCGACAATCTTCTTATACAGCCCCTTCTCAATCCTCTCTGTACTAGCCCTCGGGTTCTCGGCCTCCCACCCTCCCAAGAGTCCCTCCCTGCTCACAATGACAGCATCGGGCGAGTTGCGCGCCACATCCGTGGCCCATCGCAAAGCCTCCTCCACAACAGCATGGCTCCCCGTCGACTTGACCACTCTGTTCACAATGCCCCGGTCGTGAAGCTGCTGTGCGGAATGCATGCTGCCCACCAGTGCCATCTCCGAGGCTCTCTGCCGTCCGACGATCTTGATAAGTCTGGGCAACGCACCCGCCACGGCAACGACACCCCTTGTCACCTCCGGAAGACCAAACTTGGCGTCCAGACAAGCGATGACCATGTCGACGTTGAGAATCATCTCCATCGCTCCACCGAGACATAGCCCGTTCACGGCCGCAATGATGGGCTTCTTGCCTCGTCTGTTGCTCAGACCCCCGAAGCCACTTTCGTACCATGGGGGGTCTCTGTCGCCTTCACTAGGGATATTGGCTTCGTTCCGATCGTTCCACTCCTTTAGATCGCTACCTGCCGAGAAGGCTCGCCCGCGGCCGGTAATAACAGCGCATCGGAGGTTGGGCTCGGCGTCGTACCACGCCCAGAGCCGCTCGAGCCGCGGGTGCATTGACTTGGGAATGGCATTTAGTTGCTTGGGGCGGTTGAGCACGACGAGGAGGATGTGAAAGTGAGGGCGGGGGGGGGGGGGGGGGGAAGTTGTTGAGCGTCATAGGGGGTCCGTTCGCGGGGGGGATGCAATTTTGTTGATGAAAGCAGGG
>KQ061695.1:527571-567184 GCA_001008035.1 Atkinsonella texensis
GGGGGCGTGAAGTTGTTGAGCGTCATAGTGTGTCCGTTCGCTGAGTGAGATGCAATTTTGTTGATGAAAGCAGGAGATGATGCAAAGGTGTAGGTGTTTCAACCGTACGCGTGAGCTCAGCAGTCAGACTGCGGCTCTCATGCGCGGGGGCAAAATTTTGCCTCGTACAAAGGATGCATATTCTCCTGTACTGCGTCTGATAATCTTGCTTAAAAATTTTGAGCAGAACGTGCAGGTGAACGAGCTGTGAATAAGGAACTTGTCGAGATATAAGCTCCTATCCCTGATTTATGTTACAATAATACTTTGTAGCGCATTTGGGGCGAGCTTATCGTGATATCCGAAATTGCTATGTAATCTTATAGACTACAAGGAGGTATCTATCAGCAAGGCTGCCATATACATCTGCTATATCTTGCTCTATTGTATAACTTTGCTTTTAGCACACAATTCTGGTATGATACGCTGGGTACCTTGGCCGAGATTAGTAGTGTGGAAGCTGATCATCGATCGGCTCTTTTACCCATTGCCAGGTGGATTTGTAAAATGATTCAAGGGTAGGAGAGTACATAGTCGAGTTCCATGCCATATTGACTGACATGCTGGGAGGGGCACCATCCTCTGGGAGCTGTGGCAAGCTGCAGCAATCGTCCCCTAGTATGAAGGGGTTCAAACCTCGGCACGGCAGCTCCTGCCTCTTTACATCGACCCGGCATGGCACAACGAAAGGCAGATTCACCCAGACAAGCTGAAGGATAGACTGGTCGAAGATGAGAAGGGGGGCATGATGAATGTGAATGAAATTCGTCTTCACATTTGACAAAGAAGCTTCGTGTGCAGCATCATGAAGTAGGATGCCACAATTGAACTCATTCGACACAACGATGACAAGCCCTTGTATAGCCCAAACGAGACTCCAGTTTACCTATCAGGCTGCCTATCCCTAATCCTCATTAAAATACACTCTCGTGGTATATGCAGCACAGTTGGAACCCTGCTGTTGCAATGCTGAAGCAAAATAATGATACATCCCGTCTCCGTCATAGGGCCGTAAAGACCGCTTTTGTTGTATTTGTGCTCGCCCGTGTCTGACCTGCTTTACGCTGGCAGTCCTCGCTTCTCGCTTTCCGTGAAGAAAATCACCATCCTCCATAGCTTTTTGACCAAGTCTTCCGCATCTTCATCCAGTGCCTAAGTATCGTTAGCCAGCTGTTTCAACATACCAAGTTGAACAATTGAAAAAGAAGGTACTTACTCCTTCAAGTTCCTCCACCAATGCGGCTGCAGTTCCGTGTTTTCTAAGATGTTCCTCCACAGCTTCTACCAGCATTTCTTCTTGCACACCGAGATAGTCCACAACTTTCTTCTCAACGAACGGTCGTAGTTTTTCCCGCACAACTGAATCGTCCATGTAATCCCACTTCACTTCCCACTTCCATAACCCTTCCTTTTCCGACGGGATCTCCTGTGCCAATGCCCTGACTGCTTGTGAGATTTCTTCTTCCGTCATGGCTGCAGCACCACTTATGGGCTCCATTTGAATAGGAACTAGCTGGCGTCTGCTGGATTGTTCTGTGTCCTCGTCGTCCAATAAGCCTTCCACCTCGGCAATGGTACGGCGTTGAGGTACTCGTGAAGCCTGCGCCTTTTGTGCAGCAGCACCGAGTGACAGCTTAAACGGTTGGGGAGCGGTGGCAGCAGCGGCAGCAGCAGCTTCACGACGATCCAGCTCTTCGGCTTGCTGGTCTAAGAATGAATCGGCCATACCACGGGCCTTCTCCATCTGCGCTTGTTCTCTGCGGCGTTCTTCATGCTCTGCTCGCCGGTCCGCATCGTCTCTACTCTCTTCCTCTACCCGATCCATGCCTCGTTTCCTGGCCCAGGTTCCATGATCACGGTAATAAGGATGCGACTTACGGCTCGCCTCGCGGTCATCATTCCATGACTTTTCTCGCTCCAGTTGCTCATCTTTCTTGCGCTGCCCCGACGCCGCCTCTTGATTTTCACGGTCCTGCTCTCTGTCGAGCGCAGACTGTCTCGAACGTTCACGATTGGCCCACTTGCGCTCAGCATCGATGTATGCTTTTTCATCATCAGCTTCCTGATCCTTCACATGTCTCCGATGGATTTCTTCGTCGCTGGCATCGGACTCCTCCTTAGCACGATTAATACCGAATTCACCATTAACAAATGACACTCCTCTAGAAGCGCCGTTTTGACCTCGAGGTCCTGATGGGGCGTTGGGTACTGGCCCCCTAGGCCCCAGCGGGATATTATTGGCACCTGCTGTTTGACGCCATGATCCATTTCTCCTTCTTTCCACCTCTTCCATCTCCTCCTCTTTCCGCAACCGTTCCAGGTCTCGTTGGTTGCTTCTCTCGCGGAAAGCAGCGATTTCTCCCGCGACAACCTCCCGCATTTCTGCAGGAATATCGGCCAGCTCATCGTCTTGTGCCAGGGGAATATTGACTACCTCAACATTCTCGTCTGCGGCATTCGTCATGGCCGTATCTCCATCTGCATCCGTACCATTAGCGACGGGAGGATAGAACAGCTCTCGCACGGCTCGCTTCAGGGCGGCTTTCGCACTTTCTAATTTAACTGGAGCATCTGGATCGTCTCTCCTTCTTGCTTCATACGACTCGAGGTATTTGAGGGTGGCGGCATCCACAGCAACGCCCAGCTTCCTCTTCTCAAATCCCTCATACGCATCGTCTGCTGGCGCGGGGTCGCTCGAAATGGTTTGGCGCTGAACTGGGACCTCGACATCTTGTTCGTATAGCAGCTTGACAGCATTGTATAATGACTCTGCATCATCGAATAGGGCAAAGCCAAACCTCGTGCCTTTTTGCTCGTCCATGACGCTTGCAGAGGATTCCCACTTGCGCAGAAATCCGATTGAGCCAAGCAGCTTCTGCACTCCATCATCTCCACGAACCCCCTCGGGTATTTGGTGCAGCATTATCGTTCGCAACCGTTCATCGCTTGTCGGCGGCACGAGGACTTGGACAGTTTCTCTGGCGGCATTTCGGCTTTGTTCCGAATTCCGTTCCATACCAAGGCCAGGACGGCCACCACCACCAACGCCGGCAGAAGCCTGAGGTCGATCGCCACGTCCTCCTTCAGCAGCCGGTGTGGTTGTTCCTAGCCTGATAATCGGGGCGTTGAAGTTGATATTGGGCATATTGGCGGGAGCCTGAAAGTTGGCGGGTAAGCCGCCAGGACGCCCAGTTTGGGGAGCGTTTGCCTGCTGCATACCTGGAGGGGCGCTCATGCCTGGGGGTGTAATAATCCCAGGAGGAGGACCTGTAAGTTATTCAAGAGTTAGTAGCAGCATCTCGAGATAGGTTGGATCACGCTGGTTGCCGTACCTAGCCCTGGAGGCGCATTCATGCCCGGCGGCGGCGCACCGTAGCCACCATAACCAGGTGGCATGCCGTAAAGGTTGCCTAAAATTCTAGTTAGAGATATCGTCACACCTTCTTTTCAACCGGTCGACGTTACTAACCCCCGTAATGGTTGTATGACATGCCGAAAATCGATGCAACGGCGGTTGAAAAAAGATGATCGAACAGGTAATCGGCTCCGGTCGTTCTGCCTGCGTCGCCGACAATTTCGATCGCGCCGAGGAGTTAAGGAAGTCGATCTAGCCGTCTATCTTGCTGGGAACCACAGCCGACGTAAGACGTGTGAGCAATTAAATTCAATCCCACAATGTTGGATAAGGAAGGAGGTTACATACAGTTTCTTCGAAAAAGAGCTTTCAGCCTTGTCTAGTTTGGCCAATCCACGACGGACCAGTCAGTTTCAGTGGAGCTATTCAGCTACAGAAGGCGGACTATTATTGAGTACGTAAACACGCAGCAACTAGGCCCAAAACGGAAAAAGTACCTACACACGCAAGAATGCATGTAAAGGTACTTCACTAGCAGTATACAATATAGAACGTACTGTATGGCTCAGTGCTATGTAGTCACTACTTTTTAAACTTACTAAGGGACTGTTCTACTACTACAAATATTAGTTACATAGGTACCTGGGTGTGCATTAGGAGGAACTATCTAAAGGCATAATACCAGCCAAGGCGCCGCAAAACACTCATTTCAGCAGTTAAGGCGCTCGTGTGGCGTTCTGCCTTAACAGCGCCTCCGATAATAATATGAACAATCATAGTCATAATAAAGCGCTTATACGCCAATTACCTTAAATTTTTTTTTTTTTTTTTTTTTTTTTTTAAAAAAAAGTATCCTCAAGCGGCAGGTAGTCCCCTGAAACAAGGGATATGAGCTGAATGTAGCGTAGCTGTTGTGAAGCTATAGCTAACAATTAAAATTTTGAACGGACTAACATAAAAACCGCACCGCATCAACATTGCTCCGCCCCGGCGACATCCATCGCAGAAACGCTTGCACTCTCCAAAGTTGCGACAGGGAGCTCTAGCAACCGAATGCCGCAGCCTTGAAAGCCATTTGCGCTTCAGCAGAGTGCAAAATGTAACCAAGCTCTTCCCCTGGTGCTTTCGGGAGCAATTGCTAACCTTTTGAAAGGGCTGCATCGAGGTACACCAGCACCATGCTGGTGCGGATGGCAATGGCCTCGCCTGCGCAGGCCATCAGCACACGGGCTTTCTCCTCCGCTCGCCCTCTCCGAATGGCGCAATCGAAAGCCTTATATAACCAGTCTTCACATCGTCCTGCTCGAATAAATCCACTTGTAGGCAACTACGCACAAACCGGGCCGGTGCAGCCTAAACCTCCGCCACCAGCTGCGTCTACCGAAGCACCATCTCCATCTCATGCTCCGCCTCCGCAAATGGCACCGCCATCAAGCGAGGAAGTGCCTACCACTGAAGACATACCTCCTCATGAGAATATGCCCCTCAACGAGGATGTGTCTCCCAACGAGGATATGCCTCCTCCGCCACCGCCTCCTCCTGCGTCTGAAACCTCTGAAACATCCACTGCGCAACAACCTCCCTCGCACGCCTACGACGCAGGCGACCCCCGGACCGCCATCGACATCGCAAACATCATCTCGGAGAAGTCAGCCGCCTTCGGACGTACCCTCGGCGTAAGCGACCCCCTCTCACGGCCACTTGTTCGTACCAAAGCCGTCGCCGGCCGAACCGTCTTTATCAAAGACAAAGTCACACCTCAGTCCGCGCCGACCCCAATGGTTGCCCTGCGCGTACTGGAAAGGATGTGCCGTGACCAAAAGATCAAGAACAAGTTCCATTCACAAAAGTTCCATGAGAGAAAGGGCCTGAAGAAGAAGAGGTTAAGGAGTCAGCGGTGGAGAGCGAGATTCAAGACGGGCTTCAAGGCAGCCGTGACTCGGGTCAAGGAACTGAAAAAACAGGGTTGGTGAGCTGTGATAACATTGTACCATTAGAAGGATTAGATATATGCAAGTGACAATTATCCACGAACAAGGACGGAAGGCTGTGAAACAAAATCTTTCTTGAAGGGTGCCCCAAGCGTCAGGAAACCAGCACATACAAAAAGGCACTATACTTAGGCATGAGACCCATGCAGTCATCAATCATTATTCATGACTCTACCACTACCTCACTGGAGTCCCAACAGGACTGGTCCTCATCTTTGGCCGCGACTTGAACACTGCTTCCATATCCTCCTCCAACATCAACTCCTGCGTCAATGCCTCATGATCATGAGCATCATCCTCATCAACTCTCGGGAAGCAACTCCCTTCCTTTCTGGGCAATAATTTACTTCGTCGCAGTGACTTGCGTCGTTCAAGTTGTGCTTTCTTCTGAGCTTTTTCAAAACCAGCCATACTGAGACGAGTACGACTGACCAGATCCATGGGCTCAGAGCCTCCCTTTGATGTGTCGGATTCGGAGGGTGGTGTTGGACCAGGGTTAATTCGAGACAGCGCGGGCCGGATGGGCAACTCTAGTTCTTCGTCTAGGAAGGGAGAGTGGTTGCCAGCCATGGAGAGACGTGTTCTCTGGACCAGGGACAGTGTTGGTCGTTGCCTAGGACGTTTCGTTGGAGAAGGACTTGCATTATCAATTGCTTCAAGTATATCGTCTGCCATATTTTGCGTTGGAGAGCAAGGGGGTAGGATCTCCTCTAGGTCATTCGGTGGGGGAAAGTAAATGTCGTTGTCGCTGAGGACATTCTTTCGTTCGTGGTCACGAGGTGGCGAGAGAGACGATTGCGTCGATGTAGACTGGTTGAAGATCTCCGAATTTCCCATTTGTGGTTTCACTGTATGTCGTCTCAAGCTCTCCAGCTTCGCCCTGTTTGTTCGAACGGGAATAGGAGCTGTTATGGGCTCATACGGCTCATCCTCAAGCTCACTGATCTCGGAAACAGCCTCGCCGCCATCTGTTGATTGATCAAGCGAGTTTACGTAGCGTCCATGGCGTGGCTCTTTGTGAGTGAGAAAGTCAATAACTGTAGTATCGATACTCTTGATATTTTCCAGCTCGTCCTTTAATTTGCCTAAAAGCTTGTCGTAGTCGCTCGAAAAATCGGGTTGGTTCCTCTGGTCTATTCCAAGAGACTTAGGCATAACTCCCACTTGTAAGCCATGATGTGCAGAAAATTGAAAGTCGATCCCGCGTTTTGGTTTCATTCTCGTTCCGCCTTTTTTCGATGGCGAGGAAGATGCACCACTCGACGGGCCAAAAATACTCGTTCGAAAGACGTTCCACTTCGCCAATCTCTCCTTCTGTAACCGCACTCTGCTGTCAAGCTGTTCTAAGAGACCACCCGAGTCCTCCTCAATCTCAGCCAAACGTCCTTGTTGCACCCGTCGCCACACTGTATCAAAGGGCATGTCGAGTAGGCCTCCTCCCGAAGCTTGATCATCGCCCTTAATGAGAGTGTTCATCCACTTCTCGTTACCAGACCAGTTGTTCCGTACCAACCGACGCGTCTCCTGTCTAGCATTATTCGACAGCGTATCTCTGCCGCCGTCAGCATCTTTTTCCATGACAGCCTCCATCCTACGCGTGATACCTCGCTCTTTGATGCTCAGCAGTTCATCAAAGTCGCGATACATCACTCTCATATCTTGCTTTTGTTCCAGGAACCTCCTTAGTGATGCCCTGTATGCCAGGCCCAGTATATGTAGTTCGGTATTGTCACTGTCATAGCCTCTGTTTTCAAACGCCAGGTTCAGAGAAATAGAAGGATGTTCGTCAAGAGCGTTCAGATCGTCTTCAACGACTTTCTTCAGCACAGCTGTAGAGAAGCATGCCAAAACCTCTTCTAGCCGCTCGCCTTTGCAGTCGTCCAGAATGGTTTTTCGTATGACCGTATCTCGACCCAGGGAGCCATTCTTTTTCACCATTTCAAGGGCTCGCAGGAGGACAGCTCTAAGGTTCACGGATTGTATTTGGTCGTGAGGTGGGAACAGAGGGCTGAGTTTCTATGCATTGTGAGTCCATTGTCAGAGCAGGCGGCTCTCCTCTTGATTCACACAGCCAGACCCATCACTTCTCACGTATTTCAGAACTTACGGAAGTAAACTCTTCGGGATCCCATATTTCAAAAAGCTTGACCAAAACCCACTCCACACATTGGATCCTCCTTTTCTGCCCCTGGGCTCTTGTCGTTACGAACATCTCGACCGTGATGTCAGGCCAGTCTGATAGCAAGTCCAGATCCAGTAGCCTCAAATTCGTGAAAAATGCCGACAGAGGTGATGCGGCACCTTTCCCACCAGTATGAGCGTCATTATTCGGGGGCGTCGCTGCAGCTGGTTTTGATCTTAAGGTAGTCGGTGCAGTGTTCGCCCGCGGATGTGCCCGAGGATGGACAGCTGCCATGGTAGCATCGCGGTGCGGAAGGCCAATGTTCTAACTCGGAGAATGCATTTTGTTGTTCAATGGTTCTCCGGTAGCAAAAAGCACCTTAGTAGACCAAAAGACGGTCAGACAGGGACGAAAAGGTGGACAAGGTTCGGGAGCTTCAGTTCGATGGCGAATAATGCTGCTAATGCCCCCCACCAGGCCGGTCGGCGGTCAATGGAACGCCCACAGTGAAACCGCACATCACTGGTCCCATTACAATCACCTTCGATTCATATTCTCTTCCATCCTAAGTACCTTAACTGATCACTGTTACTCTGCCACCTATATAAGTGCACTCTCCTGATGTTATCCGATCCACCATACTGACAGCCTCTCTTCAATCTTAACACGAACATTGATTAGTCACTCCTCAACGCAGCACTAGGACACCACATCCTCAAAGACCCGGCAATACTTTGAAGATCCGAAAAGTTCCCATACTCTGGTCCTGTGGTGAAATTCGTCTTCACAGGCCCATACAAGAACCATGAGTTAAGAGGCTCCGCCAAAACCTCCTTTGTGCCATTCTTTGTTCGCTTGACCCCAATATTACCTGCCAAAACGTACGCCATGGTATCCTCGCCGTGCTTAGGGAAGTCGAGCATCTTCAGCGGGGCCTTTGCATATCCTACAGGTATCTTGCTAACATCAACATGCGTATAAGTAATGTTATCCAGCTTCGTGGCCCGCTGTTCACCCGTGGAACCGAAAGAATTTCGAAGTGTTCCATCTTCCCGCCAGTGCAGAAAGCCTGTAATCCACCCAGAGAGGTCGTATTCCGCTGGCCCTCCACAAGACAGACGTTGCTTTGCCCGAACAATCTGCTCCCAGAACGACTTGATTGCTGGACTATTCGGCCTATCCCAAGTTTGCACGAATCGGCTCAGGATGGGCTTCAGATTGGTCGCATACTGCGTGGGTTCAGCTCCCCACTCCTTCAATCGATCAAGCTTGCTGTATAATCTCACCCAGTCGTCTCTCGTTCCCAGCAAGGTGATAGATGGAATCCCGCATGTGATTCCGCCAGAAAACTCAAAGTAATGCTGCATGAGGCCCATCATCAGAACCGTCGCCGTCATATTATCATTGTGCGTACTCGTACTGAACCCAGGAGTAATCCAGCCGAGCAACCAGTTCGTCTTGACGCGCTTCTGAATTTCTTGGCCGAATGATGCAATCACATTTTCCCAGGTGTTCTTGAATACTTTAATTTCGTTCTTTCCCTCAAAGTCGACGAAAAGGTGTCGGATAGACTCGGCATTCTTGGTCATGTAGAAGTTAAGCTGAGCTAGTATCTCGAACCACATCACATCAGGCCGAAGAACGAGGCTCTCATGATTTGCCCACGCGACTATGGAGCCACGCACAAAGCTACCGGACGACGGATAGGTGTTTTCAAGAACTTGTCCATCGGGCCTCTCCAGCTCTGTGTAGGATGAAAGCAAAAGATTGGCCTTGTATGGGTTCTTGTTAGCCACTTCTTCGGGACAGCTTTGGTGAAATAAGTCATAGGCTGATGATGCACTCCCAGCAGGGCTCAATGGTAGTGGTTCAACATCACTGACTGAAATCGTGATCTTGCCATGCACCACTGCTGTCAGCCCCAGTAAGTAGAGAGAGGTCGACCTCATGTTGAAGCAAATTTGATTCATGCAGACTCTGGGCGACACTGTGATAGAGTCAAGTCTGGGAAGGGCGGGAATATATCGTTAGGCGACGCCGCGATGAGGAATGCTTATGTCTCTTGTGGCAAAGCAGTTTTGTGTCATCCAGGACACTTCAGCAGGTGAAGCATTCCAGACGCGTAGTGTCCTGTATTCTGTCAGTTCAAATTGACTGCCTGTCCAAGGCAGGAACGACTTTGATGGATATTTCCATGTCTTGCCTTAATATATACCTTCCCCCTCTTCCTCCAGCTATTTCAAAAGAACCTACCCCAATGGAGAAAGGAGATTGAGAGTATCACATCATGAGGATAGTGTGCCCACATTTCCCGTGCCGTTTATCCTAGTTTTGTGGTGATTAATCTTTTCATCCACCAATCCTTTTGCTACCATTGACGCACAACTCTACAGCACGCCTTCAAGACATATATGCATACATACGAATTCGTAAACAACACGACTTGACACTGGCTGGGATGGGCACTTCACATCGCGGGCAGTCTCGTTTGGCGAAAATCAGCTGCTATTAGATATACAGGTCTTCACATCGAATTCCGAATCGTGGAACATCGTGATCGTGATCTTGTTTCTCAACGATTTATGAATCATCTTGATCATTAGAATCAATCTATGTATGCCAGTCGTAGTGGCCACGATCCCAATTACAGGACTCTTGCAAAAAGCTAAGTCGATAGCTCATAAACTCCAAAGCCGTCCCAGGCGCCATGCTCATTGGCAAACATGAGAAAATAAAACTCCCGATAGCCACAAGGGCTATGTATCATCAAAATAAAATTTGTTACTTCTTTGCTCATCAAATCTTGGCACCAATCCGGCCTTTGTCGCTTCGACCATTCAGTCAATCCTCACGACTGTCGTCGAGAACACGCTGAACAACACCAACCAGCTGAGGATGGATCTTGTCGCTGCTTTGGATGCCGCAAACTTCGCGTACAATTTCCTCGGCTGAGTTCTTGGACATGATCTTGGCCAGCTCCTTAGATTCCTCGTCCTCTTCGACATTCTGGAAGCGGAAGCACATTTCAATGGCGTCGAGGAGGAACTTGATGGACTCGCCTCTCTCAGCCAGCTCAGCGGCAGGGCCAATGAAACGTTCCTTGCGAGAAAGCTTTCTCAGAGGAGCACGGCCGACTCGCTCAACAACATCCTCCAAATGAGGATTGCCAATTCGCTTAATGATCTTCTCGACATATGCAGCTTGATCCTCCTCCTCAAACTCGTGCTTGTCAACGATGAGTTTCTTGGTCTCCATGAGAGCTCCTCGAACTTCCCTCATGATGGCTTTGTCTTGGAGGGCATCGTAGACAGTGCGCTTCCTTCGGTTATAACCGTGGTAGGCAGCAGTGGCGTGGCCGGTGTTGACAGTAAACAGCTTGCGCTCGATGAAAGGAGCCAAGTTGTCAACCCACTGAATGCCTTCAATAGATGGAATGCCAACGTCTTCGAAGGGAGTCTTGTCTACGATCCATTCAAAGAATTTCTCGAGGGTGACGTTCAGTCCTGCGTTAGGGTCCTGAGCAGGAACAATACGATCAATGGCGGAATTGGCGTAACGGGCCCGGAGATGGTGACCCTCTAAGCGTTCGGGTGCTGTATTTCTGGGGTCCTTTATGTGTTGAGCAAGAGTGTCAGTGGCGCCTATGGCATTCTCGCATGCAATGACGTGAAGAGGTGCCTCGCCAGTGGAGCGGCGATCAATACCCTTTGCAATGACGGGTGCAATGAACTTGAGGATGTTGGGCCCCACGGAACAAGTAACGACTTCCGCAGTGGCAATCTCATTGATCAATTCTTCTTCGTGGGTCTTTGAGTTTATAGCACGGTAGTTGGTGATGGTGTTTTCGGTAGTGCCTTCAGTGCCGACTTCAATGACCTTGTATGAGGGTGCCGCGTTGATCTTATCGATCAGCGAATCAACCACATCAGCAAAGACGACCTCGTATCCAGAGTTGTGCAAGAAACACGCAACGAATCCACGACCTAAAAAGATCCAAAACGTTAGCACTGATTGCTCGATTGTGTTGTCGCCAGTTGCGGACGATCACGGTCCATGTGGGTTAGGGGACCATGCATGGACAAGGTAACGGGGGTTGTGCGTACCAATGTTGCCGGCGCCAAAATGGACGGCTTTCTTTGTGTTTGGAGCCATTGCGGAATTCGACGGATGAGATATTATATCTTATGAGGTAGAACAGCGTAGGACTTATGATCGTCTCGGAATTTGCCCGAACGAACTCAGCAAGAGGATAATTACAGCAGAGGGGGCTTTGATGGTCAAGGAATTTAGTGAGAAGAGGATGTGGTGCATATATTCAACACGGGGAATGGGAATGCCAGAATCAAAGTCAAACCCGGTGACGTATTCGAAGTGAATGGGAGATAGAGGGACAATGGAGGAAAATGGAGCGGAAAGGGGAGGGACATAAGAGACTTTATATAACTGGAGATAACTCGACGGGAAGTCAAAGGGTGATGACGGAACAGCAGCCAAAGACTAAGGCGGGCGTGTCGTCAGATGTCAGGGAAAGAGCGATTGCAGAAAGAGGGCCACTGGCATATGCCGCACCAAGCGTCAGCTGCATTTTGGGTGGAACGCCCCTTGACTGCAGGTGCCGTACATCACCACCAGAACCTATGCTTAGCGGCGGCGGCAGTACCGTATTCAGGTACCTGGCACTAAGTGCAACGCCATTGGTGGGCAAGTGGGGAATACAGAGTCGAGAGAAATGAGGTAATTATTACAGCTAACCTTTTGACAGTCATAAGGCGCCACGATACATTTTGAGGCACCTTTGAGACACCTCTGGAGCTTTTTGTGTGCGATGTATCTCTCTCTGTCTCCCTCCTCCCTCTCTCTGTGTGTATATCTGTTTATCATGGTGACGTCCACACGTGAAATTGAGTGCCTCTCATTCCCTTGTTATGATTGGTTCACAAGCTAATTCGTTGACCTGCCTTATGATCGTCAAAGGGATGGGAAACCAACCAACAGCCTGTCGCTGCTGCCTTGCGCCAACAACACATCGTGACATTCTTCATATCCGCCTTGTGGTACCACGCGGGGTCAATCTAGGCTCTGATCTTACCGATTCGCCCTAATAGATTAGGGCAAGTTCTATACCCTGTCAAGGACTTACAGAAGGTAGGCTAGCTACTCTATGCTATTTCTTTGTGACTTTTCTGTGAAGTAAACCTAACCTATAGCTTTCTAGGCAAAAGAAATGTCGTTTTTTAAGCAGTCCCTACGAGTGCGGTACATTACTATAGCTAGGGTGCTTAACCCAGCCTACTAATTAGGCTTAGCGCCTGTTTTATAAAGAGAATTGGCCTCAATCTAATCAGGGCCTTATTAATCCGACCCTCAGCACCAACGGCAGCGAGGGGTCGGCTTAAATTGGCTTAATTCTCACGCGCAGAAGCTGCCACCCGGCCATATGCAGAGGTGCATTCACACACAGCATTCGCATATGCAGACCAATTTATGCTCAAGCGCGTGTTCGGTGGAACGTACAGCCACCATTCGTCATGGTCGCGATGGCGACATTGCACTGCACTAAGCCAAAGCATCGGTCGGCGCTTAAAACCTGATCCTTCCTCGACATTCTGCTCATCGTTGCCATGAGAAGTGCCGAGAAGTCTGGCGGACGAACATGCCGCCTGGTGAGAAACTGGAGCTTCCTGTTACTTGGACCCGGCGAATCACGGTAAAGAGCAGATGGATGGACTTCTAGGGCACATTTGCGGCTTTTGTTACGGAGGACGAACAGCCAACAGTTCTGCAGCTGCGGCCTCTTCAAGTTTCTCACCCGGTGTGCGAAGTGCCCGCCAAAATGCATGACTGATTATCATTTTGGCTCCGTTTTTGACGCACATGCCCGCTGCTAGCCAAGGAAACTTGTCTCAAAGCGGCCAGACAATGCCGCCAAGCTGAAACTTGGGCCAATGGCATGCAAGAACGGTGGAGGGCAACAAGGATGAGTGAGTTCCACCGTACACACACATTTATGCCGGTGGTTACGTACATGTTTTGGTATCTCTCGGTGGTTGAGCACGACAGCATCTAGTTCAGACAACATGCCGAGCCGAGTCAAGTTGGGGCTTTCTGCATAGAGAACAGCATCTCGCGGCGCTCCCATTAGGTAGCTAGCTATAGCAGACCCGAAATCTCCGTCTGCCGTTGGCTGCCTGCAACACTGCCGCTCAAATGGACGGCGGATGGAGGGGGAAATAAATATACACATTGCAGTTGAGGCGTCAGAAAGCGCGGTCTAATGCATTAACCGTGGCACGCTCCACTTTTTTGTCCCGCGATTTACGCTCACCACTAAAGATTGTGCTTATTAGCAAGGTGGACAGATTCGTAATAGTTACTTGATAAAATACATAGAATTAATTAGCCCTTCTATACATAATAAGACTACTTATTGTCGCAAGCTACTAGAGGTTCTAATACTAAAGTTAGACGCTTTATATATGCTATTTTAGCAGCTGTAAGTAAAAGTGACCAACTTGCTAATCTGTCCGCCTTGCTGGCTGATAAGCACCATCTTTGGTGGTGACCGTAAATCGCGGGGCAAAGAAGTGGGGCGTGGCATGGTTACTTCTAATAACCTTGCTGAACGGAGTAAATACTGCATCAGGTATGCAGTGTTATGTTGCATCTACAAAGCCGTTTAACAGTATCCACAGTCCGTCGCTCAGGATTATTATGCTTCTTCTCTCACTTATAGTAGCGTGCTCGTTGGATATCTCAGGAATTGCAAATGACTGCACCAGCTCAATGCATTTCATTGGAGGCAATTTCTATTGTTCGTTAGCATTGCAGGTCACTTCTCTGGACCTTATCAATGACAGGGATAGAAAGACAAGAACGTGCCTAAATCGGGAATGCGCACACCGGCCACCACGTGGCTCATCGGGAGGAGGCGAGTTGACGGAATAAAAGACCTGAGACCTGCCTGTCCAAAATGCACCCAGCGGTTTCATGGCCTGGCCTCCCTCCCCATCGGGTTAACTGGACAACCAAGGCAGAGCTATGAACAGCATCTGGCTATCGGCGTAATGGAAGTTAGCTAACACAGATACATAAGACTCGCTGCAAAAAATAAAGACTTTTAGATGCTTCCGTTTCTTCCAAGGCAACATTTTTTGTCGTCATGGCAATTCAAGCATATTCGGCTGCCTTCACCTTGGCTCTTCCGGGTGTGGTCGAGGTTTCGTCCACAGCCCGAGAAGCTTCTTTGTTTGTGTCTTCATCGCCACAACAGCCGAACTCAGGTCCAAGCGGGGGCGAGGATATGTAAATCCACACAGTGTGGTTATTAGTGATTAACAGCAGCTTCAGCTTGGATGGCGGCTGTAAGGTTATTCTTTTCCCAATGGAGACACTAGGAGAGCACACCACTACAGGAACAGCAGTCTCTTTATGATGAGTGTCTAATCCCTACATCTCCTTGTAACACCCAAGCGTATGCTCAGGGTCTCTTCAACCGCGCAGGATCTGCATATTGATTCGCTAGAACGTGGGTTAACTTGAGTGCTCGAAGTCACCACTAGCCAGGCCACGGATCATCTTGCTCACTATTGTAATATAAGATGTGCGATTTGCCACTCCGCCCTTATAGCTACGTCGTCGCGCATGATGGGATGCTCCCATGATATGACACCGAACAGTTCGACTTTAGCTCGGTCATCTCTCATATGTTCGTTCATCCGTGATAATGTCACCCCAAGCCGAAATTCTCCATAGCTCATGCCAGCTCCTAGTTCCGTGCTTTACCACTCCGTGACGCTCCCACCCACAAGCTTGTCCTCGCGATATTGCCTCTGTCCCCCTACTGTATTCTATCACGAACCTCGGGCCTGACCGCCGTGTCCGGCCGATCCCCCACTTATCAATGTAACATCCAAGACTGCCTCCATCAAAGTGGCCTCCTCTCATTTGATCTAACAGGTTCTATTAAGTACAGTTGAACGAACAAACTGACGCATTTGCCGGCCGACATCTTCCGAGGTGCATCATCCTCCCCGCGGGGATCAAGTCGTGAGTGCTGATCTGCATGCAAATTCAACATGTTCCACCTTGGAAGATAAGCCTTGACCGCGGTGAGGCGTAAAACAGGGCGTACGCCACTGTTGACAACTTTGTCGTGGTGGTTTGTCAAACTGTACGCTGATCTTAGCGCCCTGAAAACTAGCTGTTTGTCTGATGTAAAAAGGCATAACAGGGGGTAGAAACGGAGCTTTTTATCGGATAATCCTGGTTTTGGGTGTCCGGCACCACACATCGGGCCGCGCGCAACACGGTCGCCCGTATCTCGTCATTTTAGCGGGGCTCTCTCGATAGACAAGAGGTCTAATTATTGGCATCCCGTATTCGATCGTCACCGTTCTTGATGGTTGGTCCTGCATCGAACTTTGCAGTCTGAAACATTGTGAAAGCTTTCGCCACCAAATTCTGTGGGAATCCATGCATTCCTGTTTATGTGTCCGTGACTTGAGCATGAAAAAGGTGGATGGAGACATGCTGGATAATTGGCAAGCCGTGGACTAGCTCGATGTACTCTACAGTGGCAGTTTTGACCAAATCAAAGATCACCTTACAAAGTTATCCCAGGACATTACAGTACTTTAGCTACTGATATAAAATGAATCTTGGCTATTATAGTCCCTCTAGGCTGCATTAAATAGTTAGCCTAATTGCCTGCACAATTGACGTAGTAACTTTGTGAATTGTGATGGGCGTTACTTTTACCCTGTCATGTTTTCTGTAGAATCAACCAGGGGCTATATTATATGTCGCTAATATGGAGCTCATGATCAGGTCGGCGGACCGCACCTAGAGGGATATAGAGATTATTCTGTTGCAGTTTGTCATATTAATTCGGGTGATTCCGAGGCTGTTTGGTATTAACTGCATTGTACAACGCATATATATGGCAATGGTGTAGACCAGCACAATTTACTAAGCGACTCTGAGTTATTCACGTGCTGGAAGTCGGTACCACATGTTCTAGAACCACCCCGTCAACGGGTTGCATAGAACCTGGCAACATTGCTGTTCTGTGTTTGCGCGGTGACCCTGGGGTTGCATTAGGAGCATGATCGTTTTGCCGAAATGCTTCGGACCAACCCAAACGACGCAAATATTCATCAATCAACAACGCCTTGTGCTATTAAGCTGTACTCATTCTGCGCTCAACCCACCCCGTCAATTTGGCGCTACTTCACGGAGTACTTATTGCCTGGTTCTGGTGCCCCAGAGATGTCGCTCCTAGTCCTTTGTCATTATGAAGACTTCTTCGTAGAAAGTTCAATTTTAAATCTTAGAGTACTTCTTGAAAGCTCCAATCAGGCCACCAGTAGAGGTGTCGTGGCCTTCGCCATTGCCAGGCTCGTCCAACTCCTTGAGAATCTTCTTGGCAAGAACCTTGCCCAGCTCAACTCCCCATTGATCAAAGCTGTTGACGTCCCAGATAGCACCCTCAGTAAAAGTCAGGTGCTCGTAGTAGACAATCAGAGCTCCAAGTTCAGCCGGGCCAATAGATCCTCCGACCAGGATAGATGTTGTTGGACGGTTTCCAAGAAAGCGTTTGTGAGGCACAAGCTCCTCGGGAACTCCCTCGGCTCTGACCTGGTCGTCAGTTTTGCCAACCATTAAAGCCTCGGCCTGGGCGAAGTAGTTGGACGCCAACATCTTCTGGTGCAGGTTGTCGCTAATTGGGTTGTGCGACTTGGCCGCGAGGATAAAATCAGTCGGGATTAACTTGGTTCCCTGGTGCACCAGCTGGAAGAAAGAGTGTTGCGCGTTGGTGCAAGGCTCGCCGAACAGGATAGGACCTATAGGGTTAGTTCATTTTTTCAGCCCTGAGCTTTGCCATATCAGATCCATTTCTCACCTGTGGAATACTTGACGGCGGTCCCATCAGAAGCGACTGACTTCCCATTAGACTCCATGGAGAGCTGCTGCAAATAAGCAGGAAACCGGTGAAGGTATTGATCAAAGCTTTTAGCAGTCAGTATAATGAGCGTATTGACCAAATCATCTCAGCATAACAGTTCCTTGTCATGAGTCTGCTGATGAAAGAGCAATGAAGCACTTACGGAGCGACGAGATGGGTCTGAGCCATGAAAAAGTCAGAGTACCACACACTGAGGAGCCCACCAAGAACAGGAATGTTCTGCTTCAGAGGGGTTTCTCGGAAATGTCTGTCCATAGCGTGGGCACCACTGAGGAACTTATGGAAGTTGTCGAAGCCAATGTACAAGGCAACGCTCAAGCCGATTGCACTCCAAACGGAGTAGCGACCGCCCACCCAGCTTTCAAACCCAAACATATTCTTGCTGTCGATACCAAACTTGGTGACTTCTTCCTCATTAGTAGACAAAGCAACAAAGTGCTTCGCGATATCGCCCTTGTTGCCCGTCTTTTCAAGAAACCAAGACTTTGCTGTGTTGGCATTGGTGGTGGTCTCGGCAGTAGTGAACGTCTTGGAAGCGATGAGGAACAGGGTCGTCTCGGGATCCGAGTTTTTTAGTGCTTCGGCAATGTGAGTGCCATCAATGTTGGAGACGAAGTGCAAGGTCATGTCCTTGGCACCATAGTACTTTAGGGCTTCAGTGACCATGACAGGACCGCTTTGCGGAGAGTGCATCAGTTACCCCAACTTGCTGTTGCATCTCAGACATTTGTAGATGATGAGCTTACAGATCAGAGCCTCCGATACCAACGTTGATGATGGTGGTCAACTTCTTGCCAGTGAATCCCTTCCATTCACCACTTCGAATCTGCTCAGAGAACTCCTTCATGTGGTTCAGCACGTCATTGACACCGCCGGCGTTATTCATAACGTCCACACCATCAACCTTCATGTCCCAACCTCCAACATTTCGAAGAGCGGTATGGTATACAGCACGCTTCTCGGTGAAATTAATCTTTTCGCCGGCAAACATGGCGTCCCTCTTTTTCTCAACGCCAGCCTGCTCGGCCAGCTTGACGAGCAGGTCGAGGGTCTCATCAATCAGGAAGTTCTTGCTGAAGTCGAACAAGATCTCGGCCGAAACACCTTGCGAGTCAAAAGTGTGTGAAAATCGAGAGAACCGCTCGGGATCGGAAGCAAAGACTTCTTTCAGGACGAAGTTCTTGCCGACATTATCGCGGTGAGCTTGAAGTTCCGCCCAGGCAGGTAGGGTGTTGGCGGGGGCCATGGCGGCGTTGAGAAGGTCGTTGACCCGACAAGTACAAGAAGTTTTCTAGGATGGAATGACAATGAATATGGTTAGTTGGTTCTCTGGAGGCTGTGGATCAGAAACAGGAGCAAGAGAGCTGCACTGCTGAAGGGGCTGTGGGATGAGATGTCTTCCCATTACCCACACTTGCTCGTCTGGGCTGTGACGTACGACAAATCAGATGGAGGGGCAGCTGCGACACCTACGAGATCTGGATCCTGAGGGGTTGTCAGATTGGTGTGGTGGCGTATGGGGGGCACGAAAGGGTCCAAGTGATAGTTCTGCTCGGTCCCGTTCTGCAACCCTAAGAGAGGCGAAGTTGGAGAGGTGGTTGATTGTTGAGGAGAGGGGGCCAAATGCAATTGAAGTCTGGAAAGGAAAGCGCTGGTAAAATAAGGACTGCAGCGGGCAGAGCTTGGGTGGAGCTTGTTGACCCCAGATACTGATGGTGTGTTGGGGTCCTCCTGCCATCATCTATCTGCACATTATTGCCCGGCCAAAGAACAGACTGGTTAGTTCACGACAATACATGGTCACCGGACAACTGACTTCCCTTTACACAACAGGTTTTTTGTGAATAAACCAGGTGTAGAACCAAACCTAAATTGGTTTTAGCCACGACATCGACGGACATCAACTTCCAGGCTGAAAGGTTCCGCCTGCCCCAATCCACCCACAGCGCAAGGCTGAATATACTCTCGGCAATCGTGTGGGTCGGTGAATAGGAAGGAGACACCGATATTCACTGAAATCACTCAGATCTTGCTCGTTCTTGAAGTCTTGGTCAATCAGGGTCCAAATGCACTCAACGTTGCGGCTTTCGGCGCGAGCCTCAGCAGTAACATAAGACGAGAGTCTGCTTCGCAAGCATTGCTGGCTGCGTTTGGGATGATCCTAAAGCTGAGCTTGAGACAATATCTGGAAGGAGCCTGCGGCTGTCCTTTCAGGGGATATAAGAAACCGCGTTTCTTTGCGTGGAAAAGCGAACATTTGCATCGAGGATCTGGTCAATGTCCTGTGGTCGTAGTTTGTAGAACTCTTTGGGCGCACGATAAATGCCGGCGATTCCACTACCTCCTTGAAACTAGATACTGGACTCTCCATCACCTCGTTCGCTGCACAGAGACTTAGGCTTTATATATAACCAGAAAATATGCTCAGTGAGCATGCTGATGGTGGAACACTGAAGTTTGCGACCAAGGAAAATATTGACACATGATATCAACGATAATACAAAGTACTATGGAACTAAATACACGGGCATCTACTCTTTAATGGCCTGATCTCAACTGCACAATCCCAAGCCAAAAGAATGCCAATTCAGGCTCTCAGTCCTGGCGCTGATCAATAATGCAACTCTACTCGATATATTTATTTCTTCTCCATTCTATGGAAATACCGGGCTTAAAGACAATGTGTAGTGGCAACGAATCCGTCCACGCGCCCGTCCATGCGTACAATGACCCAGAAGCTGCCTCCTCCCTGCCGCAACCTCATGTGGTATCATCGTCCCTTTATCGCCGATCTTGTATGCTTCCCACGAAAGATGGATCCGTGACACTGCCGCCCGCGTCACCTAGTCCGGCAATAGGACGGTTGTAGCTGAAGCCTTGGAACTGGTCCTGCATTGTTTGTGATAGAAGGGGCCCTTCAACGAGGGAATCCTGCGGTGCTTCGTTGGTGAAACCCTCGTCAAAATTTTTGGTGTCCAAAGCATCGACCTAGCCATTTGTTAGAACGCAGATCTGGACCTGGGGGCGCAAATGGGTGAAAAAGTCGCTCGCGTTGTAAGTTGGGTCTATACATACCACACTAGGCTTGAATGTCGGCTCGTATTTGCGCTGCAGTAACTTGCGCCAATCTATGGCATGGAAGAAAGGATGGGCCTTGATCTCAGCAGAGCCGTTGGCACCGAGACGTTCATCCGGGTCACGGTTCAGGAGCTTTGTAAGTAAGTCCTTCGCAGCCGGAGGCACGACGTCGGAGAAGTGTAAAGGCTCAGACAAAATCTTGCGGTACATCTCGTTTGTGTTCTCGTCGTAGAATGGTGGCAAGCCTGTCAACATCTCGTACAACAAGACGCCCAGGGTCCACCAGTCAACTGTCTTTTTGTAACCCTTGCCCATCAGGAGCTCGGGCGCCAGATACTCTGGAGTACCGCAGAACGTGTTGGTTCGGTCCTCATCCTTCATGTCCAGTTTGCAAAGTCCAAAGTCGCATAAGGCAATGTGCCCTTGGTAATCGAGCAGGATATTCTCCGGCTTCAGATCTCGGTAAATAACGCTGAAGCCATGCAAGCATTCCAACGCGCACAACAACTCGGCCGTGTAAAACCTAGCTCTATTTACATCGAACCGATGTTCCTTCTGCAAATGATGAAAGAGTTCTCCGCCGTTGACAAAGGCGAGAACAAAGTAAAGCTTTTCAGGAGATTGGAAACTGAATTTCAGTGGTACAATGAAAGGATTGTTGATCTGTGCCAGCACAGATCGCTCTGCTAGGGTGTGAGAAACCTCGGATCGGGAGATGATGTGAGCTTTGCGGATAGTCTTGAGAGCGTAAATGCGGTTGGTATCTTTCTTGCGAACTTGCATGACCTTGCCAAAACTGCCTTTACCGACAACCTTGAGCAGCTCGAAATCTTCGATCTTGAGCTTACCAGCGCGGGTCTCGACATATTCCACACCAACCTTGATTTTGCCCGTGCCAAATTGAATGTCTACCCATTCGGCTCCGCTATGACCTTCGCCCTTTTGGCGTTGGGCATGTTCTGCAGCCGCCTTCTCTCTGTCCTTCTTGCTAGCCTTAGGGTCCTCGACGAAGTGTTGCCTCTCTTCGAATCGTGGATTAATTCGCGCCACACCCAAGAAAATATCCTGACTGCGACCAGATCCGGGAGCGGCCGTGGGATTTCGCAGATAGAGGTGGATGACCAGCTCCGTGACTCTCGACACATCAAATTTGTATTGTGTATTTCCACCTGCCCAAAGAGGATTTTCGGGGTTCCCGTCTACCGAGTTGACAAAAACTTGGACTTTGTCGAAATCCAGTAAAGCATAAGGCATATACTTGCCTGATATGCGGCCATGGTTAGTGGGGATACCACCAAAACCGCCAGCTGAGGAATGAGGTCGCCCGGTCCCATTGCTGAATGAGCCAACAACGCGTTGTGAGGATGACGGTCGCGCGGAGTTGGCTACGCTAGAGGCTGCATTGCTGGTGGAAAGCGAGCCCTGGTGCTGGGAAGTGAAGGCATTTCGATGTGCTTCAGGCAGTGAAAACCCCTGGCCCTCGTGGAGAGTCACGACCAGGATACCTGGCTTCGGTGGCTTGACGACTGGCGCCTGAGCCATAGCTTCGGATGCGGCTATATATACCGAATATTGTTAGATTATATTTACAGAAGTGAGGCTTGTGGCAGACTGCAGCTAGGCCTGCAATTGCTTACCAATGGCGCTCTCGGTAGTTGGCGTTACAGCGCCAGATGCCAGATTTGCCTTATCATCTTTTTCTGTGATGGTGGAGGTGGAAGGTGATCGAGCAAAAGCACTGCTTAGAGGCCCAAGATGGGTCTCCTTGAGTTCTATCGGATGTCCAAAAGTGTCAGTCCCTTATGCTATAAGCGCAAGTAAATCGGAGGCGCGGATATGGAGCAAGTTTGAACCACCGCTGATGTGAACTGAGGACCAAGAAGATGGTATTCACGAACTCTTTGTGAGCTTCCAAGACATAATGTTCTTATGAAGACCAATCTTGACAGATGTGTGATGGATGAATTATCCCCTAGTTTCGACGACGACGCAGCCAGGTTCAAGAGGGACGGCGACCGGGGTTTCGATCGATGGGTTGTCTTCGCAGAGGCCTGGGCGCCTGCAGCCGAGTCGAATGTTGTAACACAGCACCAGCGCAGAAATGACGGGCAAAGACTGTGCTGTGCGGCCAAGTTGCGTTGATGATGACGAAGACCGAGGCGGCGTGGCCTTGAGCTGCAGGATATCAGGAAACGCTGTGCACGAGTGGTTTGACTCGGGTTCTGCAGGACCCCGCAAGACACGTCTGGGTCCCCCGTCTTGATCTGACGTGCCTTGACGCCGTCAGGCCCGCACGGAGAGCAAAGCTTTCTTGTGCGTGTCTTGGCACGCTAGAATGGTTAATGTGTGTATAGTGTGTATAAGGGATACGGGATAAGCGTAAATCTGTATCAAGGACAAGTAACTCAGGTCAGTGAAGCGAAGCGACACGAACGGGGGAAAGGTGCGCAGAGGGATAAAGCGGCATTCATTCAGGAATGACTGCGGAGCGGAAAGTTGTCTGGTCTGGTCTGGTCTGGTCTGGCCAGCCTGGAAATGGAAATGGCTACAATAACTCCCGTCGTAATAAGTCGTAATACTAATACAGAGTGGTGGCGGTGGAAGCGTCACCCCGAGCGAGGCGGAGCAGTCGCTTGCTGCTTGCTTATTATTAGGTGAATCCAGGGCGGCCGTAGTGCCATTGGAAAGCTGATACGGCAGAGAAGGGGGGGGCAAGGCTCAGCCAGCGTTGGAGGGTTTCAATAGAAATGGCTTGGCTTCACGGTCTCGAAAACTTGCTGATTTGCACGGTACGCCGTACGAGACTTGATATCGCATTGACGGCTTTCGGCTATCAGATCATGTAGGCAGGTCAATAAATACCATAGTACTGATGACGCAGTCAAGTTAACAGTAGTTCTAAGGCATCATTATCTGCAGCACGAATGTCGCTGTAAGCTCCTCTCCAACTCCTAGATGAGCCATCAGCTAGATACATGTAGCCATCAGCAAATCGGCTGCGATCATGTCATAGGCAGTGGCTTTACACTGCTCCGGCATCCCGAAGAGCTAAGCAATAACATGACATACGAGATTAATGAGAGCTCCTGTCCTGTGGTCTGTGCAGGCTACACATTAACCAGGCGTTCTGCCACGATACTGTGCTACCCTGTGTCGAACCATAAAAACAGGATATTGTGACCTACGACTTCGGGGCGACTTTGAACAGCAAGAGGCGAAGGGGATGTAGAGTGTCAGCTTTGAGTTATCATGAGATACAGCTCATCTTCGTGTTTAGGTTTAAGCATCGCTAGCCCGCAATCCGATGCTGTCGTACAGGTATGCAAAGCCCCTGTAACCATCTCACATGGCAGGTCCTGATAAGGAAAGTAATGACTTGCGGCATCCGTCACGAAATCCGTCCTCTGTAGACGCCAAGGAAATTGATGAGCTCATTGTGGCCACGCGATAAAGACATCAAATAGACAATCAAATCAATGCGTGAAGCGTTGCGCTGTGTCATGTCGTCCCGAGTTGGACTTGCTGCCAGTGGCCACCGACCCAGGATATGCGCCAAAATGGGGCTGATCCGTTGATACCTGACATTCAAGGCCCGAGCTAGTTGCCAGGTTGGCACAAGAGCCGAATGAGCGTGACAGCTACTACGGCGACACTTTGGACACATTTTCAGTAGAGCTTCTTTACGCCGGCAAAGTCGAGAATTGTTGTACCCGCTGTCAAATCTTGTTCCCATCGACGCAGCAGCAGCAGCAGCAGCAGCAGCAGCACCTGCATTCTCATTGATCCCGTCCAGTCGACTTTCTCATCACTTGCGCTAATCGTCACTCTTGGTGAATGGTGGTGGCAAGGCAATAATAGTATCTACAACTCCCTTGTTGCCAACCCCACCACACGATAATCGAGCCGTTCCAATTCCGGTGTTCTCTGCTTAAGACGGGCAATTGAACTCACAATCACTATGAAGCTGGACGTCAAGGTTTGTCGCACAATCTTGCAGTACATTTGCATCTGCGTGGTGGTCCTGGTATTGGGAATGGACGACGGCCTCCTGCCTCCTGCCTCCTGCCTCCACCACCCTCACCTATCTCGCTGGTGCCTCAATACACAAGCTTCTTTAGCGACATCACTAACATGGCATCTCTTACCACAGCGTCAGCTTTATGCTCGCAGCGATCGAGTCAAGGGCGTCGATTTTCACCCCCAGGAGCCATGGATCCTCACGACACTCTACAGCGGTAAATGAAGCCCCCTCTGGCATCGTCAGATTAGTTTATTTGCAAGTACTCAAATCCAATTAATTGCAGGCCAAGTCTATATCTGGTCGTACGAGACTCAACAGCCAGTCAAGACTTTCGAGCTCTGTGAAGTTCCCGTTCGAGCTGGTCGGTTTGTCGCACGTAAGAACTGGATTGTTTGTGGTTCCGATGACTTCCACATACGGGTCTACAATTACAACACCTCAGAGAAGGTTACTCAGTTCGAAGCACATCCTGACTACATCCGTGCCATCGCCGTTCATCCTACACTACCTTTTATTTTGACCGCATCCGACGATATGACGATCAAGCTGTGGGACTGGGAAAAGGACTGGAAGTGCGTCCAAGTTTTCGAGGGCCATAGCCACTACGTCATGGGCATCGCCATCAATCCGAAAGATACAAACACCTTTGCCTCTGCTTGTTTGGATCGCACCGTTAAAATCTGGAGCCTAGGGTCCTCTACCGCCAATTTCACTCTTGAGGCACACGAGACCAAGGGTGTAAACCACGTCGATTATTATCCACACTCCGACAAGCCGTACCTCCTCACCACTTCCGATGACCGAACTGTCAAGGTTTGGGACTACACCACAAAGTCTCTCAAAGCCACCCTTGAGGGCCACACGAACAATGTGTCCTTTGCCTGCTATCACCCCGAGCTTCCCGTCATCGTTTCAGGTTCCGAAGATGGTACCATCCGTGTCTGGCACGCCAACACCTATCGATTCGAGCAATCGCTGAACTACAGCCTCGAGCGAGCCTGGTGTGTCTCTTATCAAAAAGGAAAACAGGGCATCGCCGTAGGTTTCGACGACGGTGCCGTGGTAGTCAAGCTGGGACGAGAGGAGCCCGCTGTATCCATGGACGCCTCTGGGAAATTGATCTGGGCGAGACACAACGAAATTGTGTCATCTATCATTAAAGGGGATCCCGAGATTAAGGACAACGACCCGATTTCTATCCCAACGAAGGATCTCGGAACCTGTGAAGTCTATCCTCAGACTCTGATTCACTCGCCGAATGGCCGCTTTGTTTCAGTCTGTGGAGACGGAGAATATATCATTTATACAGCGTTGGCCTGGCGTAATAAGGCTTTCGGTTCCGCATTGGACTTTGTGTGGGCCTCGAAGGAGAATAGCAACGACTTCGCCATCCGTGAATCAGCACTGAGTGTGAAGATCTTCAAGAACTTCGTTGAGAAGAGCGGTGGACTTGATGTTGGCTTCCAGGCTGACGGCCTTATGGGCGGAATTCTTTTGGGAGTCACCGGGCAGGGTGGTGTCTCGTTCTTCGATTGGGCCACTGGTGGTTTAGTTCGTAGAATCGAGGTCGAGCCCAAACATGTTTACTGGTCTGAAAGCGGAGAATTGGTCGCCATTGCCTGTGAGGATAGCTGTTACATTTTGCGTTTCTCTCGGGAAAATTATGTCGAGGCTGTCCAGTCTGGCCAAGTCGAAGAAGATGGCGTGGAGTCCGCGTTCGAGGTTATTACCGACATCAGTGAGAGGTGAGCTGGGTTGCCAAATCAGCTGAGATGCATATCCAGCATAACAGTCTAACGCTAATATTTGAATTGCAGAGTCCGAACTGGCGAGTGGATTGGCGATTGCTTCATGTACACAAACAGCACCAACCGACTGAACTATCTGGTCGGTGATCAGACCTATACTGTATCCCATTTCGATAAGCCTATGTATATCCTGGGCTACATTCAACGAGACTCGAGAATCTATCTAGCCGACAAGGATGTCAATGTGACGTCCTTTGGACTTTCCCTCCCCGTTTTGGAGTACCAGACTTTGGTTCTTCGTGAGGACATGGAGACAGCTGCTGAATTGCTGCCCACCATTCCCGCTGACCAGCTGAATAAGATAGCCAGATTCCTCGAAGGACAGGGACACAAAGAGTTGGCTTTGGAGGTCGCTACGGATCCGGAGCATAAATTTGAGCTTGCCCTCTCTTTGAATCAGTTGAACACTGCGCTGGAACTAGCACGGGCTGCAGACGTGGAGCACAAGTGGAAGTCTGTCGGCGACTCTGCCCTGGCTGCTTGGGATGTTGCACTGGCTGCTGAGTGTTTTACTCATGCCAAGGACCTGGGCTCATTACTGCTTCTACATTCTTCTACCGGTGATCGTGAAGGGTTGAAATCCCTTGTCAAGCAAGCCGAGGAAGCAAACGTCCACAACATCGCATTCTCCTCCTCGTGGATGTTGGGTGATGTTGACAACTGTGCAGAAATTTTGAGGAAGACAGGACGACTCGCTGAAGCCGTCTTTTTTTCACAAACATACAAGCCTAGCTCAACAATACCGCTGGTGAAGGACTGGAAGGAGAACCTGGAGAAGTCTAAGAAGGGTCGAGTTGCAAAGCTGATTGGAGTGCCTGAAGACGATGATGGTTTGTTTCCTGAATGGGATGCATGGTTGAAGGCGGAGCGAGAGGGAGACGCAATACCGGAAATGAATGGTGGCGACGCAGTTGCAGAAGAGGGTGTACAGGAAGAGGAAGTGGCCGAAGAAGAGGATGAAGAGTAAGGTATAGGGAAAATATAGTTGATACGATCGAACGAATTTCTTTTATATGCACTCAGTGGGAAAACTTGGCCACAAGTCTCGGTTGTGTGTATCCGTTAGGGCGGGATCCGGGATGGTAGACTTCATAATTGAACAATATAAAATGATCTTCCGCGACTGTTGAATGAGGCGAGTCTCATGTTGGGGTCTAATGACGACGTTCTGTATTTAGCAATAAGAATTCACCCGGCCTGTCAATCGCCTAGTGACGCAAGCAATGTTGGAAGCTCCTCGGGAGAACAGCTCGACGTCGCAGTAACTATTTGTAAATCTTGGTAGCAAAAGGCAAATTGCTGGCGAGTGGTATTAAAAAGGTTAAGTCTTTCACGAAGAGCTGTCGAAACACAGTCAGACAAAGTATTAGACACTATCTTTCATCAATGCTAGAGTTGCTTCATGCACCACAAAGGTCGATTGGCTTGCCGAGAAGGCTCGAAAACGTACTAATGATGAACTTTGAGAGCATCTCGAGTTTTTCCAGATCGAACAGAGCTGTAATTGCTGACATCGTTGTACATCCATCCCTGGCATGGAGTCTCGTACATAATCCAGGGAAGGGCGACAGGCGTATCCGGCAAGGGTGACATCGAGAACAAAAAAAATCGAAATTACTCGACCCAGGCGCCATTGCGACAATGCTCTTCGACGAGCCTATCTGCATCAACTATCAGTGCAACTCGGTCCTTGGCAATTTGTATGAAAAACATTCCTATCGCCATCGTGGCATTGACGAGGGCACCTTGTTGTAGCCTCAAAATTTAGGCATCACATCCTTCGATTGCGTCTTGATACGAAGAGATAATGCCTCTTCAGGGGCTTCAATTCCTTCTTTTTAATTCTTCTTCTTCTTCAACTAGTATCAGTCACTTCGCCACGCGACATCAGATAATGACAGAAACTCCCGGTTCCTGAACTTGCTAAGGAAATTGCAAAACGAGGAGTCTCCGAGATGGCAATGACACTGCTTCAGCACTTTGACACACTTGGGCTTAAATTCACGCAGGATCTATTCGTCATTAATTCCTCGAATCTCTGCGTATCCACATGCTATCTTGTTTATGCTAGATGGAACAAGGTCCGATAACGCGCCTTGATTGAGGGAACGCAATGGAATCTCGATATTGGATTTGGTACTGGACCTCCTAGCGCGGCATCTGCTGCGCGAAGCTCATGAGCGTACGATGGCTGCAGTTCTGCAGCAAAAAGTCGAAGCGATACTCTCACTGGAGGGACCTCATGGGGCGACGTAAGCGTCATTGAGATTCCAGTAAAGCTTGTTCAACGAAGTGGCGTTCGTATACCGTCCAGTGCCATATATCCAGCCATCTTATTAGCTACGAACGCACCGTACAAACCTTCGTGATCCGACACAATAACCACCCAGCCCTATTCGAGCCTAATCCTGATTAGAAGAAGCTCTGCTTGTGTCCGTATCTGATGCGACATGAAGGGCTCAAGGTGAGGTTCAGTGAGGTAAGCAGCGCCTTCTGCTACATCATGAAAGAGGTTTTCTGAAATCGGCACTGCGTCTGAAAACACTCCTGATAGCGCTTCCACGACTGTCTGAAGATCGATATAGTATCTGGAAACTATCCTGAAGCCTGACTGGTGCGATGCGGGACGGAGACCGTCTGTACCGTAACACGGTGACAGGAGCCACACTTCAAGGCTACAGGATAGGCATTGGAACAATCTCGAGTGAGAGGCAGAGGCCTAGGACAAAATATTGTCTCCTCCCCGAGAATATCCTGGCCGGGCAGGCGAAAATAGCGAACAGCAGCCTCGAAAGATACCACAATGCCCATGTTGTTGCATGTCAATGTAACTTTGCAGAGCATCGGCTAAGGACAGGAAGTGAGTGGAAGTCATCACATTGTAGTAATTAGGAAAATGCCCAATGTGTTCCTCTCGAACCCGTCTTACCTGTCGCACGGTACATAAGTGGGAACATTACTCGTGGCATGGCCACGTCCAATTTTCGCGACGACACCTTCCAGCATGGCCGCATCGCGAATACGGCGAGAAATTTGCATCGCTAGGGATCCGATTAATCAAGGTCATGTCGCACGTGCGCCAAAGGCTTTCGCTATGCGGTCCAGCATTTGAGATGTGGTCAGCTACAAACAGGTTCTAGGTGGGAGATAGTCAGATCTTGACCAGATACAGATTCTGGATCAGTATTGAAAGACGAGCAAAAGGACGCGAGGATCAACTTTTCATGACGAAAATCGACTCTGAATCACAAGTTCCCATACCTGCAAGTGAGGGACCGGATTGTACAGTATCGGACAACGATTCGATTCTGACGGTCTGGCCTAGGCGTTTTTCCTATTTGGAGTAGTTCCCATTAGGGCCACAATGTTATTTTGTGATCGAAACTCGACTATCATGAGTTAGCTCCTTTTTGTCACCAAATTGAGCCTAGATTCCGTGACAAAGCAGCAGGGGGCTGGCGAGGAATTCAGACTTCCATTGCCTCAGCCAAATCGGATACCCGTCCTCACAACCATGATCCTGTCAAGCGACTAGGAAGTAAGTCAGTGCAGTGATTTCTGGCTAGCGATGCCACTGGATGGTACCTGAGAGTGTTTTGATTAAAGCAAGTCCGCTAGGACGATTCTCTCAAGGCAGCTCTGAATTCGAATCTTTCAACTTGCATATGAGCATCTCGCGAGATAAAAGGTTGCCACGAACTGGCAGTTATTGCTCTAGGCGAGTAGAGTCTGAGCCTTCGCCACACTCCAAGCCCATCATATCTGGTGTCAACTCTCAGCCTTGGCCATTGAAGAGGTGCATGATATGAATGGAGAATGAGCGTATTGTTACCAGTTGCGTGGTGAACTTACCAACCCAGTGCGTAATTAGAATGTCTCGCTTAAGTCTCGTGTGGCGGCACCCGGGCGACAAAGACTTCGATGACAGAAAAATGACGAATTTAGCTGCATATGTTTGTTGTGGTGCGGCAATGGTATGACGCCGAATGGCCGTCCTTTGGCTGAAATGGCCTCCAGCTGCAAGGACCCGAGCAGTTGGCAGACAGTTGGCAGACAGTTGGCAAAAGGAGGAACACTGCTGCATTCAGCCCCGTGCGTTATCATATAAGGTCTGTTACAGCTCACACAGCTTCTTGCTGCCACATTAGCCGTGCCGAGATTAATAATTTAGATTCTGATGCGAGGAGCAGCCTACTAGTTATGACCCAAACCCTGCCAGCTTCGTCCGCACAATGGAGGACTGTGAACTCGAGAGAAGGCGACGATACTGATAGCGAAGATGCTATTGAAAAATATCGTCAAGTCTCCTGCGCACCATCCCGAGCACTTGAGAAGCGGCTGAACGCCGAAGATGCTGCCTTCCGAGTCTGGGTGGCGGACACGATGCGCGAAAAATCACAAGTTTTGGGATGCGATAACGAAAAATTATCGGAATCTGCATGCCGCAGTGACTGGTCCAAGTTGGCGAAAATCATCAACTCGCCCAGACAATACCAATTAGACCTGTTCGAACGAGCAAAGGAACGCAACACAATTATCGTTCTGGATACAGGTAAGACACCTCCTAGCCTTTTGATTCCAAGTCACTCATTCAAACGTCTTCAGGATGTGGAAAAACGCTTATTGCGGCTCTTCTGCTTCGACATACACTAAATGAGGAGCTGGAAAGAAGAGCAAACGGTCAACCGAATAAGACTGCCTTCTTCCTAGTAGACAAAGTCGTTCTGTGCTTACAACAATACAACGTCCTTCTTGCAAACTTAGATCACCCAGTTGGCAGACTCTACGGAACCACCGCGACGGACTTAAGGACCAGAGAAGATTGGAATAGCCAAATCCAAGACAATATGGTCATTGTTTGCACTGCCCAAATTTTGCTCGATTTTCTCGCCAGTGGACTGATAACTATGAACCAAATCAACTTGCTTATATTTGACGAAGCTCATCATACAAAAAAAAATCACCCATACGCAAAGATCGTAAGAAATCACTACATGAGAATGAAAGCAGACCGTCCCCGCATTTTAGGCTTGACCGCCTCACCTGTCGACGTAAGAACTGCCGATTTGAGATTAACCGCCTTGGAACTTGAACAGAGCTTGTGTAGCACGATCGCGACCATCTCCGACGAGGCTTTGGCGAAGGAAACGGAAAAGAGGCAACAGTGCGAACGCATTGTATACTATGCTCCATCTGACGGAGAAGCCAGGACAAATGTGTGGCAGTCAATATGTGATATACTTGGCTGCATCACGGAGTTCTCAGGGCACCTCAAGGTGACACAGGATGTCGGGTTGACCTTAGGGCCTTGGTGCGCTGACCAGTACTGGAATCTACTTTTAACTACGACTTCTGGCGCCCAGAGACCAGGCATCATGTATCAGCTTGAGGAATCAGAGCCAATGGATTTTGCTGATGTTTCGAACACAAACAATAGCAACCATCACATGGACCATGTTTCAGACGCAGACCATATTACTGCAGCAGTGATAAAAGCTCGAAGAGTCATTGCAAATCATATCAGTCAGCGGCAAAGCGTAAAGCTCGGCCGCGACGACTTCTCATACAAATTTCTTGTTCTGCACGACGAGCTTCGTGATGCTTTCTCCAATGGAGAAACAAAAAGCTGCATCGTCTTCGTGGAAAAACGGTACATCGCTTTCCTCCTATGGGCGGTATTTCAACAGCCTGATATACAGATACAACGCATGTTCTGCGGTTATTTGGTGAGCAAGCTTGGTTTTCATTTGTTTGGTCACGGGGTTTCCTTAATGTCCAGCTGAAACTAATACTGTTGTTGAATAGATCGGCTCGCAGACCGTCAAAACAAGTATTGCGAATATGTCTGTGCGGGAACAATTCCAGACTCTTCAACGATTCCAAAGGGGAGAAATAAATTGTTTGTTTGCAACACAAGTAGCCGAAGAGGGCATTGATATACCTGAATGCGATTTAATTGTTCGGTTCGACCTCTATGATTCGGCGATACAATACATTCAATCGAGGGGCAGAGCACGGCAAGCGAAGTCAACGTATATCAGCATGGCAGAGCAGAACAACATGCAGCATCTCAGACGACTTAAAGAAGCAACCCGAGATGCGAATGCTTTGAGGCGTCTTGTGTCCGTTCTCTCTGCCGATAGGAAGATTGCCGACCTTGATCAGCCAATTAATTACCTCGAAGGGGATGGCAATCCCCCGCGAGTATTCTACATACCTGAGACTGGGGCTCAATTAACTTTTGAAACTAGTCACAAAGTGCTTGCCAAGTTCGTTTCGTCACTATCAAGAAATGCTGAGTCTCACCCTGAGTATGTTGTCACTCCCACGTATAGCGGTGGACGTTTCATGGCCACAGTTATACTTCCTGACTCGTGTCCAGTAAAGTCTTTCTGTGGCACGCCGCAAACAAGTAAGATATTGGCGCGCGGATCTGCAGCATTCGAAGCATGCATGGAAATGATCAAGCGAAAATACATCAATGGGCACTTGCAGCCAACTTTAAGTAAGAGGCTTCCCGTGATGAGGAATGCTCGCCTCGCCATCAGCTCGAATAAGCAATCTGAATATGCTGCGAAGATCAAATCATGTAGGTGGACCCATGATAGAGTCTCCAACGAACTATTTGCCGTTGTTTTCCAATTAGATGGTCCTGGGCCATTAGAAGATCAAGGACGGTCCATTTGCCTGTTGACACGCTTCAGGCTGCCTCGGATAGACCCAATCGATCTCTACATGAGCAAGAATCGCAAAACGACTGCTATGCTGCTGCAGTGTTGCGAATCCATCACACCAACAGACCAAGAGGTGGAGCTCCTGACAAAATTCACACTGACTATCTTCAAAGATGTTTTCAGCAAAGAATATGCGCCCACGGCAGATAGACTGCCGTATTTCATAGCTCCATGCGTGCCAAAGTTTGACCTGGGAGGAACTACCACGGAGGGTTTGAGTGTCATCGATTGGTCGCTTCTGGGGGTTATCGATACGGCATACACCGATGTTGACATGACTAAAAGCACAGTCGAGGAACTTCAGCATCGACTGATTATGGACCCTTGGGATGGCTCTCGCAAGTTCATCACCCATAAGATCAACGAAAGACTTCGGCCGTTCGATCCTGTACCTGCATGGGCACCTCTCCCGAAAAACCGCAGCTATTTTCGTGGGGAGCAGAATATTGCCGAGTACAGCAACAGCTTGGGGTTTCAAGCCAGACAACGAGTGAAGTGGAATCCGGAACAACCTGTGTTTGAGGCCGAGCTATTGCCATTGCGGCGCGACTTTCTTAGCCCACGAGACAATGACGACGAGAAAAGATGTGGAAACTGTTTCATCATACTAGAGCTCCTGCTGATTTCTTCGGTAAGTGACAAACGATAACATGTCTGAATGGATAATTGATATCAAAATAGCTTCCGGTGGATATTATCGGGACAGTACTCATACTTCCGGTTGTCATGTACCGAATCGAATCTGTCTTAATTTCTGTAGACGCTTGCCGTCTGCTGGATCTCGATATAGACCCAACATTGGCTTTAGAAGCTCTCACAAAAAATAGCTCGACTGCTGAGGGATATGGTCAGCAGCAGATTGACTTCCAACCAGACATGGGCAACAATTACGAGCGACTAGAGTTCCTAGGTGATGTGTTCCTCAAAATGGCAACGTCAATTTCTCTATTCACGCGAATGCCGGAGAATAACGAGTTCGAATATCACGTGGAGCGCATGCTCCTTGTGTGTAACCAAAACCTCTTCAACCATGCCGTCGATCGTAAAATTCAAGAGTTCATTCGCTCCAAAGGCTTTGATCGACGCACATGGTACCCTGACCTGGAGCTGAAGAGAGGGAAAGCGCCGAAGACACAAGTCATTCATAATCTTGCTGACAAGTCGATTGCCGACGTCTGCGAAGCTCTCATTGGCGCTGCATATATGTCAGAACCTGAAGGCATGATGGACCTTGCTGTCAAGACAGTGACTAAAATGGTCAGAAGTAAGAATCACGCAATGACAAAATTTAGCGACTACTACGACGAGTATAGGATTCCGAAGTGGCAGAGTGCCGCTGCAAATGCCATGGAGAGATTCATAGCCGAAAAAGTTTACAAAAGTATTAGGTACAAATTCGAATCTCCTAAACTGTTGAGGAGCGCCTTTAAACACCCTTCATACACCTACGAGACTGAAATACCTCACTACCAACGATTAGAATTCCTGGGTGATGCACTGCTTGATCTTGCAGTCGGTGACTACCTGTTCAAGAAACATTCCGAGGCAGACCCTCAGTGGCTGACGGAGCACAAGATGGCCATGGTATCAAACCATTTCTTGGCTTGCCTCTGCGTCGAGCTGGACCTCCATAGGCATCTACTGACGACCAGTTCCTCAATGCCTGGAAAGCATACTAGTTTCTGCGAACAACTGAATCAAGCCAAGTTGATTTCGTCACAGCAGAGTAGTGATGGAAAGCCGACACCAGACTTCTGGTTGAATCTAGTTCAAGGACCAAAGGCACTCTCTGACGTCTTGGAGGCTGTCGTGGGAGCAATGTTTGTTGACTCCAAGTACAACTACCAGGTTGTGCGCGACTTCTTCAATACGTTTGTAGTTCCCTATTTCCGAGACACTTCGCTCTACGATACGTTTGCCGCAGGTCATTCTGTAACAGCCTTGACAAAACTCATGCAGGATTTCTTCTGCTGCCGCAGCTGGCGGCTTTGCGTGTCTACGATTCCGTGTGGTTCCGAGACCGGAGCTTCTGCATTGACGGAGAATAATGTAGTTTGTGCAATGATGATTCACGGAAAGGCAGTAGCCAGTCAGATTCGTACGAGCGGACGAGACGCCAAGCCAGAAGTTGCGAAGCAGGTAGTGTCGGAGATTCAGAACATGAATAAGGAGACTTTCCGGGCAAAATTTGGATGCAATTGCTGATGAAAGCAGGATATTTGGAGCCATGAGAGGCTATGGATCATATCCAACTGGCACTGCAATCAGTAACATAGGGTCACTGTTGCTGACCATTTTGCTGTTCAGTATGCAGAATCCATAATCTAGGCAAAACAGCATCATGCCCAAGCGAACCAAGCTGTTGAATGTGATGGTCCCCTTACCTACAATGTGAGCCAGTGTACTCCGTAGACCACGTTTGAATGCCAATTTCGCCGTAGGGCTTGCGAAACTGGTCGCACAGAAACCGAGCGGCTGCCAGCCGCAATGCGCATGCGTTGAACCTCATGGCTTCGATGCTGTGCTGGGACAGACTCCAAATAGACCTCTGCGGATGGCATAGACATTGCAGCGACTGCAGGATCAACGAGAAAGCGCGATGAACCACGGTGTTGTCGATTGGCCCCAGCATATCTTATCCGAATGCTAGAGCGGCAGGTAACCGACGACAGTTACTCAAGGGCGAGCAACCATGTCGAATGTCGGGTTGCGATGGTCCGATGCTGCTTATGGGCGCTGCGGTCTGTATGCAGTCTGTCTCTGTCGTGTTATCTTTGTGATCTGTAACCGGAAAAGATTGTCACGGACGCGCCGTTTTCCTCCCCGAGTGTTTCTTTTGGTCTCAAAAACAGGCATAGAAACAAATTTAATCGGCCAAGTTAGCATCCAAGTTCCAGCTCTTTACGTAGAATTCATCCAATGAGCCTGAATGCTGAAGAAGCACTTTATGCTTTGCATCATAGACTCGTCGCGTTCATCCATGTTCAATCTCACTCAGTGACACAACGGAGCTGCCCCATGAGAAAATGCCTTGCCATTACCGCAGAGGCGCATGCTTACACGCAGATGCACGCATCTCCGGTGGCCACCCGGTGCACCAATTCGCTATCCTGAGGCCAATGGCCCCAAGTCTCGGAGATGTTCCGTCGCCGTCGTAGACGCCTCGATTCGCAAATCGCGCAGGCTGAGCTTGACTGAAGAATGAAAATAGCATAAACCTCTCAAAGCAGCCTTATTAGACGCAGCATCGGTTACTAGATGCAGTGACATAAAACTAGCCACCGAGCAAGAGTAGAGACATTGCTATTTTCGACGCTCTGTGCAGACCATGTCTGCTTCGGAAAGCATAAATCTTGTTTTCGTATTCCTCGGTTTTTTTGGGCAAACAAAACAAGTTCTGAACATGCACCCCGTCTACGTTATCTCGGCGATCCTCTTCGCCAGAGTATTAGCCGCACCGGCAGAAGAGTTTTCCAGAGCTCCCCAGATCGGAGGCGTAAGGACCTACAACAGCGATTGGGCCTCACAAAGATTTGCTGATTGTCGTAGTATTGCGTTCCCGACGACAAACACGGAAACTGCGTGATTGCAGACCATGGCCAGATCAAGACGATCAAGTGTGCTTCGGACAAGGCGGTATGTGTGTTCCCCATCACCAACAAGAGGACGGGTTGAAATGCTTCATTCTGACGTGCGTAGTGTCCCAAGCCAAAGCACGGGGGGTCACCCGGGAGGGGGCATTGTGACTGGAGAGGTGGATTCGCTGAATGTCGGGCCTAAGACTCGCGGATACATGAACTAGAGATCTGGTGAGAAGTTGTTGTCGGCATTATTGACAGGATAAGGCGTTTCCAACGCGATGCTACGCCTGGAATGCTGGTTGTAAGAAAACACAGATCGGGAAGCGCCAAGGACCAAGAACTAACTAGTTGGGACGATGGAAGAAACGGAAATGGAAGCGGGCAATCTTGACGTTGCAGAGTTACGAAGCCCCAGTCCAACACCCTGCAGGGGTTATTGCAATTTATTATTGCCATCCCTGACAGACACGACAGATGTATATAACATGTCGAGACAATTGCTCGGGCGGGACCATGTGCATGTGGGGTCCCCACATGTTACCGTATAGATGTCGCTTTGGCAATAAACAATCGCCTTGTCCCGAATGAGAATGACCGGAGGAAATTGCCGCACTAACCGAATAAATTATCGAATTTGGACACAGGAGGTGGACATTACTGTTTCATTCTAACCCTATCATCTGTAGTCTAGACACTATCATTACTGCCGGATACATTACACGTGCATCAGCTCGTCACTCGACATTTTGACAATTCGGTCCATCGAGTCGAGATCTATATCGGACGTCCGCCGATGGATATTCATTCGAATCTGGTCCATTCCATCGCCCAAACGCCCATCCGTGATTGACACATCGCGGCTTCCCCGATCTACCCTATTGCTTGTTATCATCTATCGGCGAAGCCAAGATATCACCTTGAAAGCAGAACTCGCTCATTCCGCTATTCTCCCGCCTAGAAAAAAAAGGGGAGGCTCAACAAGGTCATCTTCAATACGTGACGACTTGGGTGTAGTGCGCACGAATGGCTCTGACACTCAGGACGCATGCGGCAGAGCAGAAAACAGGTGCGAGTTGTGGTCTCCAACTTGCACGATATTGAAGGAATGAAATTTAGAAGAATCATGAAGATAATGATGGCGATAATCAGAAAATTGGTAGCGTGATCTTGTTGTCAAAGTCCACGTTGTCTACGTTACACTCGATGCGCTCGCGGCAAGTGCCAAAGATTCGGTCCCAAAGCCTCGTCTGCTTCCCGTAGTTTCCGCTCTTCTTCCAGCCCTTGCGGTGGTGCAGGTCGTGGTCCTCAATGATAAGTTCGGCGTTAAAAAGCCGCAAGAACCAGTTAAATGGGTTAGGCGGCGTGGCAACAACTCGCAGACCGCTGTGGCCAGCGAGTTCAGCGAACACAATATACTGGTGGCACACCCACCACTCATAGAAGCCCATAGGGAAGCCCATAAGTTTCATAGTGAAGTAGGTAAAGAGAGGAATCACAGCAATGTCGAAGATTTCCTGCTCAGTATCGGCGTAGAGGGTCAACAGAGGGTTCGGGTGCTTCGTTAGATGGTGGGTGCGGTGGAATTTCCACAGTCCGGCGACGTCATGCATCAACCTGTGGTACCAATAGAACCAGAAGTCGAGGATAATTCCATAGCAGCCAGTCTCTAGGAATAGCAGGTAAAAGTTCATCGTAGACGGCGGCTTAGAGACGCTGTACGAGAGGAAGATTGTAAAGATGGGTCGAAATGTCGAAGTCGCGATAAGGGCCTTGGCCACCTTGAAGACGCCGACATCAGGAACGCCGTCACGCTCGTGGACGTCGCCATCGAGGAAACCCGTCTTGTGGCCAAGCTCGCGCAAGATGTTCAGCTCTCGGATGGCGTTTAGCTTGAAGAATGCGCTGTAGAACAGAACAGCCTGCCAGGCGGTGAAGTTGCGACCGGTGTACGTGACGTATAGATGGTGCAGGATGATGGGGATGAACGCATGCACAAGGATGAAGCGATGCTGGTATAAGTCATTCAGATATGGCACCCGATCTGACTTTTGGTGCACAGGCACGTCTCTGTCTATGTCGCTTGGGTGGAGGGAGAAGAGCTCGTAGAACCAGTGGAATACATTCCACTCGGAGCGGCGCTTACCGCGCCACGTGGACTTGATCGAGTCCTTTGGAGTAGGCTGAGCAGAGCCGGTACTCATCGCGCCCGTCGTTGAAGTTTTTTCTTTCTTTTCTTTTTTCTTGTTTCTTGGAAGTTCAACAGACGTGGTGTTGGAGCGGTGCAGAAACTATCATGTAGTGCTGTTATGTAGTAGTAGGAGGAATGCAAGGCTCCGAGAATGGGATCGCGCTGGGTAGTTGCTGTTTAGACTAGACCGCAGTTCAAGATATGAAATAGAAGATGCATAGTACAGTACAATAGTACATGTAGTAAGAAGAAAACGGATCGAAAGCCATGTCTTTTTCCTTGAGGCTATTTGTACAATAGCTGGAACTGCTTACGAGGGCATCACATGTCTCGTTCTCTCAAACACTGGAGCATGTGAAACGCTGTGCATGAGGCGGCGCATGACGTGGACTTCCCGTTTCCTATTTGCTGCGCTAGGCGCAAAGCATTTTTCATTTGCGGGCTTAATAGCTTGTGGCCCGGGATCAGACGGACCTAGACTCGCCACTTTTACCCGATTAGGAAGTGGGAACAAGCAAAGGCCCCGGCCGGGACGCAGGAAGAAAAACACCTTTCCCACGGGGTCTGCCCTGCCCGGCCCGGGCGTGTGTATTGAGTGCAACCATGCCGGTCGTTCGGCTGCTCCAGCTGCAAGGGGCTTTTTTTTTTTTTTTTTTTTTTTTTTTTTTTTTTTTTTTTTTTTTTTTTTTAACCTTTTTTGGGGTTTTCCAGTGTTCCTCAAGGGGTTTTTTG
>KQ061695.1:567740-585657 GCA_001008035.1 Atkinsonella texensis
TTTTTTTTTTTTTTTTTTTTTTTTTTTTTTTTTTTTTTTTTTTTTTTTTTTTTTTTCATTATTATTTTCTTTAACCATTGATGGGGATTTCCAGTGTTCCTCAAGGGTTGTTAGTGAGGCTGCACGTCGTCATTCGTCCGCATGGGCCGCGAGTGCTGTACTTCGTAATGGCCAAGCAAGGCAATCTCGGTTTTTTTTCGCACCGTTACTTTTACTCTATAGCCCGGTGCGTGAAGACTACGTCATCTACGGAGTACATATGCACACACGGTGGCAAAACTGTGCACATTGTTGGACCGGCCTCGCTTTCGACTTGCGCTTTCGGCTGGCTGGTTTTATACCAGGGTTGTTTTTGTATTGGGGGGGGGGGGGCACATTACATCCCAGCTCTCGCAAATCCTTGTCAAAGCCTTCCCGCGACAGGCCGGACAAAAGTCGTGCGCGAATAACAGTCGCTTCGGGCACCGATTTCGACTAACAAGCCCCGTTGCGCGTTCTATCGAATATTGCCAACAATTTTTTTTTTTTAAAAACAAACAAACAAATAGATCACCCCCCTACTTGCCAGAACAAAAAAGACAATCTCTGTGGCAGTGGACGCGTGGCCGAGGTTTCTAATGACGAATTTCTGCCTTCAATTCTGCCAATAGGTTACGCGGACACACACGCTAGGTATCTAACCTCGGCAGCCGAACCGCTACTCAAAGTGGTCAAAGTGGCTGGCCTCATAGAGCAGAAGCGTGTCATGCCCCAAGTGGGTTGCACGCCTTCCTACAACCTAGTCAGCGAGTGACTCAGTCCTTCGAGGACCTGTGCCCTATGCTGGGACTCAACTTTGGTGACCGTATCATCTGTGGCTCTGATTTAGCCACTTTCTGGGTCCTTCCGCACACTCGGACGCAGCGAAAGAACGTGATCATCACAGCCTTGCCGCGAAGAATCACCGTCGGGCTGACATAGAGCATCGCTGATACCCCAGATCTTTGATCAAGTGACATATCGGCAAAGCGGTGTCAGCATGCCTGGCTAGGATCGCCATGTAAATCTGCCAACGACATTGTGCAGCCTGTCCTCTCGCCTGTGATACAAGTCTGGCCAATACATTGGGCAGTCTGTGAATGATACCCGCCGTTCCATCTACTCTTGCAAAAAAGAAGTTCTTTTGGAAGTCCCCAGAGGACTGCAAGATGGCAAGCCTAGATAAACCTGGGTGGCGAATTTTGCCGACCAGCAAATTTTTCTGGAGAATGTAAGAGCAGTCAGTCACCAGTAGGTTGCTGCTGTCGCAGCATGCTATCGGCCCTCGCATGTGATCATCACACCAGACCATATGCTGGTTATGTGGGGGGCTGGCCATCGTGATGGCATGATGTTTTCCGAGGTATTGTGTCGTGTTACTCTAGTATGAGTTCTCGATCGCCGCGGCCTACTTCACCCTTGGTGTTCTCGATCACGGAGAAATATCCAAAATGCTGTCGTCATCGACGTTCAAATAAAACGTAGATTTGAACTTGTTATTAGAGGTACTGGGAATCAAAAGACGGTGCGTGTTAGCCCTCATGACCACAACCCATACGAAGCTACTATCTAAGGACATCCTCAACTCCGCGGCCAATTCACCGTGGCCGTAAGCAGTTAAGTATTACTGTAATCGAAATAGGCTAGGTCAAAGTCTAGTTGCCACAAGAGACCCTCGTAAATCTGGAAACTGTTCACAGCTGTCAGAACCACGTTTGCGGGACGCCATTTCCAAAGCCGATAGAAAAAGACGCCGACTTCTCAACTTTACGTTGCCGAAAAGCGCCTGCGAGCCATGGTGTATATATGAGCGAGCATATCCAGGAATTCTTGTCTTTGCCCACAGCAAAGCTGGGTAGTGGCGCCACCTGTTTGTGCTTTGATCGGTCTTCCATGTGTCCCACGGCTGATTCTCGAGCGCTGGCGGGTTATGCAAAGCCTTCATGTGATGCTCATGTGCTTTTTGTCAGTCTCCCGATAGGACCGTAGACGCTGCTGCCCAATGCCACTCAACACAACCATCACCTATCCCGTCTCTCATGGTCGCCCCGTATGTCGGTGGCGGCCCGTAAGGCCCATCATCGTCAGATATGGAGAGTGCGCTGCGAGGGTCGCCAATGGACAGAAGCCAGCGAGAACAATGTGCTTGCAGCAATATGCTAAACTGCCCTTACTGCCATGAACGGAGCGTTCTAATCGTTATGTGCAAGGTATGCCGTGATGCTTTGTCAGAAGATCATATATGACCTGCTTGAAGCTCTTGGATCTGAGACCGTCAATATTGAGCACTACGATTAACGAATCAAGATGCGTTATAGCCTCGTTTTGGCTAGATCCGTCGTTGCCTCATTAGCCAGGTTTGTGATGACAGACAGACCTTTCTTCCGCAGTCACGAGTATCGCGACAACTGCATTCCAAGCCACACATCAGGAATCATCGTGAATCGACATCATTTATCACCAGGGCGCCCCAATGACCTTCATTAATATACGCTCAGATGGGTAACGGTAGTGCGTTATCAGGGAAACCGGCGGTCGGAGTGTTCCACATGCGCGGTGTGAACATCAAGTTCCTATGACAATCGTAGCTACTCGTAACAGAGACCCAATCCTTTCCCAAGTCGGTGATACTAGGGGCTAGGTTGCATGTATTCTTGGGTGATAGGTTAATTCTCAGTTATGATGATGATGCGTCAAATTTGAGACTGCTCGCCTTCGCACCTGAGTATTGGGGATGACTTCAAGTGAGTTGGCGGGCCTCCGTCGCTGCCGCTCAACTGAGAAGACCCGTTGAGTGCAGACATTGGCATGTCATATGGGAAACTTATGCCAGTGGCATTTCAATCATCGCAGTTCCCACGGTTTTACTCCAAATTCAGGACCGGCCAATTTCCCTGCTGATAGTATGGCGATTCTAATGGTAAATCGGAGAATTGAACCGACATCTTTAATATCTACATGTCAGTTTCATTCCATTGCTATATGGTAATTATTAGGTGAAAATTGTGAGGAAAAGGTGCATAGGGAACCATGCATGTTGAAGCTTCTCTAGGTGCTAGAGGAGTTGAGGCAGGTGAAAGCCGCGTCGAAGGAGCACAAGTGTTCCGCAACAACAGCAGAAGCAGCCAGCCGAGCGTGGATAACAGTCATACCAGGTAAACAGCAACTTCCCACAGGAGGTAGTAGATGAGAAGGAAGAGTTGAAGCATGTGAGAATTTGGGGTAGCCGCTCGCCAGAGTAGGGAGTCACTACTCCTCGGCGGCACCTAGGCCTCGTACGCTGACATGGTACGAAATTCGGCAAACGAACAACAAAATGTAGGTAGGAAATGCAAACCAGTGCTATCACCTCCAATCCGCTCTTCTGCAGGGTGGAGGCACCAATAAGGCAGATTGCAGACGGAATTTAGTCTAGACTAGGCGATATCCAGGCTTTTGTATAGAAAGAAGTACGCACCAAAAACGAGCGCTCTATTATAGCGATGCCACGCTGTTACCAAGAACTCTAGGAAATCACAACTCGTTCGAGTTTTTCGCCGAGACCAATAGGAGCATCAAACAATAAAGGAGTGCTAGAAGCGAATCTAGTACTGGGATCTTGACTCCTCATAAAGAATACAACTGAATCGCGGTGGACGATGTGAAACGATCTGTATTCGTAGCCGATATATGCAATGATTTACCCGGGTTGAACGACGTTCTTAGAGAGAAAACAGAGGATGCTGAGGTAGGATAACTTAGCGACAGACAGTTGAAAGTCATTACATCGATTGTTTTGTACCTGACGAAGGCAACCGACGTAGCTAGATTTCTTTGAGAGGGGCTCTTCTTTGCAGGAGGCCTTTCGGTTCCTACGAATATGGTTATTGGGCAAAATTTGGTGACTTGTAACTTCAAATACCACAGGCTGAATTGCCCGGGTGTTGTCGTTCTCTTCGATTGCGTGGGAAATAGCATTTGTGCGTGACTTTACAGCATGATGGCGGACTAGCCGCCCACACCAATCGCGAGGACATTGCAACAATCATCAAAGAGCTCGGGTTGTTACTGATATAGGCTCGACGGGAGGATCGTATGTACATAAGTGGATGGCGGGATAGGGCGAGCAAATAAACGCACAGCACTAGCAAAACCTAAAACGGAACATACCAGAAGATGTATCTCCACCTACGTCTTTGCCGCAGAGATACTTATTGTTGCCCCTTTCTGGCTACCAATCTAGCGCACGCAGCTCGACTTGATCCCTACTAGCAACACACTATATCCAACATGAGCAGTTAGGAGGCACTACCTGCAGTACGAAGATTCTTCCTTCGCAATTCCAGGATATTGGCGTTTTGGGGCTTTATCTGCGTTATAGGCAGCAGAAGCTCCCTTCAACTACCTATGTACCTAAGGTAGTGTGCAAAAGTGAAGGAGGCAACGGTACTACCTTCTGTTTAGGTTTAGTTGCTGCTGTACGTTCAAAAATTCTCCTGCTCGTTTATGCACTTCTAATAGAGGGAGCCCTACCGGGAGTGATAAACTGCTCTCCGATAGCATAGGACTTTTCAGGTCTAGCGGGTTCCCCTTCGAGCATGCAAGTCATGTTTTTTTAGAATTAGGATCTAAGTTGAGTTGTTGTGTGTAAAAGGGTTTGATTTAGGTCCCACATCGAAAGCAACCCCCCGGAACCCCTTGTTCGCGGTCCGATGCCCTTGAAAGACAAACTTCCTATTGTGACCTTTATTCGGGAGCACAATAGGATGGACAGCAAACCGTATTCATGTTACAGAGTAGACCCTACCAGCACACATTCGCACTGCGCTTGGCATAATTCCTATGAAGTCTCGGGGTCCTTTGGATCGACGCATCAGGTCCAACTATGTAAAGCCTAGGATTCCGGTTACAAGAGACACCTGTACGGTTATCACCACGATTCGGGATGATGTCCGCTGTGTACTGTGTATTATCAGTGGAAATGTAATTTGAAAGTTCTGCGTCTCTCTATACTGACTAACTCGTGACTGGAACGTTTTGTACTGACTGTAATACATGCTTCGCAGCATTCCCAAAATGATCCTCTACCAACTGGGAGAACGTTAGATCGCAGCTGTGTTGGGAGGCTCGACAGGCGGCTGCACACAGAATCGTTTGCATGGACGTTATTTTGTTCGTCTTATGTCCAGGCCACAAGCGGTCTTGCTCTCGACCCTCGCCAACGCATGTGCCGCCCCGGGGTTTCAGTGCATCTCAGTCTCTCGTCACCCGAAGTTTCACTACGACAAATCACCAGACTTATCATCGCCCTTCTTACCGGCCTCCGCCGCGCGGCAAGTGTCAGAATATGGCCGGTCACGGCATTAGCTATCTCGCTGTGTCCCGCCATCCTGTTAGTGCTTGGTGGGATTACGGAGGTCGTCAGCCAACATATCCGGCCCTAATTTTGCGAATTCGCCCCAATGAGATCAGGCTAACTTTGGCGCAAAACTCATCATAAAATAGGTGCTAAACTTGACTAGTAGAGAACTTACCGTATATATTGTACAAGAGTCAGTGTCAGTGTCAGTGTCTCTGTCTCGCCTAAAAAAAATTAGGCTGAACACTCTGGCTAGCAATATACTACACTCGTAAGAGCAGCAAAAATAACTTTAATAAGCTTAGCGTTAAGAGAAAGGAGATTTCTGTAGCCCTACTCCGTAAAAGCCGTAGAATCCTTCGTGGAAGGGTTACAAAGAAAGTGAGTTAGCGTCGAAACTGAGTTAGCGTCAATTGCTACAACTTACAAAGTAGCTAGCCCACCTTAGGGTTACCCTAACTCTTACATGATTTTGCAAAGATACAAGCCCCGCTCTTATAGACCGGTTGGGTACTGAAGAGACTTATGCTTCTGTAGCTTCTGTTTCTACTATACACCTACTGCACGGAGTACATATATCACTGATTTCAGATCTGACCTATGATAGGCTTAAACCCCCTCCTGAAAAAAGACTTGTAAAATCATTCGGGACTGTATTGTATATATTGATACAGATCAAGGATAAACGACAGTATTTTGCTAGGGGAGCACTACTCCGTAGCGTCTCGATTTTATTGCGCTCGGTTGTGGCCTAGGCCTGAACGCAGCCGAGCTGCCTTCCAGAGATAACAGGGCTACTTAGCCTTCACTACGCGCATTATCCACAAGGGCCTTGAAAACAAATGCCCTGAAAAGAATCGGAACGAGTCTACATCTCACCCGACCTTTTGAACCCGACCCGACCTGACCTGACCAAACTGTGGGTCAATAGGAACTGGTATTTGACAAGTCCTATGCATGTGCGACTCATGTCATCGGCCAAGTTGAGCTGGAAAGGGATGGGTAAGTTCGTATGGCACGTAGGCCAGGGCAAGGCAACCAACCGGGGCGTGACACGTGTATGGTTAGAGGTTGGACCGGAAGCAGCATTAACAAGGGCCATTGCGGTGATGAGACATCATCACCGTGGATGGCCCGAGAAAAACCAATAAATGTGCATTAATTACGTTGAGGACCTGCAGATGGCGAGTCGGGCGAGATTGGAAATTCCTGTTTTCACTTCTCGTGTGGCTGCGGAGACAAGTAAGTACATACGTAGCCTTGGTTGGGTCATATCTGCCGACCAACAAAATTTACCAATGATACGTCATAAGTGTAAAAAGCAATATAATAAGGGTTATTAGCGTATTAAGTATTGCGTATGCACGTTTTATGTTCAGAGGGCCGCTGCTCTACATCTCTAACCATAAAGCTGAAGGAAAAGTTATGAATGCCTCGGAAACACCGGCTCGGCTCGAATATCGCACTCCTGATCTAATAGGCTTTATGTGGAGTAGTCACTATGCCAAGGATCCTGCGGCACAAGTCTGTGTAGATGAAACAGCCAGCTCCAGGACCACAGCGAAAGCGGGCAGGCCGAAATAGAGTGCAGCACAGCACATAGGGGTTTCCTCCCTAGTATAAAAGGCGCCCTTCAAGTCAGTTGTAGTAGCATAGAGTGAGTACTAACTCTCCTTTGATGTATGAAACTTAAGAATTACTTTTAGACAAAGACTATATATAGTAAGCGTTCCTCTACTTGCTTTATGACATAAAATTTATTAACCAACTTAAGAGCTAGACCCCGTCTATTATTTACGAAGCTACCTAGCTAGGCGCGCAAGATGCAGATCCTCCTCGCCTTATCAATTCTGGCCGCTACAGTCTTTGCCCGCCCATGGACCGACGCAAGTTGCAAATCATACTCACCCACTCCGACATACGAACTCGATGGAGCCTGCGACTTTACGACGAAGGATACAAAGCAGAGTACATACACTTGTACGAAGGATGGTACAAACGTTGCTCAGTTCACGTACAACTTTGGGAACAGCTTTTCACTTCAACAATTTGGTGGTACACGTAGATATTTTATGGTATCTTGCAAAGGCCAAGTTCTAGCGGTCGATGGGAACCCTGGGTCTAGTTGCAGTTTTACAGATAACTGCTCCGGCACCACTCCGGCGCTCTACCTACTTAGAAAAAAACCCGACCGAAGGGCCCCGAATTCGCTCTAAGTTAGAGGGGGGCGAAATGAACTCGTGGCAGCGACCCTCCTGATTGGTGGAAGTGGGTCGGATAGATAGATAGTTGCCCCGGGGACCGAGGCTCCACCACCAACCCCCTATATCGTCAATCCTTTCGCTCCCGTAGATAGCTTCAATTAATCAAGAATTATCACACAACACAACCCCGTACGCACTAGTGTTTACACTGCTCCCCTGTTTTAAAGCAATATAACGGCGTTTCAGTAGCGTACACATTACTATAGTTCAGGACCGGGGCCGCCTGCATCTCTAACTATAAAGCTGAAGGGGAATGTTAGGAACATGTTGCACACGTAGCTGGGTAGGATCAATAGGCACGCTGTTATATTGACCAATGCTTGCTTCTCCCAAGTGTGTGTGCGCTGCATGCGTATCACCCGTGTAGGTCAGCACCCAACCTAGGGGGTCCTTACAGAGAAGTTGTAAATGCTGGGAAACACCCGGCTCGAATGTCGCACTACTAATCTAATCGACTTTATTAGTCCCTATGCTACAGCACAGACTACGGTCAATGTTCCTCTGTACACCTAAAGCCGCATGCGCTTACCTTCCTACAAGGCAACACAATAGATCTTCTAACAAGTACCTCGAACGCTAGAACTTACCTATCGTCTTGTCAAGCCTCCTAGCCAGGCAGACGCGCGAGATAAAGATCCTCGCCTTATCAATTCTGACCGCTACAGTCTTTGCCTAAGTAGGTCCCCTGGGCAATCCGGATTGCTCTTTCTACATATTCCGTAGTTACAATAACCATAACCTTACTTGAAACTGCTGCTTCAGCCAGAAGAATGCATACTTCTGCAGGGTTTCTAGTGCAACAGTTATTTATAAGCATGGCTAGATGATACCTTGAGCTGGCTATATCGAGTCAACAGTTATAGTTTTATGCGAGGTTCTAGGATTCACATGCTATTGCCAAGCTATAAAAAGATGGAGAATCTTCGGCTGCGATTATGTGACGTCGCTGGAAAGTTCTATAGAGCAGCCTCCTCCTCCCTCCTCCTCCCTCCTGGTCCTTGATTCAGAGGGGATAGCTAATACAGTATGAATGTGAAAAAGCAATATAGCAAAACTTACTGGCATATTTATTTTTATTGCTTAGGGACCGCTGCTACTATCTGCATTCCTAATTATGAAACTGCGGGAGAAGTTATGCGGTGCTCCAGTCCTGGAACCACAGCGAAACCGGACAGGTCGTGAAGGAGAGCAGCACAGCACAGTATATAGATGGGTTTTTACTCCCTAGTATAATAGAGGCCCTTTGATTCAGTAGTAGCAGTAGTAGAGTACTAGCTCTCTATATTGTTTTATAACTTATTAGAATTCCTTATAGATATAGACTACAGTAAGCGTTTCTCTACCTACTTTAGAATATATATAGTTTAACAACCAACTTAGAAAGCTAGTCCTTTACCTGTTACTTATCAAAGCTACCTGGCCAGAACGCGCAAGATGCAGATCCTCGTCTTATCAATTCTAGCCGGTACCGTCTTTGCCCAAGTCCCCTCAACTGACGACAATTGCTACATAAAAACGAATGTACGTCACGACTGAACAACACTTCACGCTTGCAAATGGGATCGCAAGTATACATAGTACTGCGCGCAATCAGATACAACAGTTGTAAACTGGAACACCGGTATTGAATATTGCATACCTCGGATAATTAGAAAGTGGAAGGTCCCACAATGCAGCTCAGGTACTTGATTCGGAGAGGAGACCGCTCCGGAGCAGCGCCGGCGCAAACATGATTCTGCGTCGCTAATAGGTACATGTAGTGCGGCGAGACCAGCATTTCCGAGCGCACAGCTCGTTTTTCTTCCAATTAGACAGACTATAAACCGTGCGCGGGGTGAGCTGCGGCACAGTTAGTCACAATCCACCTATTCCAAGTATATGCGATTGACTGCAGTTGTTTAAAACGTAGGCAAAGCAAGCGCACAGGGAATTTGTGGAAATCGCAGTAGTCGCTAGCCAAGCCGTCTGTCTTGCCGCTGACTCGCCGCCACCACCGACGGGGATAGACAGATGACGAAGAGATGACGAAGAGATGACGAAGAGATGACAGAGGACAAGCCAAGTCTCTTTCGTTGCTTTCCTGATGTTCCAGCACACCCAGCGTGTTTGCCAATCAGAAGTTTCCAAACCTGCCTGGGTCGGCGCAACCAATCACACCGATTGGGGGAAGGGGAGGGGGATCGCGAATAAGCAGCCATGCAGGCTCAAGCCGAGCTTGGCAGTCAAGCTGACGGGCATGATTGAGCAGGGAGGGTTTCAAAAGAAGACGATTGCCCGAAAGTTTTGCTTCCTCCATGTCCGCCTCTGCCTCTGCCCCAGCTTAGAAAGAGCTTCCCTCAAATGTATGCCCTGACGCGAGCTCTGACGCTGCTCGCCGCGGCGGTGTTGGCCGATGGCTCATCAACGCTCTTCACCGGCGGCACAATCATCGCGTTCAATAGCACCAGGGAGTCGCTTTACGTGATCCGCAATGGCACCGTCCTCGTGACCAATGACCGCATTGTTGCCGTAGCCGCGGCCGCGGCTAATGCGCCTCCTCCCAGCACTCCCGAAAACACCACGCGAGTCGACATCAGCGGCCAGATCCTGACACCCGGCTTCATCGACACCCACCGGCACGGATGGCAGACTGCCCTGAAAACCATCGCCTCCAATACGACGCTTCTCGAATACTTTTCGCGCTACGGCGAATTTGCTGCCGCGTCGAGCTACTCGGCCGAGGATGTCTACCTGGGCCAGCTGGCTGGTCTTTACGAGGCCGTGAACGGGGGCGTGACGACGCTGCTCGACCATGCCCACCACACCTGGTCTAACGAGACGGCGTACGCAGGACTGAATGCGTCTATCGAGAGCGGCGCACGGGTATTCTGGTCGTACGCCTTTCACAACATACCCAGCCTCAACTACACCGTCCAGGACCAGATACCAAATTTCAGAGAAATCGCAGAAAGCGGACGGCTAAACGGGACATCCGTAGAGCTCGGCATAGCATATGACTCGTGGGGTTCCAGTTCCAACTCGAAAGAAGCTAGGCAGGTCGCAGGCCTGGCTCGCCAGTACAACGTGTCGGTGTTGACGACGCACTGCCTCGCCGGGCCATGGGGCATCACCAACTTGCCCGAGGACGTGGCTCGATTTGACATGCTGAACACGTCCATTCCCTTCATCTTCTCCCACGGCAGCTTCATGACGGCCCAGAGCGCACAACTCCTTCGCTCTACGCAGCAATACCTCTCCATCACACCGGAATCAGAGATGCACTACGGCCATACCCATCCGCACTCTTACGCGGTCCAGGACCAGGCTGCGCTCGGAGTAGATACGCACTTCACCTTCTCGAGCGACATCCTGACACAAGCGCGCATCTGGCTTCAGTCCACGCGGTATAGGCTTAGCGCCCGCGTCCTGGAGACCTGGAGGCTGCCGACCCGGAATCCAATGAGCGCGTCCCAGGCTTTCATGCTTGTCACCAGGAAAGGCGGTCTGGCGCTGCGAAGACGGGACCTGGGGGTGATTGAGGCTGGGGCGAAATCTGACCTTGTCGTCTGGAATGCCAAGGGAAGTTTGTCGATGCAAGGCTGGATAGATCCCGTCGCGGCAGTCATCCTCCACGCAAACGTAGGAGACGTCCTAGACGTCATGGTTGACGGGAAATTCCTCAAGCGCGACGGGAAGATTCTTGCTCCTAAACTAAATGAGGTAAGTGAGGCATTCTTGAAAAGCTCAAGAAGCATTCAAGGCAAGTGGCGGAGCATGCCCTACCCTCAGTTCGAGGGCATGTCGGCAGATGGTTTTGCATACGAGGCGCCACTCACGGTTGAGACCAGCCGAAATGACGGCAGTGAGTACGGGCAGCTCTTTGTTGACTGAGGCGTTTTTTGGGCAAATGACAGCGTAAGCACCCTGGATTGAATCTAATAATAAGTAACAAGCGTCTTGTTTGCGTCTTCTGGTCTGGCCAACTGGATTGATCCCACCCTGTGCTTAGCCAAAACGGCCGCAGACGATGCCGCTGCATTATTCACTGCATCATTCCACACCAGGACTCCGAGATGGCGTGTGAACGCGTGCATAGGAACCTAGGAACAAACTTTTAGCTACTCTGGTAGATTTATATTGATGTAAATCATCATCTTCATGCACTCCTTCGCACACATCCACTCATATGCTGCCGTTCCTTTGTTCTAGTCGAACAAATATGTCGCCGAAATCCTTGGCCTTCAGCGACCCCATTCCGTGCTCCTCAAAAGCCCATGAATAAAAAATGGTGTACAGTAAGTAAATCGAGGAATAAGATGTGCCGTACCGTACAGCTTAGTATCAGCTCTCCAGCGTATGCATATACCACGCCGCAACTGCCCCGAATGAAAAGCACATAAGAGAAGATTACAAGCATTATTCAGAACGACTCGACTATCATGGGCGCCTCCGGCGCCGTCTTACCCTTGAGTGTTTTACTGACTTCGAGTATTGAGCCACTAGCCCTGGTGCAGTCTCTTCGATTGCCGCCCGCGGCACCCACGTTGCTTCCTTCGGGTCATAGCCCACCCACTCGACGAACAATTTTTTGCGGTCTTTGCTGTGCTTGCGAATGGCGTGAATTTCAAATAAATCCGGGTCATCGGGATTTGTAGGACGTCCACCGTGGCTCTCCCAGTACTCCAGCACAGCCTCTGAGGCGTCTTCGAACAGACTGGTTTCAGGTTCCCAAGTAAAACTACCATCTTCCCACTCAACCTGAATGACAATCGAGTTGTCCTCCCAACGATGATCCACAAACCTTATAAATCTGTATCCTACCTCATCACCTTCCAGTTCATTCAGAGTACCCTCGCCATCAAGAGCGGAGCACCTAATCGATTCCCCTTCAAGAGCTTCATAACTACGTGTCGATATCGCAGGTGATCCGCCTTGCGAGCTTGTCTTTGGGGCTCCTGAGGGAGTAGGGGTGAGTGGCTCCTCGCCGTTGAGCATTGCTTGCTGTCAGAAAAATTTAGCAACATGCTATAATGCCATAGTCTGTACAGACTTTGCGCTGCAGCTCGAGGGATGGAAACGAACGAATTTTACGGATCTTCTCCTCTGACCACTAGAACGTGATCCCCTCTTCATTTTTTCAGTCGATATGACCGACTTTGACCACATTGGCGACGACGCGACCGCACGACCCACCCGCCCTTTACGGGGAGAGAATATTGAGGTCAGAAACGAGCTCATGGAGCCGATTCGCCCACAGATGTTAACGATTCTGGCACCATATATTCCTGATGGTTGTGATGAGTAGTTCCCAGGATTCTCAGGATGCAAATTTTGGCATGAACCATACGCTGGAATCTTCTATGCGGTGTTTCAATCGTCACGTGACAAAAACTAAATGCTTGCCGGCGTGTTCACATCATTATCTCTTAGACGCACGCACCTTCCCTGCCAGCAACGCGATGAGCAATGACGCTGAAACGAATGAACGTCCTACTTGGCACGTGATCTTAGACGTTTGTTTCGGAATGCGCCCCGGCGTTAATAGCGTAGCGGGCACGTTTAGGGATCCCCGAGAAGGTCCAGTCTTATTAACACTGAAAAGATGTATACTTGCGCATGCAATTTTTGTGCCAGGATGTTTAAAAAATAGTACTATATCCATCATCATATTGAAGACCATGCAAAAGGAAAACGGGCTTCGCCGGGGATCGAACCCGGGACCTCTCGCAAGGAGTGCTTTGGGTGTTACCCTAAGCGAAAATTATACCACTAAACCACGAAGCCACGTGACCTGTATTCGTTGCGACAGATTTTGCGCTATTGTGCCATAATGAATTGCTGGATCTCTTTTAAAGTCGCCAGACATTACTCACGCCACGCCCCATTTTTTTGGCCCGCGATTTGCGCTCACTATTAAAGATGGTGCTTATCAGCAAGGTAAATAGATTAGTAAGTTAGTTACTTAATAAAACATAAAGAATTAATTAGTCTTTCTGTATATAAGAAGGCTCCTTATTGCTATAAACTACTACAAGGTTCTAATACTAAAGTAAAGCGCTTTATATATACTATGTTAGCGGCTATAGGCATAAGTAACTATAGTGCTGACAGCACCACCTTTAGTGGTGAGCGTAAATCGCAAGCTAAAGAAGTGGGGCGTGGCACGGTGAGCAAAAGAATGCAGGAGCGAGCATCATACCGTCACCAATTTGTTCTACAGTTAACCAGTCGACCCGTACATATAAGTGCTAAGGCTGTCTATGTACAAGCGTTTAACCCTGTCTTTCTTCGATAACTCTCTTTCTTTGGTATGGCCAACGTAACTAGACATATAGCCAGCCCCAAAAGAGGGAGCCCGAGCTTGAGTCTAGGGTCCAATTAAGGATATTTTACAACCCATGAAGTGCTAACGATATCTTTGTTAACCAAAGCCTTCTACGACCTAAAACTACCTAAGTACCTAGGTATGCTACAGAAAGACCGCCCACTCATGGCATCGCCGCAAAGGCCTCCTGGCCCACACAACCCATCTTCGTGCCACTTAACAATCGATGTCGTCAAACCGTCTCGTTCAGCTTTCTTGTAGATATTAGCCAAATCAGACGTTTCTAGATGATCGAATTTTCGCATGAAACCACGCTTCTACATGGATGTTGTGGTAAGAATTTAAAGAATGCCCAGGGAACGTGGGCATACAACCTTATCGTCGCTTTGGAGACCTGGCGCAACGTCTGGATGAATCTGTCTACCATCAAGTCATAGTATTATAGCGCAGTGGGGTGAAGTACTCCTCGCGATCTGCACGGATTCAGTGGCGCAGAATACACATACATATACGTGGGATGAATGGTGGGTTAAGGCCTGCTCTCGTTTTACCGCCAAGTCTGAGAAGGACGCGTACGAGAACGAACAGGCGCACCATGGCGGCACGCACATAGACACGATGCTGTTTCTCGACCAGAAGGTGCCAGCTGGGGTTGTATATATGCATACCGTGTGCTCTTGCCGTGCAAGAAAGACACTGTATGCGTGCTTCGAGAAACAGAAAATTTTAGGTTGTTGATCACGATTAGGAATAATGCAGCTGTCCTTAACGCCTGCGGTTTGTGACATAGACAGTCTTGCCTTGCTGAAGAGTGTAAAATAGTAAGCTAGCCATGTTTTACTAGAGTCGGTGGAAACATCTTCGAGTCGTAATATTTATTTTGGCGCTGATTTTTGAAAGAGTCTGCCTCTCCGTTCACTCGGACTTATGGACTTAGGAGATATCTAGAATCTTGTGTAGCAGCAAATACTTGGCAATATTTGAGAGGCCACTCAATGAACTTCTTATACCGTCGCGGCAACGATTGTGCGAGATTGCGCGTCCATCCAATAATGGTAAATTTGCGGCCAGGCAGTTTCGGTTCATCGCCTTTGGATACGCAAAACCGCCCAAGAACATAGTCCAGAAGAAACATGTGAATAATCAGGAGCTGTCCTGAGTGGTTTTCTAAGCTGACAAAAGCAAGAAATTCTTCATTGTTGAACTTTGAAGGCATGATGTATACCGAAATAAAGCACATCCAAGCTAACGTAATGATCATTAGCTACGCTATCCCATATACTTTGCCCGAAGATTACTTACCAGAGAGCGACGACTCTTCCAGAGAATTGATGCAAGTGACCATAGCCTCTAGGTACTTGATCTCATTCATGGTCTGGCACAATGGCTCTAGGGACAGAACCGATGTTCTGAATTGCTCGATCAAGTCCAGATTCTTGGAATGCTCGAGAACTATTTCGTTCACCATTTTGACATGGCCCTCTGGGCTGAAAGTGTCGAATACAGATACGCTAAAGTCAGGAATGATGGTTGTGGCGACTAGGTTGCCGCCTCGTATCATGGTTAGATACTCGACCATACTGTCAGCCATCAATGATGACTGCGCAAGCAGGCAAATAATGGTTGCGAACAAGGCATCTGCATCGGCAGCCTTCTTCGAGGGCTTGTCCAGCTGCTCGTTGACCAGTTTGATAGCCACGACACGATGAGATAGAGTCGTATCTACGTCACCGGCGTAATACTTGGCGATCTGCAACCAACGACCCCGGCCAGACTTAACCTGCCCTGCCCTCCATCAGCACAGTCTTGATATGCAACCGAAGCTTTGGGTGTAAAACCATTTCTCTAGAGAGCTTGAGCGCGAAGTGTGAATCGTTCTCAAAATCCTTAGATCTGCTTTTCGATAACCGGCTTGAGCTCCGATGGCCAGTAATAAATGCCAGGTAGTAGCCAGCTGCCTGTTCATCCCGAACCCGCCGCGAGCCAGTTTGGGCATTGAGCATATCATTCACTGGCAGTCCAAGATGATGGTCTTCCTGCCCGGAGTCTCGGAGCATGAAGTCGTCATCTCTCCATTTTCTATTCGAGCATTATTCAGATGCGGCGCGTATGCGCATCGGCGCGTTTGAAGAGTTAGTGTGAATGTGGAATAGTATGACAGGGACGCTCACGATCAAGCAGCAGCCAACTCGTGGGATTTTTGCCGCTTACTAATTTGGTCGGAAAAGTGGGCACCTTAGACCCAAGAAGAGGAGGTAATTAGGCTGGACCCGAGATGCCCCCAGTCGCGGTATCGTATCGGTTTGGTTGCTTGCCGAGGTCTTACGTTGCGCTGCCTATGCAGACATGCCATAGCGTTCTAAAAGCAAATACTTCGGACCGACTGCCTTGACCGAGAAACAAGGCCCAAGGCCCAAGGCTCAATTGGCCTGGGCATGGTTACCAATTGCCAAAGTCTTCTCGCCAATTACAAAAACGACAACTGTGTCAACTTATGCCCATAGCCACTATTCTGACATGTTTTTCACGAGCTCATTACGCACGGGCGGCGCTTGTCAGTTCCTTTGTGCGAGGACGTTTTCAACCTCTAGAGGGCAATTTGCCAATTATGAGGGCACGATAGAAAGTCTGAGGAACATCAACGAGAACACGCGCATCATATACCAGGGTCAGTCAAGGTGACTGTGAGCAGCTTGAATCGCCCTCGCGAAAGCTAATTGTAATCTGGTAGGATTTACGGGCCAAGCTGTATGAGCTGAGTCTTCCTTGCAAGTTGCTGTGTTTGTGGCGTCGCGAATGACTTAGCTAGCCAGAGCAGGCCACTGCCAATGCCAAAGATACCATAGAGTACGGCACCAAGGTCGTTGGAGGAGTTTCCCCGGGAAAAGGGGGCCAGATGCACCTTGGTCTACCGGTATTTGGGACAGTGAGAGGAGTATGTATACGTACGATTTCTGCGCAAACTCGAAAGTAGTTCACCTGAGACGTGACAAGGAGAGGACACATAGAAGGGATAAGTATGCATGCTGACAGTTCGTGACAGGCCATGGAACAAGTCAAACCACACGTCAGCGCAGTGTTTGTGCCCGCTCAGTTCGCCGCCAAGGCCATTATTGAAGCCATCGAGGCGGAAGTCCCCGTCGTTGTCTCCGTTGCTGAGCACATTCCCGTCCACGACCTGCTCCGCGTACAAGAGGTCTTGCGGACACAGAGCAAGTCTCGGCTGGTGGGACCCAATTGTCCAGGTATCATTGCGCCAAACCAATGTCGCGTGGGTATCATGCCGTTTCGTCAATATAGGAGAGGCTGCATGGGCATCGTGTCCAAGTCAGGGACCTTGAGTTATGAATCTGTAGGATCAACAAGCGCGGCTTGTCTTGGACAGAGCTTAGTTATTACCGTTGGCGGCGATCCTATGCCAGGTATTTGACACGGCCTTGACATACCACCTGTTTTCTTCTCCTGTCCTGCGACTTTGGCAGACCAACGGAGGGACTGAGACGCAGTGGGCTGACTCTCAGCAGGCACCACGATAGTCGACTCCTTAGAAGTCTTCTTCAACCACCCGGAAACAGAGGGCATCATCGTCATCGGAGAGATCGGCGGTGAGCAGGAACTCCGAGCTGCGGAGAGGACCAAGGAGTATCGGAAGTCGACGCCTAATCCGAAGCCGATCGTGGCAATGGTAGCAGGACTGACGGCCCCATGGGGAAAGACCATGGGACATGCTGGGGCAATTCTGACGGCGAGGGATGTGACTGCTGCCGAGAAGGCAAAAGCATTGGAGGATGCTGGAGCGGTCCTTGTCCCTCACCCGGGTGTCATGGGAGCCACGATGAAGAGGTTGCTTGGGAGATAAAAAAATTACTTATTTGTTATTTTTTTTTTTTTTTCCGGACAAAAAAAAAAAGAAGATAAATGCCACCAAACTCATCATTTTCCAAAGTAATGCCTGCCGGGGAAACGTTTCGCTGCCGGCTGTATCTCGTATGC
>KQ061696.1:5477-68086 GCA_001008035.1 Atkinsonella texensis
CCCCCCCCCCCCCCCCCCAAAAAAAAAAAACCCCAATAATAACAATCCCCTGGCTACTCCGTGTTTCATAAAGAAATACCGGAAACTCTCTTAGTCTCCTCTATTATACAATAGACACATATTAACTAGACTTGATATTTCATTCGTCTCAACCCTTGCTCAGGGCTCCCAACGTAAAACTAAACCTGAACCAACGGCCCCGGTTCTGCACAGACCATGGTTCATGAGGCGTGGAAAAAAAGGAGTCGATTGATTCGATCTCTCTCCTTTTTTCCCCCCCCCCCATTTTGTGGGACGAGCGGGGGAGAGGGGCGGGATGTATGCCCGATATGGAATTAATTGGGGACGCTATGTCAAAGGCGTGGAGAAAGTTCCGTGTTTTCGTGAGTGCTATACCTGGTTATTCCAGCGTATAGAACTCTATGTTATACATATTCAACGCCAAGTGGTCTCGGAACTCGATCTAAAGGGAGCCCATGAGGTTGTCGAAGCACTGTCTCGAGGCGAGTCGTTTCAAATTTGTGTCACTCTCATATTACTAGTATTTTCTGTTAATTCTTACTAACTATTCCCCCGTCCTGGACTTCGGGTTTCGTTCCATTTTCGAGAAGGAAGAGGAGGATTTGGATTTTCTTACCTTTCGGACTCTCATGGCTCCAGAAAGATAACATGGATTTGCAAACATGGTTGATGAAACCCCCGACACAAGTTTCACTGGGTCTTATCGACCGTGAGACGAAGTAGAAATCCCCGTGTTCAACCGGGACGGGTCTAAGTGCGGGACGGTCTTGCTCCAATATTTTGGTGCTCATCTTTGTTTACGAATGGGACTCAAGCGCCATTGTCGCGTGGCACTGCGTCTGGCGCCTTCTCATTGTGTATCGACTGACCGGCCTTGAGGTATATTCATGGTAGACTGTGCAGTTGGAAACCCCGAAACTGGAGAAATTGTCAGAGTGTTCATTTGATAAAAACCGCCACTTTACTGCGCAAGAAACAATGTTCCCAACTCGTTGCGTAGCCTGATATGCCCTGCGCAGTTATCACTGCCTTTTAATTTTCTTATTCGTGAGTAATTCGTATTCTTTTGCCTTTGCTCTTGCCTCTCCCGTCCCTCTTTCTGTACTTTTTCCTGGCCTTCTCAGGTGGGCGTATTGAGGAGGTGGTTTGCTGATACAGATGCTGTAGTTCGTACGGCAAACGATCGCGACCAGGTGCCCTTCCAATGCATGGCATTGAAGGCTTTGTTAAGAATAAAAAAAGACTTATATTGTATTAACGTCAACCTCTTGCTTGTTCTTTTATGCCTCTAGTACGGCTAACCAGTAGCAGACAAGCTAACGTGGTCAAGGGGTCCCAGATTTCTGCTATGATGGACATTTTCCATTAAACACAATCGCTTCCACTCGCTTCCCTACACCAAGCCAACATATTCATCTAGTCTCGGGATCCCAAAATAGGGATATAACGCATATATCAAGAAATTCTTTCTCAGTTCGTTGAGAAATACGCCCATTGCTATGACCACAGATTCGGTGAACAAGTCAGACCATGCAGGGCCAAGTCCGAAATGTCTGATTGATCATGGTGATGTGTTTAAAACATCCATGGCAGCCTCCGATTCACGTTCAAGTCTCAGCTGCGAGATGGTGCGCCTCATCTAATATGGTGGTATGACGCATTGTTTTCTTATGACCACATTGCTTCTCGCTACCAGACAGCTTTGCTGCAAGCGGTTCTGTGCCTGCATCCCCTGCAGGATCTTCTGTCCATGTGACGCACACAAAAGATTCCGTGAGGGGTTTGTCATTTTTTTTTTCTTCGCTCGAAGTCTCGGCGGCGGCGGCACTAGTTGCCATGAACCTGGAGGTGTGGCAAGAAGCAGACATCAAATCAAGCAGAATCCACTTAGTGCGCAACACATCAAGTATCTAGCCTTGCAGTAGTCTCTAAGATCGCGTCCTCTCGGCCACCCATTGATCTGGCTTGCAGTGTCAATCACTTTGCCGGGAGTGTGCCCTCAGGAGTAACAGAAACGCAGGTTGGTAGTTGTGAACGTTTAGCCAATCTCTGCCGAGACACCACTAACCTTATCAGCTGAAGGATCCAAGGGTACCTCAGCAACAGGTTGCATTCTTAGGACTCATAATTGGCAAATACGGATGGATGCCCTAAAATCCTTGTACGTCTAGTCCCCGTCCCCAACAAAGGGTTCGTGGACAAGGGTACATTTTAGCCTTACGGTCCTTAAAGAGATGGAGTAAGTGCATCGAGCGATGCGGTTTGGGGACGAAAAGAAGCAAGAAATAATGACATGCGCCAATCAATCATGCACGTTCCCCCTCCACACTTTTGACATGTTCTCCATGGTTCGTTCAGGTTGATGCAAGGCACGCCATACAAGTTTGAATAACGACCGTTCGTGGTAGTGCTGTCCAACAAAAGTAGAGAGGCATGAGAAACACACACGCACAAGACAAAAAAGTACAGAAAAAGAAAGCAAACATCGCCTACGTACGATTGATAAAAAAATACGAACACCTTCGTACGGCGCTGTTTTCTACGCCTCCATGTTATGATGGCGGTAGTAAACGATCACTATCACTTACCACTCCCCCTGCTTCTCCCTTTGTTCTTTTGGGAGTATGATTTGTCCAAAAGCGCTCTTGGCATCATAATTGGGGAGTAAAGGCTCGAGGGCTGAAAGAACAACTTAAAAGCCGTTTATACCTACTGGTACATGACCTTACAATGGCACATTGATGTCTATTGCTTGACAGCAGCCATCTGCAACGGCATTGCTTCCTGGTACAACGTGACTAGCAAACATGGTAAACACACGAATCCCGATGAAAGTGGCGCCGAACTCACATCACTGCAAAACTAATAATAGCCTCGCACTCTAACGATGAAATAATGTAGGCTGAAGCTAACGCCCGAGTCATTGAGTTCGGACAGGCTCGTCGACCAACGGAAAGATGTGATTTGTCTTGTAAACCCAAGGGACGTCACATCACTCAGCTGACCAATATTCTTAAGCAGTCAGTCGTCACCAAGCTTATTGGTTTCGGTGGATTTCATCTACATCGCCCGTCGTTGCAACCAGCATCCTATGCAACACGCTTGGTTGGGCAAGAGAGTGAGGCACAGACACAAGATGCTCCTAGCCATACCAGACGCCTCTCGGCCAGGTACGTCATGATGATGCGAAAGATGGATAGTAGTATGTACGATGTCACATTTGATGTCTCGTGAAGTAGAATCGAGTATCCCCAAGCGTGATAATGCGATACCTGCCGTACCCTGAACGATGCGGATGAGTTCGTCGCTTGCGATCGGCGTTGCTATGTGGGAAGGGGCCCTGAAAACGACCTGTCGGAAAATAAAAAGGGATTTGTGAGGTGACCGCTCGCCATGGACGGGGTGTGGATGATCGGTCGTCACTGAAGCGATTTGCTAGCTGCAGTTTACGGCCAGCCAGCCAGATTCCGATGCTTTGGTTTGTGTAAAGTACTCCGTACACTTGCCCGCTCCTAATCGAGATTAGCGCTGAAGTAATGCTATGCATATGATTGGCTATCCTCCCCATGCCAGTGCCAAGGCCTCGGGGAGGTCACAAGCAGGGATGTGGGCCAATTAGACAAGGCTGAATGAGAGGTACAGCCTCACGTAGGAACGTATACGTAGCTATCATAGTAGAAGTCCCAGAATTTGCTGATATATAAAAGGGTACATTATCTCAGCCATGGCGCATTTTGGTCGAGGCTTTGAGGCTTTGAGGCTTTGAGGCTTAAAAAAAGGCAGTTCGCATGTATCGAGGAAGGTGTGGGTCCGCAGCTTGTGGCATTGGCAAACCCACACCTGACTTAACGAACAAGCGACCCCGTGGCTGGTGGGTGGGTCGCAAATACTCCGTAATTACATTTGGGGCCCAGTCAAATTGGCTCGCCCGCAGGACGCGTAAACCATCCACCACCGTCGTCCCTCAGTTAAATATCGACTTCATCCAGCCATGGACAGACCCTAGCGTCGGGCTTGAGGCTGACACCTCAACCATCTAAGCTGAGTGACGTCACCGTGGCCCGTGTCTACATTCTTACCACTCCGTAACTTGATTTTCTTTACTCGAGTCCTGCGAGTGCCGCCTGCCGCCTCCCGTTCGTGGACGTAGCACAGGCTCGCATGCATGGTGTAACGGGAATCCCTCCCGCATGAACTACGTAGGGTTATCTGAGAACTGAATATCATGTCGTGCCATGATTGACTGTTAAGGTATGCGTCAAACCAAATGCATATTCTGAGGCTCCGGAGCAAGAGGATCTTATCATTCATGGTTCGGGCCACGGGCATCCGCCGTCAATATTCGTCCACCAGCAACCCTGCATACACTGGGAACAAAGAACTACGCCGGAAGCAGCGCGAAGCCTTTGTTGCGGATCTCGATGTCCCCGCTTCCGTGCATTTGACTTCAGCTCATCAGGGGTTAAGTTGTCGGTGCTATCTTGCACGTGTCAACGGCAAGGTTGGCGATTGTCAACGGCACCAGGTCCTAACGGTGAGATGACAGATGAAATTCGACTTGTCGCCTACCGTTATTGGTCCACGAGCGCTCCAAGCAGCTGAAGTGAAGTGAGCGGCTTGAGCCTAAGCGCCGGTTGCCAATCCCACCAGGGGTGCTTGATCTTGTTGGCCTTTTTGGTCCGGAAAAGCCAAGTCATTGCTCCGGCGGTGTCCTAGTAAACTGCTCCTTCATGGGATCTACCAGCCAGCCAGACAAATACAGATACATACATATCTTGCCGTGCACCTCTCCAGAATAGCAAACACCAGACATCCCTGCCGGAGCTCAGACTTGTTTCATTTTGCTATACCATTTGGATGATCCAGCTGTTGCTCTTTCAGGCGCAGTTCGGACGCCATATTCACGCCTTCATGACCATGGGTGGGAGTGAGCATGCTCAATTCTCGGACTAGCCCCTTTGAGAACCCTCCCTGCAAGCTTACTGATCCATGACAAACAGACGAGAAGCAATGTCTTGAAGGAGAGCCTCGACTAGCCCACGATGCTACGCGAAAGGGTTGCCGTCATTGCTCACGGGCTGCTGCTATTATCATTGACTCAGTCTTCGGAGCAAATGCTACTATCAACATGGGATTCTTATCTCTTTGTTACGTACGACATTTCAATTTCCCATGCTCCTGTCCCAACCACTGTGGTCTATCGTCTGAAATTTACAAAGCTCAGATTCTCGTGCCCGCCCATCAATCTCGGGTTGGGGTGAATCAGCATAATCCAGTGTGACGGGTTCTCCCCGCATACTTCCCCAGCCGTATTGTGGGCAGCGCCTTCACATACCTAGGTAGGTAGGTAAACAGACAGGTCAGTTTGGATCTTGACAGGTTCTCATGCCCCCCCGTCCACCTCATCGATCCGCCGACGGATGCGAATAAACGATGTCTGCGGGTCCGGCGTGACTGATTGTGACCGGTTGTGACCGATTGTGACAAGCCGTCAATCGCCTCAAAGGGCACAGTGGGTGTACTCCGAATGGCTGTTGATAAACTTGCCAAACGGTTTGTGTCCCACACTGGACCTGCCGACGCGTGAGCCACCGTCTACAATCCTTCGCCTTTCTACCCCCTTGCATTCAATATTGCTTTCTCTGCGGTCAAATGGGCGCAGGTATCAGTGCTTTAACGATATGTCTGAGGACCACGGAGTAATATAGCCAGCTTCTGGTGCAGTGCCACCCTTACAATGGCATCTCATCCTTTGCCATTCACCCCATACCCAGACAGGTCGTGGCAAAGTGCCACTTGACTTCTGCTTCGCTTATTGGTCTTGCTCTTGCAGATTTTCATCCCGCGGAAAGCTGATGTTTCATGGAATTTTGTCCAATTAATTGACCTTTACAGATGGTATCCGCAAACTCTTGCCCGCGCTCAAGAATTAAGAGTCTCCGAGTAAGACCCTTTCTAAGCGGCTCTCTCCCCCTCTCGCCTCATTTGGTCTAACCAGCTCTTACAACAGCCAACATACCACTTCCAGTTCAAGATCGCCCATCAGCCTGCTTTAGCCACGCCCGAGCGTGTGCTGGAGGCTTTGCTAAGAACGAAGGTGTATCCTCTTTCTCGGCCGTTTTCCTCGAGATTTTATGACGTCGATTTATTCTCATGTACCTGTACCAGGCACACGGAACAACGATCGAGCCAAAATCAGAAACCGCACCAAACATCCACGTATGCAACACACCTTCATCTATGATGCTGACAGGAAGTATAGATCAGATATCACATACAGTTACAAGTACACTTCTCCATCCTTGCCAATCAGGCCCTGCCTCAGCTTCCGGTCAGCTCTGCTGGACGGCATTCTTGGAAATCTGTACCGAACCAGTGTTGACCTTAATCCATTGACTCGTCCGGAACTTGACGTTTAGCAGTACTTTGAGGCTCAGCGTCTTCACACTGCTACGTCGATGCCCGTTCCGCTAACCCTCTCATCCACTAGCCATCGCGCCATATGAGTTGTCGGGCATCCCCCCGTTGTCGTAAATGTGTGGCTATAAGTGACCGACGAATTACCATGCTTGGCGCCATCAGCATGTTGACTCTTTTCGTCAACTTGTATTATTATATCCCAGTACACACCCTTCAGGGAACAACAGCAGCTGAGCTCCGGATCTCGTGGGGTCTAGGACTTAGGCAATGCTCTTTTCGCTTGAACCGCGGTCTTACTGAAAGACCTGATCCTTGTATGATGTGTATGCGCACACCTGTCGGATTTGAGGGGACATTGGTCCGATTGTAGAGTGGCTCTGTTAGAGTAGGTCAACATTCATGCTCGCACACGGTATCTTCCGCTACTGCACATCTTCGGAGCTTTCTTCCATGTCTTAGAGAGCTTGGATCAAGTGGCAAATTCCCTGCCAACTGGCAAAAATTGAAGTCTTTGTAGTGCAATATTTCAGGGTAAAACAAGGTAACCTTAACGGGTCATGTGTTGTTTTCATTTGTGCGTGTCACAACGTAGGTCTTATCACGGGTGATAGCAGCACATGTTACCCTTACATAAATGACACGATAGCAAAATTGCGTCGTACAAGAGGCCTGTCCCTGGTTTCCGAGCAGCTGGGGTGTGAAGATTGCTGTACAAAAGCTTGGTGGAGATACCATCAAAAGACAATTGATTTATACGGCACAACGGTATCGAGCTGTTTGCAAAGAACAAGAGTGCACTCGTATGTAGCAGCAAGTGACTCAGATACTCTAAGACTGTTTATGATCTCACCTCATTTGAACTCATGACTCTGGACAATAATAGCTAGCCATTGTGACGCAACTCTATTTCTTTAATGTGCTCAACGAAGGTCTATGAGAAAACGCAAAGGGGCGCATAGTTAAGCAAGGCTCTCTCTGACGTCCAGAGACGATGGTCGTGCAAGGTCAGCAGGATTACGCTATCGACGTGGACGCTCTTGGTTGCGAGTTGGCCATCGATTCTGCCGTCATAGTGCTTGCTTGGGTAAACGGACGGTCAGGTCGAGTTGCATGTCAGGAAAGAGATTCTTGAAGGTCCCTGATGGCTGGAGCAAGGCAGGTTCCAGCCGTTAACAGCCGGTTTCAACAGACTAGTGCACTAGTATGTAAAAAGGGTATTCAATTCATCGGTGATCTATCTAACTAGCTAGCGAAAGAGGCCGTAGATATGGCCGTCTTGTAGGAGGCCTGAGGCATCCATGGTGTTGTGGGTCAAGGGCGGAAAAGGAGCTTGGCCGCCTAACTCGACAGGTGGGGCGTCGGATACGCAGCGCAGCCAATCAGAGATCGGAGTCCACCGCAGTCGCCTCCAATAAGTGCATTATTAATGGTAAAATTCGGTGGCTGATGTTGAATCCCGATATATTGCAGGAACCATGAAATATCGCGCGAAAACAGCAGGCACAAGTACGCAAGACGTTTTAGTTCTCGCTACAAGAGTTAGAAGCTCTTTGATAGACAGTAATGTGCAAAGTCTCGTTGCTTTATGGCTTCGTAGGGTTGTGCCATGTGGCCCTGACTTAGTCTAACGTGGGATATCGCTTTGGGAATTCTTATTATAGGGCCCGTTTATCGAGCACCCACCCACATGGCACCAGACTCTGTGGCGAAGGAAGCTAGGACAGCCGTTACCGGCGGCCTAGATAAGTACCTCCATATATAAATTAGTATGGAAGAGTACATTTCCTACCCTAGACCTAAAGGAGTATCTTTACATACAAATTAGTATGGAAGAATACATTTTATCTCTTCTATATATTCAATTTGTATTCTTCATTACTAATTTATATGTAAGGGTACTTCTTCCGTTTTAGGCCTAGTTAATATAAGGCCCGATACCACTGTGGGCCCTGGCGCAACAGCTGAAGCCGGGCCCGAATGCCGAATCAGAGCTTGCCGAGGCATCCCGAGGCATCGGGCCCATCCGATGTCTCCTGCTGCCTCCAGCTGCCTCCCCCATCTCATCTGATCCAGTAACCGCGCCTTCGAAATGGGGCCAGCAGCCGGGGATACGTCGGGTTTGCCCACAACTGCGTCTCACCGCTCTTTGTCAAAGCATAACATCGTGACTATTTGTCACGTCCTCAGGCTGCCTGCGAACCCGAACAATATCCCACCTTCCTGCCCTTCCGCTTTGCCCCCATAGCAGTCCGACCATTAGTGTAGCACTCGGGATCGACTTGCGAAACGAGAAGCCGCGCACTCACTGCCATGACGTCGTACAGCTCCGAAGCTCAGGTTGACGAGGTAAGCTTGATGCGTCTTCAAATTCAGAACTAGACTTTGCCTCGTACAATCAGTCGCGCGACAGTGGGCCACTTGCTTACCATTTCCTCTCGTCTCAACCACTCCAGGCCGTCAAAACCGTCACAGACACATTCCGCTCCAATCGCACCAAATCTCTCGAGTGGCGCATGAAGCAGCTCCGTAAGACATGGTGGATGATCGAGGATAACCGTGAGCGCATCGTCCAGGCTCTCAATGCCGATCTCAACAAGCATCGACAGGAGACCCTACCCGTCGATGTCGGCAACATTCAGAACGCCTGCCTCGAGGCCCTCGACAACATAAAAAAATGGACCAAGGATGAGAAGCCCCGTCAGACAGACCCCCTCAATCTTTTCGGGGGCGCTCGCATCCGTAAGGAACCCAAGGGCGTCTCCCTCATCATATCAGCCTGGAACTATCCTTTCATGGAGCTTTTCGAGCCCATGGTCTGTGCCATAGCAGCTGGCTGCACTACTATTCTCAAGCCTAGTGAGGTGGCTCCTGCTTCGGAGCGCCTCATCACCGAGATTGTGCCCAAGTATCTCGACCAGAGCGCCATCCGCGTCATCACGGCCGGACCCAAGGATATGAACTACCTCCTTGAGAAGAAGTGGAATCACATTTTTTTCACAGGGTCCACGGCCGTTGGCAAAATCATCTATGCCAAAGCCGCTACAAACCTGGCCACCGTTACACTTGAACTTGGTGGCCGCGGCCCTGCCATTGTTACCCCGTCGGCCGACATTGACCTAGCGGCAAAACGAATCGCACATGCCAAGTTTTTTAATGCTGGACAAATCTGCGTGGGTGTGAATCACGTCTTCGTTGATCCTTCCATCAAGCGAAAGTTTATCAATGCTCTCACCAAATACTTTGACCAGTACCTGTCCGGCCCATCTCGTCAGCCAGCTTACGCCACGCGCATCGTCAACGACAGACACTTCAAACGCCTTGACAACTTGCTCGAGAATACCCAGGGCAAAATTGTCTACGGAGGTGATCGTAACCCCGAAACCCGATTCTTTGGCCCTACCATTGTCGACGGTGTGGACACATCTGACTGTTTGCTGTCCGAGGAATTGTTTGGCCCCATTCTACCCGTCCTTGACGCTACCCTCGACCAAGCCATTTCGTATACCGCCAAGCACGAGCACCCACTCGCCTTGTACGGCTTCACGTCCTCCAAGAAAGAGCAGGAGAATATCCTGCGACTCACCAACTCGGGAGGCGTGACTTTCAACGACGCCATCCTGCAAGTGATGGTTAAGGATGCTCCCTTTGGCGGTGTGGGTGCGTCCGGCATGGGTGCCTACCATGGTATCTTCGGTTTCAACGAGTTTACCCATTTGAGGACCGTTCTTAGTGTTCCCGGCTGGATGGAACTGATTCTCAAGGTTCGCTATGCCCCGTACACGGACAAGAAGGCCATCGCCATGCTCGCGAGCTCAGGTGCCAAGACCAAGGTTCCGTTCGACAGAAATGGCAATGATGTTCGCAGTCTTGGTGGCTTACTGACCAAGTCACTTGTTGCGGTGCTCTTTTTCGCCCTGCTCAGGTGGAAAGGGTTGTCCGTATCAGACTTGCTTGACATTGTCCGGAGGTGAGATTTATGGTTCATCACCTGGCTGGAGGTTGTATGATATCGTAGCTTATCGAGAAACTTGGATCTCATGAGTTAAATTAGGAGGGATTTTGGTGTTGATTCAAATATGATATGCCATTCCCTATATGTAGTAGAGGAACAACGATAGCCTAGGTTACTGTACGAATTTGTGTACCCAGTCAGTCCAAGTCCAATCCTGTGATTGCGCCGGGATTAACAAGTAACCCGGCGTGGCAATTATACAATTCCATGATCAGAAAGATCAGCAGCCGCACTTGTAAAAAATGTAAGTCACTATATCTGACCAGCAGTGACATGAGAGCGAAGCCTAGTCAGTAGGCTTATCATAAGGTATCATAACCGAAATTCATAATCACATAAGCTCTTCACGAAACAGGAGTATTCGCAGCACTCATCTTATTCTTCTTCTTCTTCAACCGCGGCGTCGTAGCCGACCTCGGTGTCTTAGGTCCTTTATCCTTCTTCCCATCCACCTTTGAATCGATCGTCGGCCCGTTCATCGCACTGATGCCCGTCTCAGGGACCTTCTTGGGCAATGGCACAGCTTTTCTCCCTGTGGACGATAGGTGAAATTCGCCAGGCCGTCCAGCTATGGGGTTTTCGTCAATGTATTCGCCCCCGTAGCGCATGTGCATCATGAAGGCTTCTTCCGCGGAGCGCTCAATTGAGTACTCGCCGTTCTTGTGAGGCTGTTTATATAGTGCGCCAGCGAGGAGAGATGTGCTTTCTTTGGACTCTTGCGCCTTGTGGGATGGTCGGGATTCGGTTGCAGGCAGGTGGTAGACGTAGCCTGTGGAGGGGTGCCATTTGCGTATGCTTTCTGCGGCGGGAAGGGCTTTTGCTATGGCTGAGGAGATGGTTATCTGGGGTTTCAATTTGTCAGTATTTGTGCGGATATGTTTGGTGTTTGGTGTTTGAGAAATGGAAGGAGATACAAGGAGGGACAAACGATTCTTGAGGCTAGTATGTCTGCTAATGGGGGCGCCATGTATATATTTTCACCGACTACAAAAAATGACGCGTGTACTGTGATTTCATCGTCCTCCTGATACTGCTGCTTCCGCCTCGTCTGCTTCCGAATGACCCAGACGCCTGTGCCCATGCCGGGACCCGTCTCGGCGGGTTCTTCGCCGACGATGAATTCTAGACCAGACATCGTTTTAAGTCGGCCTTCAAAGGCCTCGCGAGTCTGGATGTAGTGGTACATTGACATGTTGTTCATAGCTTGGCTCATGATGACGGCGTTGTTGGAAGTGCGCTCGAAGAAGGGCGATTCGGCGAAATAGAAGAGGATTGTGTTGGAGTGCAGGCCGCCCATTGAAGCGAGAATCTGAGGAGATCGCCATTGGATCTCGTCCAACGGCGGATCGTTTGGATTGTCCATGGTGTCTGTTGATTGGCGTGGTGTGGAGGTGAAGCTGGGTGGGTGGTGCGAGCCTTGGAACTTGCTTGTGACGTGGGGGGAGAAAGCTAATAAAAAGACAATTTTGGAAGCGGGCCAGCCTCGCCTTTGTTTCTTTCCGCAGTAGACCTCGAGGACAACGCCAGCTTTCAACCTCATCACTCAATTTATCTTGCGGACCATTGTACAATATTTCCTTGTGTCGACAAACAAGCTAGCTACCATACTACTTACTCATCTGCCGTCTCATCCAGAACCAGGTTCGCACAAAAACCACCGAGACTCAGACTCGCATCCTCCCACAGATCCAAATGGATCTTCTCTCCACCATCCGCAAAACCGGTTCCCGCGGCGGCGCAAACTTCTCATGGGATGAAGTCGCCAACTCCTCCCACCGCGAAAACTACCTTGGCCACAGCCTCAAAGCCCCGGTTGGTCGCTGGCAGAAGGGTAAGGACCTAAACTGGTACGCCAAAGCCGACGTGCCAGCAAACTCAGACGAAACCGAAGAAGAGCGACAGGCGCGCGAGAGGAAGGAGGAGCTAAGAAGGATAAAGGAGGCAGAGGAGGATGCCATTGCTCGCACACTAGGCTTGCCCGCGCCTCTGAGGAATTCGAGCGGCGCAAATGCAGTAGAGGTCACCAAGCTGAAGGATTTGGGCTCCATGAGCAGACCAAAAGACGGAGAGCGACGTCAAGAGCACAGCCACAAGGGTGAACGATCGCGGAGATACGACGATTCGGAAAGGCGAGAAAGGCGACGGCAGAGAAGTCGGAGTCGGGAAGGGCGGGGCGATAGAGATGGTGAGGGAAGACATCGGCGGAGAAGTCGTGAGAGGGGCTCTGGACAGCGGACACGGAGTAGGGATGCACATAGGCGGCGGACAGACGAGAGACATGATCGGAGACGACACTACTCTGGCCGGAGTCGTAGTCCTCGGGGGGGAGATAGGTGGCGAGGAGGGCGAGAGGAGGATCGCAGAGAGGATAGAGAAGGACGCCGGGTATCGAGGCGGAATGGCTCTTTGGATCGTGACATGAGCCCACGACCAGGACGTCGCTACGATTGATGAGTACAGCACCGGGTCAGAATTTGACGATTACCACATGAAACAAACTTTTCCTTGTTAATGACTCGGTTTCTTATTGCATGCGTAGAAGCGCAGCGTGAAGGATGTCAAGTCACTGCCCGAAGACGCATCTAATTGTTGCGAAAGCCGCCGATGTGAGAGGTTTCGATTACGTTGCCACCTCGACGATATAGGACGTCTATCTGTAAACATGTCTTGCTTGGATATTCTTCCTTGTTTGATATGGCCATCAGTTTTATGATGCTAGATACACCCCGTTGGCAAAACATCGTGTTTGCCATAATATGGCTTTCTTCGCATTCCTTGCTCCGATCTGGGTCAATGATCCCCTCATCGGGTCGAGTCGAGTTTGTTCTGGTTTTGAAAATTCAGGCGGGTGGCCAAGTATGTCATCAGCCATTTTTATTGAGGCATCACTTCGAAAGTAGGCTTGGATATGGTATGTGCAAACACTAATATTATAACATCTTGGGTGCTTATCAACTTGCTGCAAATATGTAAGAAGTATACATGTCAGAGAAGGTCTGAGATGCTGCAAGGAATATTCCAAGAGCCACCATGATTGCTTTTGCCATTAATGCATCGCTGGCATAGTTTATATTGATTAATACATCTTACCACGTTACTGATGTTGGTGATGCCCTTTTGGCCCCAAGACTTATCCCGCAATGTCGGGTTTCAGCTCAGCTATGTCGCTTCCGTGGCTCAACGCGTATCTTGCAGCAGTCGGCTGGGCCTTGTCTGCCTTTGCCTGAGACCAATGGATTTTACGGGTCGGTAGAAAACGAAAACTTTCCGGCGAATTCGTGCATCCTATGAAGTCCCTATATTTAATTCAATGCCCCTCCAGAAAGAGGCAAAACTATCGGATAGTGCTATTAAGCAACGGAATCCTTGGTTGTTTTCTTAGGCTTAGCCCCCTTTTCTCTTTTCTTTTTAGCATCCCTCTGTATTTTCCCCTACATTTATATCTTCTTTTGGTTTCTGCCTTTAAGGCTAGCTTCTCTGTTAGTAAGGATGGCCTCACTGTTAATATCGGACAACTAGTCTCTTGTAGCCAGCCACTAGGTCTTATTAGCATCGATCCTTAAGGGTTGCAATAGGCAACCTACTTTTGTAAGTGTTAGATAGGCAGTATAGGTTTGTTTGTACTGTGCCTGCTATGGTCTGTGTTAGCAAACGCCTAAGCAGAAGGGAAGTCTTATAGCTTTTAGGGAAGACTTCATGTTAGCAGGATTTAAGAGATGCAGAGAGAGAGAGGGAATAGACAATAGAATGTGACAAGGGCTTGTTATATATGCTGCATACGAGTATTAGAGTCTTTAGCGTGAGTTATTCACACAATATATAGCGCACATTTAAGGTTTTAGCGTGAGTCACTTACACGCAATATATAGCGATCTTTTTAAGTTTCGTAAGTTAATCGCGTATATTGTAGAGCTCTAGGCGACTACAAGCTAGCTTTTGCAGGCGCGCTACCTCCTAGCTGCTATAGAACTAGATTCTAAAAGCTTAATTATAATGTTTACATGTACAGTATTTTGTCTAGCATCTTATAGTTCTCCAATTAGTGCACCACTTGGCATATGGTGTTCACTCCTAGGTCGTACCTCATGCAGTGCCTGGCACCAATTGGGGAAGGACATAGAAAAAAAATTTAATTCAATGCATCTTTGATGAAAATGATATGAACATCTTAGCTTTTAAGGAGCTTGGCGAGGAATCTTGAATTTGCATATGTGTGCTCCGGAATATCTGTTGCGAACATGATATGTCGACAAGTAGACCGACCCACTTGTGGGGCAAAGAGTGACGAGCGACAGGCGACGGGGCGACGACGTAAGCGACATGGTCCAGCTTGTTACTTTGAACGGTTGTCGCCTGGTCACTTATCGATCAGCATCTGTTGTGTATTTTGTCATTTGACTTTACGTTTTATTTCCTCCTCTTTGCACGACTTCCTTGTTCAATTTATTTGCCTCTCCGTATTGTCGCACCTCGACTACTGATTGCGCTGTCCGTCTTCTGCTTGCTGCTACTTTCGCCACGGACGTTGTGCTGGAAGTCACCGACATAGCCCCAACTGAGGCCCTGGATCCTCATCGAAAAGTCCGATCAGATCTTGCAATGCGATAAAGCCCGGTCGAACCACATAGCCATCATTGTTGCGCAAAGATGGACTACTCAAGCCTCAGGGCGGCTGCGTTGCGCGATGGCGAGGACGAAGAAGCCGTCACTGTTGACACCCGTGCACTCATAGACAAAGTCCTGGCGAGATACTCAGGAGAATGGACAACCCTTCGTGAACTTATCCAAAACGCTGCCGATGCGCAGGCTACCACCGTCACAGTCAAATGGGAGACCATTCCTTCGATTCAAGTTCCCTTACCCAACACAACAAGTCGATCCGAACTCTTGAAGCATGCGATCGCGAATCACACATTACGCCGTTTGGTGGTGCAGAATGATGGACAACCCTTCACCAAGACAGATTGGGGAAGATTAAAACGAATCGCTGAGGGCAACCCGGACGAGACGAAGATCGGCGCTTTCGGTGTGGGTTTCTATAGCGTTTTCGCGGACTGTGAAGAACCCTTCGTCAGTTCCGGCAGCGAAGCTATGGCGTTCTACTGGAAGGGCAATTCACTTTTCACAAAAAAATCCCAGATACCTGCCGAAAAGGCCAGCTATCACACGACATTCGTACTCGACTATCGAAATTCCACTTCGCCTATGCCGAACCTTCTTTCCGTCAGCCAATTTCTAGCAACCAGTCTGACCTTTGTAGCACTGGAGAATATCGAATTTTGGATTGATGACTACCAGATTCTGTCGTTGAAGAAGAAGTCATCGCCACCAGCCGAATTATCGTTGCCTCGGGACTTGGAAGCTAGGACGAAGGAGGGTTTAATGAAAGTTACGGGAGTAGATCGCACAAGCACGCAAATTGACGCGTCGTACATGAGCGTAATTGGTTGGAAGCCGCAGGCGACGACGTCAACAGCTAAAGGAACCGACTCGTATACATCAGAGGCCCCATCTTTGCGGTCTTTCTTCGCACGGCTGACCGCAAGCGCTTCCCAAGCTGGCCTGCGGCCAAAAGCGCAAAGCGAAGATAATCTAGTGCAGCCACAGATCTCAGAGGATGTGACGAAAATGAGCTCATCATCCATATTCTTGAGTGCTACTTCAGCTACCATTGAAACTAAGATCTCGTCCTCGTTCGCGTCCGAACTCGAAAGAGCCACCAAGAAACCACCTCCAAGGACCACCAAGATCTCGATTCTCACAGCGTCTTATGATGAGCCTGAGGCTTCAGATTCTTCATCTGCGAATGCAGCTCTTAGGAGAGTGACTGATGTATTTGCCTCTGTATTACCGAACAAAAAACCTGGTGGGCGTATCTTCATTGGCTTTCCCACCATGCAGACGACAGGTGCTGGGATGCACGTTTCCGCTCCGTCTCTTATACCGACCGTGGAGCGCGAGGCCATTGACCTTAACGCACGATGGGTAAGGACCTGGAATGTTGAGCTTTTGCGAGCTGCAGGCATCGTGTCAAGATTAGCCTTTTCCAATGAAATGGGAGATTTGAGCCGCCGAGTGCGATCATCAGCTGAGAGTAGCAAGAAGATCTCGAGAGATGTTATTGCTAGGCATATGCCGGAAGCTCTTCATGCTTTACAAACCTTCACTTTCGGTGACTCAACACCCAGTGATCAGGTGGGCCAAATAATAGAAGAAGCATTTTGGACGTGTTTCAGGAAGGCTTCTATTGAAGTGTATTCGAGTCAAGGTGTGCTTCAGACCACTCAAGTTCGACTCGGATCAGTTGAGCTAAGTGGTTTTGTGGAAAGCATACCTATCGTCCCAGATGAAATGAAGACTTCAGCTTTTGTGAAGAAATTGATCGACTTTGGGCTAATATCCCCTATCACTGTCACCGACGTCAAGCAAGAACTCGAGGCAAAGGCTCTGACCAAGTCCCAAATGGTCAAATTCATTTCCTGGGCTGGAAAGAAGAGTCTGACGGGAGAGCTGGATCCTGGGAGCCGCAGCGCCCTTCTTGAGGTTGCTGTTGCAACAGTGACTGACGAAGAATCAAGGGAGATTATAGCGCTTGGCAGCATTACAAACTACCCGAGTCTGAGCAATATCCCAGCCAATGTGCCAATCCCTCCTACTACAATCCCGTTTTCATTTATCACGAACTCCACCCCCCCTGAGCTTCAGGCGCTTGGGTGGTTGCCTCTAGAAGTCTTGCCCTGGTTCCGCTTCCTGCTAGAAACATCAAACTCCAGAATGGAAGACGAGAGCGTAACCAGATCAGCAAAGTTTGCGGTGCAGGTGCTGACTATTCTCTCCAAGAACTGGGATACAATCTCAAACAAAGACAAGGCAGCATTAGCCTCGCTAGCTCAATCACATACCGTGATGCCGACGAGAGTGGGAATGAAACGACCTGGCGATTCTTTCTTTCCCTCTGTCAAATTATTTGATGACCTACCAGTAATCCAGGGCTGTGAGAAAGTCAAAGAAAAGTTTTTGGTCGCAGTTGGCGTTCGCAAGACAATTGATCTAGATACCATTTTTACTCGATTACTGAACAATTCCGGACATGACAGGCATAAGAAATGGAGCCACATGGAGCTTATCAAATATCTTGCTTCAGTACAAAACGATATACCATCAGATGATCTCAAGAAATTGCGAGAGTCACGATTCTGTCCAGCCGAGGCCGGTCCTAAAAACATGGCTTCAACTCAAGGGTCCAAGACGTTGTACAAAGTATCAGAGCTCTTTGAGCCCAAAGATTCTTTACGTGTGCTTGGAATTAAGATTGTTCAATGGCCTGGCCCTCCTGGAAGTTTCAGACCCAGCAGTCCCGAAGCCAGATTTCTGTCCCTACTCGGACTGCGGAGCTTCCCTTCGGTTCCTGAACTAGTCGAGTTGATGTCTTCGAAGGACGATACTTTGCGAACATCAGCTATGACATATTTCATTGCAAACCACCACTCCAATCGCTATGGCGCATTTGATCTGAGCGACACCCGGAAAGCGATTTTGCCCTTGCAGGGAAGCACTCAATTTGTGCCGCCGTCAGGGTGTTTCACGAATGAAAAGGCTGCTGTGCTTGGCTTTTATATACTGAGAAGGGATCTTCATGATCATGCAAATGTAAGTGATGGAAGATTCGACTGCCTCTGACTATATGCTAAAATTTTGGAACAGAAATTCGGCGTTGCAAGAGACCCACCATTGGTTGATTGTGTGAACAAGTTGCTGTCTAGTCCGCCGCAAGATCACCAATCGGCGGTCACTCTGTTTAGCTACTTCGCCTCTCGTATCACAGAATTACGCGAAAATAGCCTGGAAAAACTTCGTCATGCTCCAATAGTCCCGGTCACGCGACGAAGTGTAGCTCAGTCCTCCAAGGCTCCTCCAGGAGTATCGTACATAAGTCCTTCTAAGGCATATCTGGGGATGTCAACTACGTACGGCGAGATCTTCGATTTTGTGGATTTTGGTCAAGAAGCGAATGCCTTTTTGTTCCACTGCGGAGCAAAGAGCGAGCCCACCAAGCTAGAAGTTGCATACATGACATGCAATGAGCCCGCGAGGCTTCTCAGCGTGTTGCGAAGCCCAGAAAAGTACATGGATCTTCTGAAGTCTCTAGTGGAATCGTCAACCACTCTACGTCGTGACAAGGAATTGTGGCGCAAGTTGAAAACATCATCGTGTCTTTTGGCTTATAAAGAGCTGTCGCCATCAACGAAGGGTGATTTGATCGACCCAGATGAAGATGAGGCCCCTATAAAGCAATATCAGCTTGCTTCAGCGAGTCAAGTTGTTGTTCTGGATGATATAATCAGCTATCGCCTGTTCAAAGAACACCTAATTTGCGCTCCTGAAGAAGATGCATTGGAGGATTTCTACTTGGCGCTTGGTGCCATGAAGCTGAGTAGTATTGTACAGGAAGACGTACGAATTGGACCTCATACTTCGAGACAAAAGGCTGCTGAGCAGCTTCGAAAACACGTCATCGAGAGATCAAAGATCTTTCTCTATGAGTATGCCAACTATCGGCGAGACGCAGTCAAGCATGATTCCAAGTGGCTAGAGAAGAGTCTCCGAGTCGAGATGGTTCGTTCCGTGGCACTCAGACGCACGTTGAAAGGCCAAAAGCAGTCTCACACAGAGAAACGGTCCGCTGCGGGTGCCTGTGAGGAATGTGCATGGGTGCTTTATGTGGCCGATGATGGGCAGCCTGATATGTATCAGATCGGCCAGGCGGTGTGCCAGATGCTACTGAACCGGCCAAATCAACAGGCTTACCTATTTTTCGAACCTTTTCTGACTCTCGACTTATATGGACTTCGCGCCCGCGGTTATAATGTTGATCGTATCCTACGTGCTAAAGCAGCTGAAGCCCGTATCGCAGAGGAGGAAAGGAGGAAAGCGTTGGAGGAAGAACAGGAAAGGATACAGGAAAGGGAGCGCAGTTGGGCTCAGCAAGGCAAGGTATCTGATGAGAGCAAAACCATAGAGCTACCGAGCGCAGCCGAAGCAGCCAGACAAGTAGCCAAGACGCCTGAGCAACCGAAGCCTGCCATGCCTGGTTCATGGGGGTCCCCTGACGATTCAGGCATGGACAGCGGGCAACAGTCGAGAAAAGGCGGTGGCTTGTTCTTCAACATTACTCGCAGACTAGGGTTTGATAGCCATGATGAGACCAAGGGCGAAGCTAGGAAGCAGTTGGAGAAAGTTGTTGACAATCCATCACGAACAGGTAAACCTAGCCCTGGTCAACCAAATAATCCGGGACGCCCTCAACAAGATGATGGGCGTGTAACTAGTCCAGCCGTTGTGCAACAGAACCTGCTCAACGCTGTCAATGCAACTCGACCTCACGGATCGGATCATGTATTTTCTGAGCCCCAGGTCAACGAGGTCAAAGAGCAAGCGACCTATTGCGACAGCACACCAGCGCAAAACATGACGTTTGCTGCAGAGGCCTCAAACAATATGAAAGTCTTTGTCTCGAAGGATATGCAAGCCCTTTCTGCGCAGTTCCTCTCTGCCAATATCGGCCCAATTAATACCTTTGCAAGTCTTCTGGTAGACATTGGCGGCATCTACTCACTGTCACCCAAGGTTTTGCACATGTTCTACGACGAGGCTGGAGGCACCATAGCATTCAACACAGGCGGTAGTATTTTCTGCAACCTGCGCTTCTTTCTGCAATTGCATGCAGCGCAAGTGAGCACAGCTAGCGGGAAAGCTGAGGCGGCAACCTGGTGGTGGGTTGTGTTGGCTCATGAGTTGGCTCACAATCTTGTTTCCACGCACAATTCGGATCACAGCTATTATACGTACGTACACCTCGTCTTTTACTCATACCGTGCACAGACTGACAACACAGATTAGGGAATCGTTTATTCAACACTATATGGCCAAGATGCTCGCCAAGGTTACTCAAATGGCTGGAAGCATGGGACCTGCAGCTGTTCCTCCGCCGCCGCCCTCGCGGCCGTCAAGTTCAGCCTCGTCTTCCTTACCCCCTCCTCCCCCTCCTTACACTATAAACACGGATAGACGGGACAACATGTTTGGATAGTTGGGGTCCTCGGCGCTTGTTCCGCATGCATTAGAGTATTAGACCCGCAGATGCTCACCGGTGGTAGCACCTCTTAAGAAGACACGACTTGGTAAATATGGGATAAAGTATACATAGAATTGTAACCTAGAGGAGTAGAAATAACTCTTGGTATCTGGATCCGGCGTGTAACCTGCGTCAGCAACCGTCGAGCATGCACGCACCATGTGATTGAAATCTCCAACCTCTTCTTAATTCAGTGGTGTCCTTGTCGTATCCTATGACATTGCAATACAAAGAATGCAATTGCCTCTGGTGTCTGAAATTGGATAACGGCCCAAGTCGCGATATGTACGTCTACACCTGGACCATGTGCGAGCCCTTCAGAGGATACAGATGCCAAAGAGAAGAAATTCGCGGTGCCGCAATGCGCGCTTGATTCACTTGGTCCGATGAAGTATCATACCGCTTGTGGTTCTGTCCCGTAAGCACTTGCCGTCTCGTACTTTGGCATGAGGGCTTAGACGGGTAATTGGGAGGGAATTTCAAATAAGGGTTGGTACTGGTCGGCCTACACTACATCATGCACAGTACAGTCTGTGAAAACATCATGGAGACACGAGATCATAGCGCAGCGCAAGATCACAAGAAAGGACGTCTATAAAGCGAGCGTCATGAAACATGATTAAAAAGCACTTCTCCCCATGACCAGATGCAAGGATACACCGGCGCCATCACGTGATGCACACCCCAGCAAGCTCGTCCTCCGCAACCTCACTCCTCGCGCACCAGAGCAAGTTCCCACGGCCAGACACGCCCATCAACAGCCCAATTGCCCATCATGGTCCACCGCATCGCATTCTGGAGCTGCTTCGGTGCGTTCGCCCCCCTTCCCGGAGGCTACCTAGAAAGCCAGCCAAGCCGCATCTAACATTGTGTCCCCCACGCAGGCCTCGCCGTGCGCTTCTGGCAAGTTGGCATCGAAATGCGCCCCTTCTTCAACAAGTCCTCGCTGTGGGCATACCCGGTCTATGCTCTCGGTGGCGCCAGCTTCGGATACTGGCTGCAGGGAATCGACGACAGGCAATCCGCCATGTTGCGCGAGCGGAAGGCCTTCCTGTTGGAGAAGAGGAAGAAGATGGCGGAGAGGGAGAATGAGGCGTCGAGGGGCGCCGCGGCGGCTTTGCAGTAGGATGGACTGATGGATACCATACGTGAGGCTATTGTGCGAGAGGATTTTGAGAGCGAAGCAGTGGGTTTGGTTGGTAGTGCGGAAAAGATTGTACATACCGTACTGGATTGAAGGGGGTGAACCCCCCCCCTGGAATAGAAACGGCGCTTCATTTTGTGAACAATGGTTTGGCTACGGTCACATGCCAGCATTCTGTATCGCCTGAGAATTACCAGTGCACCTGGAAGACACAAGCTAAACGGGATGAACTTGGTTTATGACGAACGCTCACTGAAGTCACAGGATTATTCTATTGACATCTACTACCGACCTACAGCTCCTCCAATTTTCTCAGAATCGCAGGAACCGCCATGGCCGACGAATTTCCCAACTCAGTGACCACCACGGAAATGAACTTGTCTCTCGTCGTATCAAACAGTAATCTGAACCCTTCATCTGAGCTTCTTTCAGGATCAATCTCATTGTACGTCAGGGAGTCAATGGACAAGCGTTCAGTAAAGTTGATGGTTTCGCTCAGGGCGACCACACGCACGCCCAAATCAGTAGCAATGGTGGCAATGTCACAGGTACCAGCGCGGGCATACATGGAGCCATTGCTAAACATAGCCTCTGCGGCGGCAAACACAATCGTCGCCTCCTGGAGATTCGTTCTCAGGGCACCCAGGTCGGAAGCATAAGTGACGGGAATACCGGCAGCAGCCAATTTTTTGGCGTGGTATATGCCAACGCGGTCGAATGGGTCATCTACAAGGATGACTTTGAACCGCTTGCCATCTGCCTTGGCTTGTAGCAATGCGCGTTCAACGAGTTTGTGGTGTGCGTATGTGAGGACGACCTCGTCATGGCTGATCAGGTCGGCGGCGGTCTTGACAATAACAAAGTCGGCTAGCTCGATGCGTTCGTGGATGAAATTATCAATTAATTGGCATAGAATCTTCTTCGCTGCAGCATCCGGCAGGTCGATGTCGACCCTGGAGATTTGTAGCTTCAGCCATCTGATGGCGTTGCCCATGGAGAAGCACATTGGTCTGCAGGCAGTGAGGTATTCGATCTGAGGGTTCAGTACGTGAGAGGTAAAATGACGAGAAAATGTGTTTCCAAGGGGTGTGGTGTAGGATTCAATGACCTGTTCAATCCGGACGTTGTAAGTGCATGCCATTTCTGCGTTGGAAACTTGTATTCAAACACAGAAAAAGATGAGTCAATGTACGTACCTTCTTAAACGCAAGCAGAGTAGCCTCAAGCCGCGTGGTGCTATCACTGATGGCAAATGTAGCCATCTGCTGTCCTAGAACCAATACAACTGGGTTCACGTCTTTGTCGGCCTGTGTCATGGAGATGCGTTTCGCCATGGACAGATGACTGAAACATTCTGGAACCTTGGGCTTGGCCACCTCTCTCACAGTAGGCGGTGGCACACCTCTTGAGGTAGTTCGATGAAGGCCACCAGGTACAGGAAGTCCTCCCTGCTTGGCGTTCGCCTTGCCTTTTCCCCCACACTTAGTTCCGTCCGCAGCTCCAAGTGCTCCTGAAGCTCCGGTAGCAGACTGAGATACTGCCGCAACTTTTGCTTGCGCTCTTCTCGCAGCCTTTTCTTCTTGCTTCTGCTTTTTCAATTCGGCATTCGACAGCTTCTTTTCCCCGCCTGCTGGATCACCCGGGGCTGATTGGTCCTTGGTAGGAGGCCTCGCCTGATCTTGGGACTTCTGATCTTTCTTAGCTGTGAATGGGCCTGCCCCGGCGGGCTGTCCTCCCTCGGCAGCCATCGGGGCGGATTCGCAAAGCAAATGAGCGATTCGTGGGTTGGCGTTCGGGACGAGGGGCTCGATGCTGGTGACGAAAATTGGTAGATGACTGTAATGGCAGCAGCAGCAGCAGGACCGGAATAGCAGCTGTGCGTTTGTGGCTTTTAAGACATGTATAGCCCGTAAGTGATTCACGCGTTGAAAAAAAAAAGAGCCCAGGAACTCGAATCACATGCGTTGGAGGCGTCAACTTTGATGGTCAACTTTGACGAGCATTTGGGTCGAAAGTTTGAGTCACCCGCAGAAGGTGCCCCCCCACCAGAGCGCACGGCGCATGGCAGGGCCGCGCTCGGACTGCGCTCCAAATACTATGACGGGATCTAACGCATTCCGTGTTGACAATTTCTATCAATCCTTCGGAAAGGCTCTTTCATCACAAGGCATGTTCTCACTAGTCACCATCTTTGATTTAACTCAGATTCAGTATCCATTTTGCTACGAAAAAAGCAGGAAAACTCAGTCACTCAAGCATGTGCACCCAACAGCCTCACAGATTATCAGCTCGTCTTTGAAACATCGACAGCATAGTCAATATCCTCTTCCACTGAACAGCATTGTGCATGCTACTCTCGCACCGAGTCTACCTGGTATCGAGACATATTTGACTCAACGCATCTCTAACCGTAGCACCCAATCTTCGCGTAGCATTACGACCTAGACAATCCCCCCACCTCCCCCCAAATGAATCCAAGTTCCAGCCTCAAAGCCTAGGTAGGATTTCCTTCTTCACGCCAGCCCAGAAGACCGAATCGCAATGAAAGATGAAAAGTTTAAGAGGTTCCAAAAATTCCCTGCCCAATAAATTGAACAAGAGCGGTTTGAATTTAGTTTTCAACTAGCAAAATTCCTCTCTCAGCTTATCGCTTCACGGAGAAGGAAGACGCCCGTGCACTCGGATGGAGAGGAAAGAAAGAAAGGAAACCTGAAATCCAGAGGGGCATGACAAGATTTTATAGCCAAATTTTTCCCGAGTGATCTGTGCTTAGGTAAGTTTTCGTCACTCACTGGAGTGGAAGCTAGCAGGGTAATGCGGCCTCTGATTGGCTGGTCCCCTTCGAAGTATGTGCGGCTGCCCTGGTGTCTGGAAGGCTGTCATCAGTCATCATCAGTCATCAGTTGCCTGCCATCTGTCAACGTAAAAACGTAATCAGCGCGAATGTGCAAGAACGAAAGTCAAATCCAGCATGGCCGCAGGGGTTCTCGGTTCCTTATGTTGATTTCGGCGAGAGCAATCGGGGCAAAGCACGTGAGAGTTCGAGCTCGTTCAATTTGTAGCAACTTGTACAGTCCATAGCAGGAGCGGCCTTTACTCCTGCGCTGCTGCATGCTCCTTGAAAGATTCCCATTTTCCATTTCTTCTAACTACGCTTCGAAAAGAAAAAGAAAAAGAAAAAGAAAAATACACCCTCGCGGTTGGCTATCTTTTGGCTGACGTCAGGTGATGGCTGCCGTGTCGGTGAAGATATGCACTGGGCGCAGCTTCTATTGCTAGTCGACCAAGTTACGCTCGAAGTACCACCTCCATGGCCCATGAACGTAGAGGTAAATTATGGTAACCAGACCGTTCCTCATTCTGATCGCAGTTTTGCGATGACTCATGCTGGCAGTTTTTGCGGTGACTCATGCTGCCAACTATGCGCTCCAAGTCGCAAATTCCCGACTGTCATAAAAAACTATCCTCTTATCGGCCACTGCCACCATGTACATACATCCTGCATGAGGGAAATCCCAACCTCGAAACCCTCTCCCGTACCTACCTGCCTAGGTATCGCCACCACGCGCGTCAGCTTCTTCCAATATGAGGTTTACGCGTGCCTATTCCGTCAACCTGGGCAGCACGATTCCAGCCGCCAAGAAAAGATACGTGCCGACTTCAGGCACGTACCCCAAGGGCTTCTCGGCCTCTGGTATCTTCTGTGGCGTCAAGCCCGGTAACACGAGCAAGCCCGACATTGCGCTCGTCACTTCAGATCGTGATTGCTCTGCCGCTGCAGTCTTCACCAAGAACAAGTTCCAGGCCGCCCCTGTGACCTTTAGTCGGAAACTTCTTCAAAGCAAGGCCAATGCTGGGCTGCGAAGCGTCATTGTCAATTCTGGCAATGCCAACGCCGTCACCGGCATCGGAGGCCTTCAGGATGCCGCGAAGATGGCAGAGACAACGGACAAGAAGGTCGGCAAGGAAGGCTCGACAATTGTGATGAGTACAGGAGTCATTGGGCAAAGGTGAGAGAGGCGTCTCTGAGCAATTGATTTTTTTTTCTTTCTCCCTTCTCTTTGGCTGGGTCCTGATCCAAAATTACAGGCTGCCTATTCAAAAGATCGTGCATCATATCCCAAACGCTGTGCAGAAAGCTGGCGATCAACACAAGGACTGGTTGAGTTGCGCCAAGGCTATCTGCACCACGGATACGTTTCCCAAGTTGATGTCCAAGACGTTCAGTCTTCCATCTTCGCCAGGCGTTGAATATCGCATCGCGGGCATGACCAAGGGCGCTGGTATGCTCGCGCCTAACATGGCCACTTTGCTGACCATTTTGGCCACGGATGCTCCGATTGCACCGGGCATCATGAAAAATGCCCTCCGGCATGCTGTGGATCGGTCATTCAACTCCATCACCGTGGATGGCGATACTTCTACCAATGACACTGTTGCTCTCTTGGCTAACGGTGCTGCTGGCGGCAAGGAAGTCTCATCACAACATTCTGCCGATTATGAGGCTTTCCAGATCGTATTGACGGATTTCGCAACCGATCTGGCCAAGTTTATCGTTCGCGATGGCGAAGGTGCCACCAAATTTGTGACCATTCGCGTAGTCGATAGTGCCTCCGAGGAGTCTGCCCGCCAAGTTGCTCGGTCCATTGCCCTCTCGCCTCTCGTCAAAACAGCTTTGTACGGAAAGGACGCGAACTGGGGGCGCATCTTGTGCGCTGCGGGCTATGCTCTTATCTCGAAGCCCGGTCAACCTGCGAACGATGTCCCTGAGATTGTGCCCGAGAAAACTAACGTCTCTTTCGTCCCAACCGATGGATCGAAAGAGCTCAAGCTACTTGTGAATGGTGAGCCCGAGCAGGTCGATGAGCAGCGCGCCAGTGAGATTTTGGAAATGGAGGATTTGGAAATCCTGGTCAAGCTGGGAACTGGAGACAAGAGCGCTTTACATTGGACGTGCGATTTCAGCCATGACTATGTCACTATTAATGGCGATTATCGTACGTAAGCCGAAGGCCTGATTTACCGCATTAGGGGGCACTTTCTATGCCAATTTCAGGATATTTTTGTGACGTGAACCACGAATAGCTCGATCCAAAAAAAAAATAAAAAATTCATTTCATGTCCAGTTCATGCTCCTGGAGCGTAACCTGAAGGATGTGTTCTATAATAGACTAAATGCCCTTTTGCCCTTTTCGCCATAAAATCACCAAAACATGCAACAACTTACTCCCTAAGCGCTCAACGTTCCCTTCGTGCTAGGAATCTCACCCTCCTTGCCCTGGACCCGAGTGGTGGCCATCTTGACGGCCACAGCGAGAGCCTTGAAGGCACTCTCTGCTCTATGGTGGTCATTCTCCCCGCGCAGGCAGTCGACGTGCAACGTGAGGCGAGCGCCCTGGGCAAAGCTCTGCAAGCAGTGTGGTACCATCTCCGTGCTGAGCTTGCCAAGCCACTCTCTCTTCAATCCCAGATAAATAACGCTGTACGGACGATTCGAAAGATCGACGACCGCTCGAGACAAGGCTTCATCGAGAGGGGCGTATGCATAACCGAATCGAGCGACACCGGTAAGACTTCCAAGTGCTTGGTTGAAGGCGTAGCCAAGAGCGATACAGCAGTCTTCGGCGGTGTGGTGATCATCAACTGTGGAGCAAAAAATGTCAGTATGATAACGATTGAAGTGACGAAGGCAAGTTAAAATACGTGCTATGAAGATCTCCTTCGCAATTAATGGCAAAGCTCCAGCCAGCATGTTTGGCCAAAGCATGAAGCATATGATCGAGAAAACCGATTCCAGTGTTGACTGAAATAACCTGTGATTTGCTAGATTGTGAAGCATGGACGGTCGTGGCTTTGAGGAGGCGGGCATCGGTGTTGGCTGGGAACTCGCCGCCGTCAAGATTGATGGCGAGTTGAATCTTGGTTTCGTTGGTGTCGCGGGCGAGGGCCGCTGATCGGACGGGCAAGGTAGAGCCCATTGTGGTTTCAGCGGCAATCTGAATCGACTGGGAATGCTGTAGCAGGCAACTGATTAGAAGTCTGGTTCGGAGAACTAGTTCGAAACCGAGGACAACATGCAAGATTGAAGTGATTTGCGTTCAAGATTTGTTCTTGTTGCTATTGTGTGACGAGCCTGCACAGAATCACCATATCGGCCGTCGCCACCTCTTGCCAGTGCCGGTAACAATTGTTGGCGGGTCCAGGTTTACCAGGTTTACCAGGTCACCAGGCTGGTTTCTGGGGCTGGGGCTGGGGCTGGGCCTCGTGTGCGCCCCCAGAGCTCTCGCGACCGCGGCCTGTTGACGCGCTTGCCGTTCGCGCTCGCATCGACATGATGCATTGAAGACTGGGACAAGCACAGCTTTCATCAAGCGCCTTACGACTTCCTTCTTCCTGCCCGTACCAAACAGTATTGGGGCTGTTTCGGAATTCGGATTCAAGCAGGGTTCCCAGGGTTTGCGAACTCTCGATATCTAATTCTTAATTTTTCGGGAGCCACGTCGATACATGCTGCCACGTCATGGAAAAGTTTCTGAGGGATTGGCGGCAGGATGCTTTGAATAAAGCCCAATATGAATCGGCCATATTTATCGGTGATAAACTCTTAGCATTGACCAGTTGGTATCCTCTTATCAACCCATTCCCCGTCTTCTCCCGAACGCAGCCTAATGGCATTGCCCCTGTTATGCAGACGACGACCAAGACGCCTTTTGGCTAGCCCAAGTACATTTCGCTACGGGCAACTACACGCGGGCCCAGGCCTTCCTCTTAAAGCAGGACCTTATTTCTCGAAACCCATCGTGCCGGTATCTCGCAGGTCATTGTCTTATCAAGCAATCTCGCTACGACGAAGCGCTCGCCGTTCTCGGGGAAAGAAACCCTACACACCTTATTTCCAACGGCGGGAGTAATAAGCGCAAGTCGCAACCGCGTCATAGCAGTCGAAGGCGTGATGATGAACTCGACGAGGAGGAGGCCGCAAACAGGCGGTTCGAGGCTGCAATGTGTTTCTTGAGGGGAATTTGTTATGCCAAGCAAAATGCTTTCGACCGAGCCAAAGAGTGCTATAAGGATGCTGTACGAATCGATGTCAGGTGTTTTGAGGCTTTCCAGCAGCTCATGAAAAACTCTTTATTGTCGCCGGACGAGGAGTGGCAGTTCCTCGAAAGCTTGGACTTTGACTCAATCACAGTATCTGGAGACGTATCGTCATCTCAAGAGGCTGCAGACTTCACCAAGATGCTTTACACGACGCGATTGTCCAAGTACCGAAACCCTGCCTCATTCGAGACCGCCTACGACTCACTGTCAACGCATTATCATCTCGCGACGAATCCTGATCTTCAACTGGCGCGAGCCGACCTCCTCTATACCCAATGCCGCTACCAAGACGCTCTCGCCATAACCAACGCTATTCTGCACGAGGATAAATACAATTTCTCAGTGTATCCTGTACATCTGGCTTGCCTTTATGAGCTCAAGATGAAGAACCTGTTGTTTCTGGTGGCCCATGACCTAGCTGATACGCATCCGGAACAACCATGCACGTGGTTGGCTGTGGGAATTTATTATTTTGCTATTGACAAGATCGCAGAGGCTCGTCGATACTTCAGCAAAGCTAGTATGATGGACGCTCACTTTGGGCCAGCTTGGATAGGTTTCGCTCATACATTTGCCGCAGAGGGCGAGCACGACCAAGCCATATCTGCGTATTCCACAGCGGCGCGACTATTCATGGGCACACATTTGCCACAAATCTTTCTCGGCATGCAAAATCACGCTCTCAACAATATGGCATTAGCGGAAGAATTTCTCAAAACAGCGTATGGCTTGTGCAAGACGGATCCCCTGCTGCTGAACGAGATGGGCATCGTCAAGTATCACCAAGACCGACCCAAGGAAGCGGTGCAGTATTTCACAGCAGCACTCGAAATAGCTGAGGAAATCAACAGCGAACCATCAGCATGGCTCTCGGCGAAGACCAATCTGGCCCATGCATACCGACGGCTCCGGCGTTTCAACAAGGCGTTGGATCTCTTTGACGAAGTGCTCAGGCTCGGCGGTAAGGACGCCGCGGTTTTCAGCGCCAAGGGGCTCATACTGATGGAGCAGAACCGGCCAGAAGAAGCAGTGGCTGTGCTGCACCAAGCACTGGCCATCAATCCGCAAGATAGCATCTCGACGGAGCTCCTGAACAGGGCTCTGGAGGAGACAGTCTTGATAGACGGCGCAGCTGAGGAAGATGCAGACGACCTCGCCGATTTTGAGCATCATCTCTATCAGAGGAAGATTGAAGCGTCGCAAAAGGTGAATGGTCACAGAGTTGGAGGCGGCATGCTGGACAAGGGCAAGGGGAGGGTGACTAGGAGGCGGACCCTACTCGATGACGACGGCGATGGCATGATGGAAACGACGGAGGATGACGAGTAACTTGATGTGAATCCGTCTAGTCCAAGCAGTGCAAATTTTGGTGGTCTGGGCAAGGGAGTGCAATATTAGTAGGCGTTTATGGAGTAGACGTTTCTGTCTGCGGGTTATTTGCATTACGGAACTTGGCTCGGGCATAACGGATGGTAGGGTTATCGACTGTGCATCGATGAATCACGATTACAGAGTAGGAGCAGCTTACATGGAATCCCACGATGAGCAAAAACGATGCACGATTGGACGGGACAAGCTATGGCTCTCACGTTGCTACGTTGTCGCCATTGACGAAGGTGGTGCTTTCAAAAACACGACATGCCAACCACCTCATCATCCAAAACACACCCTCAGCTCATAATCCCTTCTCTCGCGCAGGAAACCTCCCCCCATTGAGTCCAACCCGCCACGCAACGCAGCCCAGCATCCCAAGCGCACCACCGGCTCCCAACCCGCCCAGCACCGCCCGGCCTCCAAGACTCCCAACAGCAACTGCGCCTGTGCCCACGGCCGCAGCGCCCAACGCCATGCCGGCATACGACCAGTCGTCCATCTCGACCTGGCCCCTGTTCTCCAGCAGCCGCCAGCTCCGGTCGCGCCACTCGATCTCGTCCCGCCCGCGCATACGCGCCGCGAGCGCGAGACCCGCGAGGCCGAGCCCGACGGCGGCGCCCTTTGCGGAGGCGAGCAGGATCCTGGGGCCCGGGCCCGGGCGGCGCAACGGCGGGATGACCTGGCTGGTGGCGGCGAGGGTGAGGCCGACGAGCGCGCCGGTGGTGATGCCGCGCGTCAGGACGTGGACTGTGAGAATGACGTATGGGTAGGGCTGGTCTTCTGCGTACGAGGTGTGAGGGAAGTAGCGCGACATGGTTGGGGTTTTTTTCCTTTGTGTCTCCGAATGGAAGCGCCGTCTATCCTGAGACGATGATGAGGCAAGTTCCGTTGGGAAAGGAGAAGTCGAGAAGGCGCATGGTCAGACTTGGGTTGAGGGGGTGTTACGAGGGGTGAGATGCAGCTGGCGTTTGAGTTTCTGGAGAGGGTAAACGAAAACCAGGCACGGTAAGCTTCTTGGGGCTGACGACAAATGTTCAGAACTCACTGCTTATCGCTGCTTATCGCTGCTCATCGCTTCTTGTATACTTACTGGAGGTAGGTAGTTACATTCTTGCGCTCCGTACTCTCGAGCTTGCTTGCAGTACGGGTGCGCACCAATCAGGTTGTCGCTATTCGCCATTGCAAATGCAGTAATTGATAGGTCGCCGACTGCTCGCTCAGGGTAGCTAGCCCCACCTCAAGCCACACAATCATCTTTTCAGGCTGCTGGTATGAAAACGAACAGGCTTCTTCTGTGGCATTCCAGACCAACATCCTGCGCAATCACGGCATGCCCTTTGCTGCAGCAGCTGCGTCCTTCAACAGTGAAGTAATGTCTGCAATGCTGGCCTTGCAATCAAGGACACTTGATGTTAGGGACAGGAATTGAAGCCTTGCGGAAATCTCAAGAAAACGCTTGCTTCGACCATGCACGATATCGAGAGATGCTCCAAAGATTTTGGCGTAGCACAGGCCCCTGCAACGTCTTTCGCCAGTCTCTCATTTGCGAGTCGACCAACTGGACCCTGGACGACGACTATTGATGATGTTCTTAAGGCAGCTCTCGCTGAAATCTTCGAATGCCGAAATTCGTTTCAGGGACGACATGTCGGCGTCAAACAACGATTAGCAATCTGGCCCGGGGGGAAAGATTGTCAGCATGGACGCTCATCGAGAAGATTAAAGTTGTAACATGTCAGACGCTCCTAACTGGTGGTAGGTGTGATGGGAAAAGGCCAGGAAGCCTTGTGGCCGCGTTGGCATACGAAAGTCACTCACCGTCATCTTGCCGTGCTTGTTCCTCTCTTGTTCGTGCCCTCCATGTTTCCCAGGGTAGACTCTCCAAACGAGGCAAGTGTTCAAGCATCACGGCCATGCTCTTGGCTGAAAAAATGGCGACGACACTGCCAACGTATTCCGAAGCGAGTCACTGCATTTACGATGGCTAGGTCGTATCCAAAATACAAATCCCAATGGTTGGTCTGAGAAACGGTCCCTCATCGATGTGTTTGCGCCAGCCTCTGGTCCTCGCCTTCCCTCAGCGCTTCTGGAGACATACAAATGCTACTCGAAATGCCCATTCTCGCTCCGTAGCACCAGTTGGGGTGACCAGCTCCTGCCGTGATTATTCTGCCCCAGAAACCCAGAATGTGTGAGGTGCCAGTTCCATGTTGAGCCAAAGGTATCGTACGTATTGTATCTGGCGGGAAACTATGTGCTTCCCCAGCACCTCCCAGCTGGCCCTGATTTGCGAGCCGCAGATGACTGAACTTGCGGGCTTCCATGACAACCTGCCACTCTTTGCTGACTGTCGCGTACTGCAAGCAGTTCGGCTCCCTTGCTATAGCGGCCAATATCATCTGCCGTACATCGTTGCAGAGATCAATTCGTGCCTGCTATCCAAGATGAGGACAGAAAGGGCGGATACAGAGACGAGTAGCCTCTATGATGGGCAAAGCGTAACTTCGGAATACATATAGTGTTACGTGCCGGATCAAACACGTAAAGGGGCGGATTCACCTACTGGGAGTTCGGATCCGAAAGGCCACGAGATCATACAATGAAATGTCAGTGAGCTATGTGTGTTCTTGGGTGTCCTGCTGTTACAGAGGCCGGACTTGTCTACACGCCCGCCGTTTCTGGTTCCGTCTAAGCCAAGGTTGCAAATTGGTATGTATACAAAGTACAAGTCACGATCACTACCCCAGTGATGTAAAGGGCCTTGAGCTAACTCCATTGCTGGTGATGGCATCGTTCTTGTGGAAGGGGGTGTTTACTAACAGCTCCTGCTAGGCGACCTCGAAGACGTACCACTATTGATTCACTAGTGCTGGTGGCACTACTACAGTAAGAAGGGAAAGGCAAAAGACAGGAGGACAAGGGAAGTGTCTCTTGAAGAAATAATGCTTAGTGAAAGTATAACAGCGCGCTGTCCACATTTGGCATTGAGAGTGGCTGGTTGTCGTTGTCATACGTCTTGCCGGGTCGTACCTGCGCACAACAAATAGCTCTCAGTGTTCATCGCTCGAGTTTGGCAGTTGATGTCAAGGATTCGGTATTCGTGGGAAAAGACAACAAGAAGATATGTAACCTAGCACCATGACAATGCCTGAGACAACCACGACTTTGCCGTATGAAAATGGGCTTGGAAATACCATTGCGGCACGCAAATCTCGTCACAATTTAGCTTGCAGCTCCTCCAGCTCTTCTATCTTCTCGAATTTGTAAAATGCCTCCAAGCTACCCGGGTTCAACAGCGTCCCACTCGGCTTAATTTTCTTTCCAGAAATAATTTCCTTGACGGGCAACTCAACCTTCTTCCCGTTGACCGTCGCGGGAATTTCCTGGATCTCGAACACATACTTGGGCACGTGCCTCTTGGTCAGCTCCGTCGCAATGCTGTCTTTGACCCTCTTAACGAGCGCTCTGTCCAGAGTCTTGCCAGGCCTCATGACCAGGAAAAGAACGACCCTCTCGTCTAGATCCCGGGGACGACGCTGTCCCACGCACAAGCTCTCGGCTATCTCAGAGGGGAAGCATCGCTCTAGCACGGCGTAGATGTCGGAGCTTCCGAAACGGATGCCGCTGGGGTTGAGCACGCCGTCGGAGCGACCCAGCATCATGATGCCTCCGGTTTTGGGGTGGAAGACGCAAAAATCGCCTTGGGCCCATGCATCTTTGAATCTGTCAAAGTAGGCCCCGCGGTATTTGCTTCCTGGGGAAGGGGTGTCGTCGTTCCATAGAAGCAGGGGTACATTTGGAAATGCTGCCGTGGCTACGAGATCGCCTGGCGTGCCTGCGGGGAGAGGCGTTCCGGCACTCCCCTCAGGGAGATCATGGTCGAAGATTGCGATGGGAACGCCGAGAGATGGACCAACGCAGCCGCCGACGTGAATTGGCGTGAGGGGGTTGGCAATAGCAAAACAGCCAGCCTGCGACTTGGAATCAGCTTTTCATCCCTCCTCCTTTCCTTTTCCCTCCGGAAGAGAGAGATACTTTCAGAGCTAATAGTTAAACTTACAATGTCCGTCCCACCAGAGATATTCGAAAGCTGCACATGTCCAGGAAACGCCACATCATAAAACCACTCAAACATCTGCTCTGGCAACACCATTCCAGTGCTCGAGACCTCCCTAAGCTTGCTCAGATCTGCTACCTCTCTCGGCGCAATATTCCTCTTCATCAACTCGGTCATCCAGCGCGGACTCAGACCTAATGTTGTCACTCCCTGCTCTTCTGCGATCTTCAAAAGGACAGACAGATCGGGGATGTAGGGAGATCCATCGTACAGAACAGCAGTAGCACCCAGAGCTAGCCGAGATACACTAGATAGGTACATGATCCATCCTGTGGTGGTGTATTGAAAACTTTTATCCTCTGGTGTGACACAGTGGTGAAGAATACCCTCTTTGCGCTGATTGATCAGCGTCGGACCTACCCCATGGACAATGGCCTTGGGGATGCCGGTCGTGCCGGACGAGTAGTATATAATCATGGGGTCTTGGAAGCCAATTCTCACCATTGGAGGAGGCTTCCTGAAGCCTTTCGACATGAGGAGGAATTCCTCCAGACGCTCCGTCTTTGAAATAGCGTCTGTGTTATTCGCATCTTTGAACCGCTTCACAACCACAATCTTCTCAAATGACGGGCACTGTTGCAGACCCTCCATAACACCTTGGATCTTGTCTCGCAGATCAAATGTCTTGCCGTTATAGAGTGCGGCGTCGTCAAAAAAGACAAGCTGCACACATGGATTAGATTTTGTTTTTCGCCTTCACATGGCGTCATACTCTGTCATCAGGGTTGATTTGTGGAAGTACTCACTTTAGGATCAATCTGCACCGTTCGCTGCAATAGCCCTCCAATACCCATCTCTGTCGAACTGCTGCTGAATAAACCACCCAGCCACGTCGTCGCCAGAAACACAATCAGCGTATCGGCAGAGTGAGCGCCTACCATGACGACTCTGTCACCCTTCTTCACGCCTCGTTCCTTCAGCGCAGTCGCTAGCTGGGCGACTCTCCTCCTCAACTCCGCCCATGTCATGTGTCGAACTTCCGTGTTTCCCTCCCTCACTTCCGTCAGGGCGATTTTGGAATCTTCTTTGTTGAGCTGGGTCCTTGTCCCCGGCGCATCAGCAAGAGACCTGCTCCAGAGGAAGTTCTCCGCCCAATTGAGGCGGATGCCCTCAAACCATCTGGGTAGTTTCGAGATGGGGACCGATTCATCCACAGGCTGGGCATATGACCCTTCATAAATGAGTGGCTGAGTGTCCCAGAGGAGAGACCAGAATTGGTTGCGGGATGCGCAGGACCATGTGTAGAGAGAGGGGAAGTCCTGCGCCGAGTCAACATACTGAGAACGAGAGGTTGACAGGAATAGATATGAGAGGAGTGTACTCCGTACTCCGTACAAGAGTGGACACATACTTGTAGACTGAGCCCATATCTTGCATTTGCAGCCTGCATAAACGCCCACATCTGCGTGCTTTTGGGATCAGGATGTTCCCATAGCTTTCGTGGTTGTTGGAACTCCATGTTTTAGAAATGTGCCAGGGGCTCGTCCCTAGGTTTGATGGGCAATGACGGCACAGCTTCTGTGAAAAAGAGAAAGCTGCGCAATCTGTTCGCAAGTATACTCGAGGTCAGAGTGAAAACGGAGCTCCACCGTTACGATGCCCAGGTCTTCCTTCAAAGATGATGGCAAAGGGAGGGAGGGTGTCATACCAAAGTGCCGGATCGCGGGATATCGAACGATGAGGACGAGAGACGAGGACCGAGGTGCAAGGTGCAAGGTGCAAGGTGTCGCACCAGGATTCACCCCATCTCTGCGAGTCTGCATCTCACCCGGCCATGCGGTGTACAAAGACTGCCTACCAGGTAGGGAGGTCGTCAGAAGCTCCGTGGTCGCAGAGTCACCAGTCGCGGTGTTTACACCGCCAAGTTGTAGGGTCTGTAATGCGGGGTATGTAGATGCAGTGTACGGAGTACATCCTAATGTATATGCTGTTGTATGTGCTGTGTAGGTACTCCCTATTATCTGCGTGCGTCATTCATGCGTCATTGACGATGCGCGCACCGGACGGACCCATCCGCATCGATGGAAGATGGAAGCAAAATGAGGCCATTGATAGAGCCTAAGAGAGGCCTCTATATTTGGCAAAAGATAAATCAATTTTGTATATATACCTAGGTACCTTAGGTACCTAAGCTAAGCTAAAAGGTACTTGGCATAACTTTATTCTTGTTGTGGCTATTGCCCGGGTGGGGCCTTCGCTGGTGGGGCGGACACCACTTTTGACGTTGACTATCGCAATGGGATTTTCTAATAAAAAGTTACCAGAATTAAAAAGTTCAAAGTGCGAGAAAAGCTATTAGAATGATATTGATTGTTTATATTCGCCAAAACACAGCAAGTGACCCACCACAGCACTTGCATGACGGTTGACGGTTGACGGCGCGTACGCCCAATTGTTTGGAGTAAATGTACAAGAACCACCATCCCACCCACGTCTCTCCTCTTTTTCTCCGTGATTCTCAAATATGTAAACACACCCCCAAACGCCATGCTCAAGCATTCTCAACACCTTGGCCACCAGTGATATCCTTTAGCACTACCAAGCCCCTTCTTGCATTTCCATTTCCTTAGCCATGCCTTCCATGCATGACTCTCCAAAGCACGCTGTAGCGCAACCCCAAAGTTTACATATACACTTAAAGATACGGCATCCATAACGCATCACACTGCGCCAAGTTCATCGGGTTTACAGCCTTGGCCACAGCGTCAATCACCGTCTGGTTTGCAGGAAGGTTGCCAGCCGGATTGTGTGCCAGACTAGCAGCTCGCTTGACGATCGAATCGCTGTTGACTTGGACAGAGTCGCGCAGCTGGCTCTCGCTGATGCCGTTTCTGTGACTGCTTGTGAGCCAGAATATCATTTCGTCTCGTACGTAGAGGGTGAGCGCGTGTTCAAGCTCATGCTCTGGCTCCGTCAAGCATCGGGCAATTGCCATGACCGAGCAAGCAAAGATACCCTCTGTCGCCAACGGTCCTATGAGCACCTGTAGATTTGGTGTAAACCGGAAAGGAACCGGCTCCGGGTTATGGAAGAACGGCTTGGTTGCACTCATAAAAGACATGAGCTCCGATCCCCAGATATTGCCTGATTTCCGGGAAATGTAGACCTTGGAAGGGAATCTGTTGTGCATATACAGAATATATGTCATAAAGGTCAAAGCTGCTAGTTGATAGGAGAATTGCCTCCTGAACAGCCAAAACTCTGCAAACTGAGGGAACACCTGTTGGAAGAAATCTAGCGCCACCGTTGATGGCACCCATTTTTCCTGCACAGCATTAAGCACTTCGAGTTTGGCCGGCGGTGTGAGTTCTGGTTTGCCCTGCTGTGCAGTCAAGTTAGCAATAGAATCCAGATAGTCACTGGTTTGATGACTACGTACCGAGCTCTTGCTGTCCAGCACACCCCGCAGCTTTTCGAGCGTAAATAAAACTGGCTCATCTTTGGAGAAACCCATTCTCCGGCAGTGATCTTCGTAGACTCCCTGTAGTGTGATGGAAGAGGTATCCTCTTGCACGATCCTGATGTGAGGCGCCAGAGGAACTATCAGAGGTAGGGTGAATTGCAGGTCCCGCCGGCGGCTTTCCTTCTTTCGACCGAGCGTTTGGTTAAGATGCCTGAACAGTTGCAGTATCCTCTCCTCCCTCCGGCAGTGCCTGGCAGCCGGGTGTTGCACCGCCCAGGAGTGCACACTTCCATCATGACCGCGCATCTCAAGGCGTCGGTAGGAGGAACTGAACGCCCTGACCAAGTCGACGTTCGGCAGGAACCTCTCTATCCGAATAAAATCCTGGTTCTTATCCTTGTGCTGAAGATATTGCCCGGGAATTTCTACCTCGTCGAACTTTTGGTATCTAAACTCACTGAGGTGTGGCGAGAAGGCCTCCAGCGGCGCGTGAGGCACGCGACGGTCCAGCTTCTCCTCGAATTTGGCCCGCCAACGACGCAACTTGTGAATGTATTCGTACATGGTAGGCTTGATATCCACAAAGTCGGCTTCAAAAGACCTCCTGATGTGGGTCGGCAGAATTGTCTCAGCAAACCGAGTGATATTCGTTTCTGTTGCGGTAGGGAGCTTGACACTTCTTGCGAATGAGGCGGGAGTGCGGCTGACGTAGGTCATCGCATCGTTGAGAAGAGCCACAATTAGCCGATATGCGTCTTCATCCGGCGGGCATTTGAAATGCTTTTGGATCTGGTCCACCATTGTTTCCATTGATAGTGCCAGGAGCGGGAAGGCCGTCTTAAGCACAGACATGATCTCCTCGGTCAACTCCCAAGGCATCTTCCTCTGATTGGGATTTGCTGCAGGTGTTTGCTCCAACTTCTGACCGCTAGCTGGAGTCGGCGTGCGCGCATTGGTTGTGGCTGGAGTGCTAGCACCCGCAGCGTTAACACTGATCTCACTACCCTCTGTCTTAACTTGCGTACCAGCGGCATCGCCTTCAGATGCAGTACCTGGTCGAGACGCGCCTGCCTCAGACTTGGGCGGTTCGGCCTTGCTGGGCGCAGGCGAAGCACTTGGCTTGCCATTGGAAGCAATAGTCTGGACACGCTGTTGCCGAGCTCGCTCCTTAGCTTCCTGGTTTTTCCTGATGAGAATCATGTCCTCACGATTGGTACGAAGCTGGAAGTAGAGGGCTTGAGGATATGACTTGGCGATGCTGAGAAGTATCTGGTACACTCGCGGCGCTTCTTTGTGACCCAGGCCAGTGAGGAGTTGTGGGATGAATGTGATCCAGTACCACACCGGCGTCTCACCCTTGAAGTCGTCAAAGCCCATTGCGATCGTGCCCTTCGAATCGTCCAGACTAAGGAGCCACAGGATACGGGCCAACAACTTGCGCGATTTGGCGCTCTTGTAGCTTCCAGCTGCCTGAAGGTATGACGTGAGTGCTTGCCGGGCGGCGTTCAAGTCGGACGGGTCTTCCTTAAACTTCCTGTCATTAAAGTATCCCCATTCGGCCCATGCTTTGGCCGCGCCAATGTCAAAGTACAGGGCAGTGCCATAGGCAGAATCGGCCTCCTCCTTCTGGTTGAGTTTCTCGAGGAACATGCCCTTCAAGGTGTAGAATTCGGCCTTTTGCTGAGGATTGAAGTAGTTCAAGTTGGTATTGTTGATGACATCCAACCCACTCGACAATTCTTCTGGATTTTCATAGTGACATTTGGCTTGTTCCCGCAATTTGAGGAAGGCTTCTTGGATTTCAATATTCGGCAGTGTGTAAATTCGGCTCAGTTGGCTGATACAGACTTCGGGGAGGCTGTGCTTGCGAGCAACATGAGCGAATCGATTGATAATCCAGGCTGTCTCGTGGTAGCCTCTGTATGCGAAGGAAGATGCGCCACCGGCGTTTTGCTGGCCCTGTTGCGGTAGCAGCTGAAGATATGTCTGGTTGATAAGACTGAAGATATGTTGTCGCCAAGTAACCAGGTCCTGCCAGGCCGTGATATCATCCCAGACGTTTGGCAAACGATCACGCCAAGCGCCAAGCAGCAACTTGAGCTCTCCAGACTTGACATCCAGATTGGACGAGTTGGTGTTGGCCAAGCTTTGGCAGATAACACTAGCATCGTGCAACTCAACCAATTGTTGGAAGTTCTGCAGTAAAGGAATATGCGCATTGGTCAATCGCTCAGGCAATTGGTGCCACTTTCTGATCGACAGTTGGATCGCCTCATCACAAACTCTTGCAAAATCTGGTCCAGATTCTTGTTGGTTGTGGAACTTCAGCAACGACATGAATGCCTGGAAGAAAGCTCTTCGGGGCGTTGGGGCATCCATGACGCCCTTGATTACATTATCCAACGCTTCTCGATGTTGAGTATCTTGCCACATGTCCGTATTGCGCCATGCGCATTCGAGCAGCAAGTCCTGGAAGTTTTCGTGTTTCGCAAAGTCTTGAAGGACCTCCCACTGCTGAAGCTTTTGTGCGCACAGAACCCAGTGGTCTTCCCAGAGCATGTACTCGGCTTGTGAGAATGGAATGACGCCCGTCCTGGCCTTGATTTGAGCACTCTCATATAGCTTCTGGGCCTTGTCCCACATGCCATTCTGTTCATACGACAAACCAGCATTTGTCTCCACAAACTGACATCGGCGACGCCAAGTTCCATAGAATAGATCATCTTCTTGCAAGGAGGCGTAAAGTTCTACAAGCGCATCCAGATTGCTCTCTCTCGCTGTGGCGGACTCTACTTCTGGTCGAATAGCGGCGTTTTCAAGTTGGACGAGCGCCGTGTACCATGCATCATACGTCTTGGCTTCAAACTTCAATACATGTGGCGGCAGTTTGCAGTTGGGCCACGTCTTTGCAGCTCCTTCAACTAATGACTGAACCACGTTTGGCCGCTTGTCAATCTGTCGGCTGTGATAGTCCTTTGTTAAGAGTGCAACCATGCCACGTTCGAGTTCCGCTCGCTCATCCTTCACCGTTGCGGACCAATACAGAGGGAAGAGTGTGGTCCATACTTGGTGCGCCAGTTGATTGTCCACGTGTTGGAGTTGCACCAATGGCTCGATAATGTCCCGCACCTTAACGTCACCCAGCTCAGCAACGAAGCGACGATGGCTAGCCATGAGGGATTCGAATTTGTCATCTGGCATCATGTTTGGTTCCCTTGTGTCCTTGTCTTTGGGATAAACAGTAGCCAGCTGCGACGCGGAAATAAGCTTGAAGTCATCTTGGTGGAGCTGGATATTGGTGTTCATTTCAACGGCACCAAGCAGCAGCTGAGAGGCTTGAGCCAGCCAGTAAGAATCGGCAAGAGTATCCCAATTTTGCGACGTCAAAACATAACACAATCTAACACTGGCGGTTTTCGACAAACTCTTGTCAAAGATGGCCATGAATCTGTTTCGCATCTCGACGTCGGTAGCCCTAGTCCCAATGAGGAAAGCGTGCTCCATTCGCACGGTCAGCTCAGTACGAGTGACCTTGGGATCTTCATATATACGAATGACAAGTTCCAGGAACTTGGAAAGCATGGCAGGGTCTGCCCGATGCTCAAAGGACAGCATCTTGTGCAGGACGGCAGTCTTCTCTTTGAGAGTGGGCCACGTTCCCTCTGATCTGAAGACCCAGCCCTCAACCATATTCAGGATTTCCGTACACAGTTCAATGTGCATCGACTTCTCGACCAATGTTGCAAGAACGCTGAGAAAAGGTCGTCTGTTGTCGCCCAAAGTTTCCATTCTTAATGCTACTGTCTGTATCTCCTTGATCATCAGCTTCGTTTGTATTTCCAGATCGTAACTTGTCATCTCTCCTGTGGGTGAAGCGCCATCCTGATTTCTTGCAGCTTGATTCGCGGCTTGGTTGGCAGCTGCATTGTAGTGTTGAACATGCTCCCGGGCATGTTTGCTTTGCAAGGCCTTCATCAACGAAGGAATGTGCTGGTCAATCACCGCAGGTTTGCGAATTCCCAATGACCAAAGCAGGCTGACGCCAGAAATGAAAGAACTGCTGTTCATAGCCTCGGTGGCAGCTTGCGACAAGTATGAAATAATTTCCGACGTCGGGGCCTCGGCTTCGGCATCTGCATCTGCGTCTTCCATCGGGGTGTCCTCGGGAACTGCATCTAGGATACGCTTGATAATCGACTTGAGGTCGCGTCCATCATCATAGGTTTTATCGGCGAGATGCAAACAGTCTTGAATCTCAGGATTCTCGCATTTCAAGCACTTTTCCAGCACTTTTTGCACTGCTGCAATATTCTTCTGAACCCAGTCGTCTGATTTAGAGTTGAGAACGATACGCACAACTTGTAGCGTGTTTATGATATTGGTCATGAACTTGTCGTCGTACTTTTCCTTATCTGATGGATCAGCCGTCAAGATCGTCTGTGTCTTATCGCTTCCTAGGATGACATCTGTGACATTTGGGAACAAATCAAGTTCTAGGTCTCCCCAGTATTGTGGTTGCACTAGGTTGTAAAGTAGACTCATGGCTTTCTTGCATAATTCAGTGGTCGGGGGTACTACGGGCAAGGACGGTGTGCTGTGTTCGCGAGGTTTGGCAGAAGGTAATTGATACCGCTCGTTAAGCTGCGCAATGAATTCCACAAGATACTTAATCATCTTCTGTCGGAAAACTTGTGGAATCTGGTACTCATTCCTTTCCCCGGGAGCTGCCAGCCTAACTGCAGGGGGCGATAACATGGGCTGCTCGCTCTCTAGTTTTCTCTTCTTCAAATTGGGTGACTCGGATGCATCCCGCATAACAGGCGATGCACCCTTTCCTTCTACACGCCATTGCTCCCAGACCCAAATTAGCCACATCATGTTCAAGGCAAGCTTCTTGCTCTCGTAAGAAGGGTTTGGAGGAGCCGCGACTTTTCTGAGAGAAGATATAAGTAAAATAGCGTACTTGTCTCTGGCGTCAAAGAAGAGCTCAGGATGCCGAACCAGGAAATGGAAAATGCACGTCATCTGCTGAACATTCTGGCCCTCGTCAGCAAGGATACGACGTGGCGCGACGGCCCATGCAGCATTTCGCTCATTAGGACCATTGCCGCACCGTTTGGGCAACACTGGCGCAATCAGCTCCAAAGCCTGCGTCACTAAGACACGACCCTCGTTTTGGTTCGTTTTCAACAGTGACAAGTAGACCTGGCTGACAATTTTCGGAGGGGTCTCATAGTGAGCGATAAAGTATCCGATTACCACGTATGCTGCATGCTTATTGATGACATCTTCCAGACGAATAAACGTCCAACCAAACTTGATAATGTCTTTCCTTGCTTCTTGCAGCGTCGTGTGATAATATTTGACCAACATGGCAGACAACTGGAGAACCTCAAAGCGAGTGTGGTCGATTCCAGACTGCGACTGATCGTCTGGAGACATGTCGGGGTGAACTTTCCAGATTTTTGAACTGACAGCATCAATCACCGTTCGGTCCATAAGTTTTGCAGCTTTGTTCTGATCTGGTTGATTCCAGTGCCGCATTACATCCATGGCAACGATCGGATTAGCGATGTAGTGGAGCAAGAAATGTTTAGTCTTATTCGAGGCTGACTTCCCAGAATAGATCTCTAGACAACGAAGGAATGTTGACTTCCAGAACTCAATTGAATCACTGCTAATAATATTGTCGTAGATGAAGGCGAACAAAGAATGAGTAGCTCGTAGATCGTTGCTCGTGACTGACTCGACAAGACTGAACAAGGCGTCGATGTCCTTTGGATTTCGTTCCAGAGATTTAACCAAGATGTTCATCAACTGATCCGCTGCTTGAAATGCTGGAATTCGGATGTTGTGATTCAGGTTATGGCTGCGCAGGTGACTCTCCAAGTCCTTGCCAACGTTTTTGAGCCATGTAATGTTGTCCTTCTTGTCCAGCCACGAACTGGTGTTTTCGAAATGGCTCAGGGATTCGAGAGTATGAATTGCATTAATCGCAACAATAAACTTCTTGTCGTTGTTTTGTGCAGCGAGTTCTGTGCACTTGGCCATTAAAGCGCCTAAGCCTTCTACTGCGGCCTCACGTAGCGGTCCGCTATCTGGATGCCTAAGAACTTGGGCAAGAAGTCTTCCGTACCTGAATTCGTCAAATTTTCCCAGGAGATGAGTCCAAATCTCTTTAGGATACCGATTCATATACAGGTACATGGGTTGGCGGAATGGGGTATGCATCGTTCTTCTTAGCCTCTCTTCTAATCCAAGGAAACAGTCGATGAGTCGCTCTTTGAAAGCCTCGGCAGGCGCAGGAAGAAGATGGAAGATGTTCAAAATCGCAGTGATGACTTTCATTTGAGGGTTTTGCTCAAAAAAAGTGAAGGAAATTTGTTGCCAGGCATTCGGCTCCACAATGGAATCAATTTGATCGAGCAATCGAGCACCTATTTCAACTTTGAAATAGCTTGTCAATAGCTTGAGCAGCCTCGATAGGTTATCAAGACCATGCACACTCAGTCTTTTAGGATCGGATAGACTTTGCAGTACAGGCCTGAGCCCCCCCTGAAGCAGCGTCTTGGGCAAGCGCCGATCGACAGCCAAAACGGATTTGAGTGCATCGTTAGCAGCGGCGATGGTAGGCTTCGACTCCAAATATAAGCATTTGAAGAATACCGCAAGAATTTTCTCCTTGGTTGGGTTGTTGGCGAATTCTTCAAAGCTCATGGCAGTGCTCAGTAGCTTTATGCATGAAACTCTCAGATCGACAATATGCTCGTGCGTACGGTACTCAGCAGGCTTGTTTGCGAGGGACTCATCATTGGCATCTGCCAACGCCAGTGATTCCATTAGCAACCGGTTTAGGTTCTCATCAAACTTTACCCAGTCGTTTTTAAGACTCATGTGGTAATTCATGGCATTGATATACCCGATTTGGATACTGAACGGCAGGGCTCTCAGTGGCTTAGAATAAATGGGCTGCAAAAACCGGTCTTTGTAGGGTTCTAACAGTTCCCAAACTTCGCATCCAGCAGCAGTGGCAATGAGCTCGAGCGATTGCCGAGCTGTTTCGCGTACAAATTTGTTCATGTGCGATAGTTCGTTGTTCAGCTGCATGCAAATCTGTGCCAGTCTCGGTTGCTTCACAGGCTGCTGTCCTGGCTGAGACTGGACAGGCAATGCATCCTCTTTCTTGATATTCTTCGTGATGCGCTGCAACAGAACCTCCAGACTTATCTGAGCAAGACAACGAGTCTTTTCTGGCAGGTCTTGTGGCATGTCCTTGATAACATACATCAGCGCCCGAATGAATTCCATCTGCTTTGATGCGACCCAAGCATCACCCAGATCCAATTCGGTGAGCAGAAAGTTGATACCAAGACTTCCACCCGTTTTAGTAAACCACTCCTCTTCGTAGCAGCTATGACAAAATGTGCTGCTCAGATGACTGAAGAGGGGAAGCCGGCCGACATTGCTCTCAGAACCAAATATGATGGCAATACTGTTGTAAAGCTCCTTAATCGCTCTCTTTGCAGCCTCTCGAACATCTGGGTGGTCAGAAGCGAGAGCTTCAACAATGGCGTCTAAGAGAACACGGGTGTCGATGCAGAGAGGCCCCTCGCCAGCCATGGGGTCGAAATTACTGAAGTTTCTCTTCAAGTCTACCAGGGAACGACCAACTTCAATAACTGCAAAGTGTTTGCAAATATCCATGAGAAACGCATTTGATTCGTCCTTGAACCTAGGAAGTGATTGAGCAAACATGACCGCCTTGAGTAACTGCATGGTAATCTTGTCCTGCTCATCCTTCTTGGGTATTGACTTTTCTCGGTTAGCCACCCCGAATGGCGCAAAATTGATATCCAGCTTACGAGATAAGAGGTCCTGAGCTTGTAACCGCACGATCCTGGGAAGATCTTCGGGGAGTTGGTCATAACCAATTCGAAGCTTCACTTGTGACATAATGAGGTGAAGAGCCTGCTGCTTGTAATATTCGTCGTAGGCCTTATGATTATTCTTTCCGACCTTTGGGCCCTCCATGAGCTTCTGAATGGCACAGTCAATACCGAGGTCCGCCGGGAAAGCTCGATCTTTTTTGGAACCTATGAGACGCAGATCGAAGCTGGAAGGATCGTCGGCGTATCCTCTACAGATGAGAGGGACTGCACCAGTCATAAACTTGCGATTCCTGCCGCCAAGTTTGCCCAAGATCCTCATCGTAGTATGAGCGTGAAAGTGACTATATGGATGTGGCCGCAAGTGATTGAATAGAGCTGCCATTAGCTCATCGATAACGGGTGCCATAATGGGGTCCAGGTAATCAGCAGTAAGGTTGTCGACACAAAGCTCCAGCGTTCGCAGACCTTGTCCCACAAGATCGGTTCCGGCCCTCAAAGCCACAACTAATGGGCGCATCAGAAAGCTCAAATGCGGCAATAGATGGCTCAGCCGTGCGGGAACAGTCAAGCAGAGTTCAACGTAAAGATCTCGCTCGGATGGCTTTCGAGCAGCCATGAGTAGGTTGTTGAGAACATCCAAAAGCATCTCCAAAAGCGGCAAGATCTGTTTGTACAGCTGCTCAAATTTGCCTCCTCCGATACTTCTGAATAATGAACGTAACAGGAGGAAATAGTTCATAGGCTCCTCTGCTTTGGTTGAAAGTTCGATAGACTTCGTGACAATATTGACCACATGAGGCAGCAGGACTTGTTCATTCTGACTGGCAAATAGGGTGACAGCCATGAAGGCTAACTTGAAAAGCCGCAGCAAAATGGACGACTTTTTGACATCAGCGGACCCAACCTCATCGATCCGTTCCATCAGAAACTGAAGAAGCATGCCGCAAAAACTAGGCGAAGTTGCCTCACTGGCAAGGAAGAATTGGGGTATATGTAACAGGCCGGTATGTTCAAATATCATGTCATAAAGTCGTGGAATCTCTTGCTGGAAAACTTCGTGAAAAGTTGCCGGATCAATGCAGTGGAAGACGGTGGCAAATGTTTCGAGTAGATCTTTTTCCTCCTTCGTGCTGGATATCATGTAAAAGTTCGCCATGTACTCGACGGGAGATGAATATTGAGACTCAGTGGCAGGCTTCTCAATTTCGTAATAGCGGAACACGTAGGCGCCTTCCCTGAACAGTTTGATGATGATGTTGACCTCTTCGGCTGTAAAGCCAAAAGAAACTTCTTGCCAATGAGACGGTGCGTTCTGAGGATCAATGGGCGTGCCGATGTTGCACGTTCTTAGCTGGTAGAATGTATTCTTCAGACCATTCATCAAATTGCGGAAAAGGAATTTGTTGTCACCCACTGGATCAGCACCTCTGTCTCTGGGGTTCGAGATCTTAATAGGAACAGCAGAAAAGATGTCGGTCTCATCCCACTCGGGTCGTGTCTCTTTGTCGGCAAGGTATGACTCGCAAGGTCCAGCATCCGCTTGCTGGCGGTATAGTTTTGATAATTTCACCGCATTCGGATACTGCCGGTTCATAGAAGCAAACTTATCGCCAATGGCGTTTAGAACCATCATCAAATAATGACGAGCGTCAACTTTGCTGGGCAACTTCGCAATACACTCCGCCATATTAAGTAGCAGCTTAGCACTCATAGTCTGAAAACTGGTACCAGGAAAGTTGTCTTGCAGATTTCGCGTATATACCTCAACCGTTTTTCGAATCTGTTCCGGGCTGAGCGAATCTCTAACATGATGGATTAAATCGGCAAGCATGCTGAATGCCAAAGGTCTCATGGTCTCATAGACAGTCAAGCCATCGCCTGTGAGCGTTCGTTCGTCCAGAAGCTCGTCGATCTTGGGCAGGAATATCTTCCTAAAATTATAGTTGATGACGTGCCGAATTGCGATCAACAGCTCCTTCCTGGTTCCCGACTTTTCACGAGGACAGTCTTTCAGCAGTCTAACAATAACGTCCGGTAATGTGGGCAGAAAGTCACTTAATTGTGAAGAATACTGCCGCAAAAGATAGGCGAGAAAACTCATAGTTTTTACCTGGGCGGTGATAAAGTCACCATAGGCCGCTCGCTGTTCTGCCTTGATGCCTTGGCTCACTCCAGTATGAACTTGACCTTTGGCTGCTGCTTCGGCGTGAGCTTGCTTCTGTGCGCTCGCTTCAATCAGAAGTACACGCTTTATCAGTGGCACAAACGCCTTGACATTTTGTTGAACCGTGGAACGGTAGATCTGGAATATTGACACAACTATGATGGGGCATTCTGAAAGCACTTTGAACGATTGCATGCCTTTGAGCAACGGACGGTTCTGCTGTTGAGGATCCACGGCCAGATCTGACACAGATGCTACCGGAGAACCCGGTCGAGGGGATTGGAAATTCGTTTGCGAGCCGCCAGGTGTAGACGGCGCACCTGGCTGAGAGGCAGTGGCAGGCGTCGCATTGTCCAGCTGTTCTCTGACGACTTTTTCCATCTGTTCAAACAGCTCTTGGATCAGATTTAAGAACTGCTGAACTTTGCCCTGGAGGACTTTATGCTGGTGGCGCATAATGTCCGACGTGACCTTGACGCATAGCGTGGCGTTATCCTCATTGTCGGTGCGGACAAGTTGCATGAGCAAATCGACGATCTCTTCAGCGTATGGTTCGAAGGGTTCGGCGGGGGACGGCGAAGTAGGCAAGCGATGGAGAACCTCTAGAATGCAGTGGCGGAGTTTCTGGAGCCATTGTTAGATTATTTGCCCATTACCCTGTGTGGGTGAGGAAGAACGCGCCTGCTCAGGTGAGTTGCTCTGGAAGATACATGGTCCACGAAGGATGTTGATGAAGATTGGCATCAATCTCTTCAGGAATGGACTGTATATGGGCCCGCTAGTATAATGATCAATGCTGTCTCGCAGCGTGGTGGCTGCCTCTAATTTAAGTCTGGTGTCTGTACAAAGAAAGATTAGTCGACAGCGTTGAGCGACTCGAGCAAGCTATGAGGTAAACGCATGACGCTAGAATTGTCGTACCGATATCTGCGGTGCTGAGTCGCTTGACGACATCATCAATAGTGGCGCCCGACATGGTCACATTATCGGCACCCACGAGACGCGACCATTCGTTCCATAAGAGTATGGTTCGATGTTGCTCTGGTCGGCGTCGTGGAGGCAGATATTGCAAGATGGTGGATCGCGATGCTGCCGCGTTATGAAGTTCGAGCTGCGCAAATGGGATTAGGGACAACAAATATATTACACAGAAAAGATGTGAGGTTGTGTCCTTTGTATTATATGCGGTAGCTCGTCTGCTGCGTCTAGGTTGAGCATAAAGTATTATCGCAATGAAGAGCTAAAATCGCTGACCTACAGCTTGAATGTAGGAGACGTGGATCGCATAGGGCAACCGCGTTGAAATTTACAGAAACCTCGAATCCGGGGGCCATGGTCACCAAAACCAATGGCGCTAGGAGCTGCAACAACGTTGATCCGACGCTAAGACGCGGGCACACCCCACCTTCGGGGAGTGCACGCAACAACCCAGTCATTCGATAAGATATGAAACTTGGGGCTCAAGTTTCATATCTTATCGCATCTCCCGCTATCTGGGATCTGGGATACCCGGCACCTCAACCTGTATTATTCAACTCTACTAAAGCTTTCCACAGCCAAGGTCGGTCACAATTTGACTGGCTATTTTCATACCTCACGAATCGAAAGATATTTTCTCTACGAATCTGTATTCAGTAGGATCTCTTAACTTCAGCTTGATCATCCCGGGTCATCAGCAACAACGCCCCAAGTTGACTCGAGTATTTTTGAACAATTGAACACATATCTACGTATCAGGCCTTGACATCAAACATCTTGTCCGAGAGTTGGCAGCCCATTCCGTTTTATACATACCCATCCTGTTCGAGATACGACCCAGGAAAGAAACCCATTTCTCTATTTCAGGATGAGTGGAGAGGGAAGTGCCTTTGTGTATGGTAAGGTTGAGATATGCACTTGATACCAATATGCAAGATTGCTGACTTCAGCAGGCACGCTGGTAAGACATGGAACCATTTCACATATGGAACCACAACATGGCTGACGATATCAAAAGATGGCCACGGAAATCTTCTTCAGCGTGTGCTACGGCAACATGAATCCAGCAAAGGCCATTCGTGATTTGTACAGCTTCAGACCGGCGATCCTCAGAGACTTCTGTCGCCATCGTGTGAAGTTCGCCGACTACCCAGCTGCTGTTCCAGAGCCAGGGCATGAGATCAGAGGCATCCATGTGACCGGCCTAACGGATGCCAACATTAACAAGCTAGACAACTTCGAAGGCTCGGAATATGAACGACGCAGAGTCAAAGTACGTGTTCTTGAGAAAGACGGGGACAAGGAAGTTGCAGGAGACGAGGTGGAGACTTTTGTTTATGTGTTCTTGCCAGTGGACCACTTGGAAAAGCGAGAATGGGACTTTGAAGAGTTTCGACGGGAAAAGATGATGCGTTGGACAAGAAATAATTTATGTTTCTATGGTAATTTTTTGCGTTCGCCGTCTCCCGTGTTGTCTCTGCTAACACCCTGCACTAGATAACGATGAAAAAGAAGTTGTGAACGCCGCAGTCTAATCGAGAAGCCAGCTCGGTTTGGTCATTACGATTGCAGTATGGAGTTCAACGGGCTGCTCCGATGTGTTCCAGGATGGCTGATAACTTACACTTGCTTACAGCATCTGTAGGATGTATTTCGAAAAGAACATCCATGCCAGCAGGGTAAAATTCCGGAGCGGGTTGCATGATGGCCACGGATTGGCGCTAGGACCATGCATGCAGTTGACTGGGTGCGAAAATCCGGACTCGACAAGTTGCAAGTTGTGGCACCTGATAAGACATGGCAACTAGCAGCAGGCAGTCGGCTCGGTAATTTCGAACCTGTCGTTGGGCGGTTACATTTGATCACAATGACCTTGTTTGCTGAGACCACATGCCATGTCTTCTGAAAGGGATGGATCCGCCTGGTGTTATATTCAACGTCAGCATATCATTCATTGACTGTTCATTTGTTCATTCCCTGCCCTCGCGTCCGACAGGAGGCTGCGTGTTCATGCTGTCCGAGTCTGTCCATGCCCAATGACGTGTTTGTTATTGTCAGAGAAACAAACGATAGATGAGTCGATCGTCTGTGCTACCAAGACGGCGTCGACTTGTTTCCGTGACCAGCGAATAAACAAGCACGCCAGTAATATCCCAGTGTAAGTACACCGCCGGTTGTGGCTTACAAGGGCTGGCTTATTTCCATATCTTGTTTCTCTCCCCTCTCGGGCTCAAACGGACATGGCACGAAAAGGGAAAATTGGTCAAGGAAGGACTCAGTTTGAAACTTGGCCTGGTTTTACAAACGCCGCAGCCAATGGTGGGGCACAAGGGGTCCACCGACCCACTCACCATCCCATGTATCCATGTTTGTGTGCTCTGTTGTCTTGGTCTTGTCACCTGTCAACTGTCCGTGTTGACCCGGTGTGGCGTGCAATGTGGCTAGCGTCAAACGGCACTCACTCAGATCACGGCCCCTGGTCGAATGCTTGGCGATGGAAATTGAGTGGCCGCAGGTCATTGCCAGCCGGGAGCTCGACTGACCCCTGCATTCACCAATACAGACGTAGGCACTCGCCATTCTCCGACGGGCGAGCAGGCGGCTACATTGTCGGAAATGGCACACATCACATTGCTACGCCCGATCGAGGGCTGTGAATGGCGAAGACGTCGGCCGAAATCTCGTTAGCTGGATTCGATCCAACAATCTCAGACGCCTGGTGCCACAACCCGCGGGGGGGACAATGCGAGGGTGCTTTCAAAGACAAGAGGGAGCTTGCGCTGTCAGAAGAGACGATCCGAGACAGGAGGCAGAAGACACACAGCAACAAGAACATGATCCAACGATAGAGACAACATACATACATGGTGATGAAGAAAGAAAGCCCATGGCAAATTTTGCAGTCAACCGTGTCTTAGCCAGATAGATGATAGATGGATAGATGTGGGTGCTGTTGGCTGAACCTGAACAAGTCTTATGCATGCATCATGCATCCCTTCATCCTTCGAGTGCTGTGTGCTACGTGATTGTTGTGTCGCCCTACCTCCGAAGATGAGACCTCAGACCTCACATGGCGGTCGGGAGAGGCTGCCGCGTTGTAGCAAGGAAGCAGTCTGATTGGCGGCCGGTTCCTCGCAGAGGGAGAGGCGGTCAACAAAGGGAACAAACAACTACCCTTACCCTCCCTGCCTGCTCCTCACATTGTCGTTGACCAGGCAGGGCAGGCAAGCCCAAAGAAATAAGAAACAAGAAAAAGAAGAAAAAACGACAGAAGCATGGAAACATGGAAACATGGATGGAGACGACGTTAGATGCCAACAAGGTCCGGCGGCATGCCAAGTCGCTGTCGCCCTTGCTTGTCGCAATTCACCATCTCTCACTTACCGCCTCTTCGCGTCTTTCACTCGCCAACATTAGCGCTCATATAGCAGGAAAGCCTAGGGCAAGTCTAGGTACTAATTTCGTGCATTGTGCATCGTGCATTGTGCATCGTGCATCTCGATCGCGCGTCGTGCGTGGTTGTGCTGTCCATGCCTGTCCCTGGTGGGGGGACATGGGGCGGTTTTTTTTTTAGGAACGCACCAATCAAGATGGCTGGGGAACATGGGCGTCCTCCACACCTTGCAGGGTCTGATGCAGCTCGCGACTTCGAAACTGTAGCATCCCTATCCTGTCCTATCGATGACCTGGCGCCAAGCATCTCTACAACAGATGAATTACCCCTTTCCCCCGGCGGATCCACCATGCACGCACAGACGAGCGCCTCCAATGCGCCAAGTTCCAACGACCCCGTTCGCCTTGGCCCAACGCCACTGAGACCCAGTGTGCCTGGCCTGCCTGGAGACGGGAAAGAAAGCAAAGCGCCGGCCCTGTCCAGTCGCTGTGTTCAGTCCCTGTCCAGTCGCTGTTCAGTCGCTGTTCAGTTGCATTTCACTCTTCGTTGGCGGAGCTCTTTGGCTTGTTTGGCTCTTTGTCCAGTCATGTCCGTCATTTCCTGTTCTGTCGTCCTAAACCCTCCACACGGGTTGACCGTTCAAACAAATATGACAAGGGGGCCACGCTGAAGAACACACAGCCGCTTTATATAAGACGGTCTGCATCTCCTGATCTTCAAATGTTTCTCCGTTCCATCTCCAGTCATCAGCTTTCTTAAAATCTTTCCCTCCTGGTCTGAGGTTTGTCGTCGAGATAACTTACATTCCCTTGATACCCTCTTCTTCCTACCAAGGCTAGACCTTGTCTGCTTCGTCAACTATCCTTGTTCAAAGTTCTCTGGTATAGAACTTGAAGTGGGTTTTCATTTTCTTGCGACCGTCCGTATTTACGAATATCGCTCTCAATTCTTTCTTGTAAGCCGCCCCGTCTCACATCACCCTTCCAGGAAGCTTCGTGCCAAGCAAATAACCTCTTGGTGACTTTAACTTTCTGGTCGTGACACATGCATTCCTTTTCACGATTATGATGTGGACCTGGAAATTTGGTCATGGCTCGGTACCTGAGTTTGCTTCCTACTTGAAAGGTTAACTTTGGCAAGCTGTTGGTGGACTGCAAACTGACCATACGCAATGCTGCAGCTCACCCCTTAGCAAATTCGCAGTCTCAGCCACTTTACTACGACTTTACCTTTTTCCACATCTCGACTAGATCCGTCTCGACGACACTTTATCTTTTTTTTTTTCTGCATAGCAAAAGCAACGCCTCTTCTCTGCTTTCTTGAGTCTTCCGTCTGGCACGTGGAGCTTCCTCACTCTTTGCAACATGCATCTCAACTCTTTTGCACTTGCCAACTTGGCTACTCTCACCGCCGCCCACATCAAGATGGCCAACCCCGTTCCATGGAATGCCGAAAAACTCAACAACTCACCACTCGAGGCAACGGGGGCTGATTTCCCCTGTAAATTCGGCGCCGCCTATGATGCCATCCCCGGTGGTGCCAGTAACGTGTATGCCCAAGGGAGCACCCAGAAGCTCGAATTCATTGGCCAAGCTGTTCACGGCGGTGGCTCTTGCCAAATTTCTGTCACTGCAGACACGAAGCCAACGAAGAAGTCTGTTTGGAAGGTGATCAAATCCATTGAGGGAGGCTGTCCTGCCAAGGGTCAAACGGGAAACCTGGGCGACAACGCTAAAGCCAATGACCCGTACGTCTATGACTACACGATTCCCAAGGAACTGGCTTCAGGTAACTACACTCTGGCCTGGACTTGGTTCAACAAGGTGGGAAACCGCGAAATGTACATGAACTGCGCGCCTCTGACCGTTACTGGCTCCGGTGCTTCTCAAAGCTTCATCAACAGCTTGCCGGATATGTTTGTCGCCAACATTGGAAACGGATGTACAACTGTCTCTGATACAGACATGAGGTTTGCCGACCCGGGCAAAGACGTCGATAACTTTGGTGGCTCTACCATGCTCGCTCAAAAAGGACCATTCGTCCAAGGCAACTGCAAAGCCGGATCAGGCAAAGGGGGTGCGACTGCACCCGCGTCCCCAGCTCAGCCAGCTTCTACTCCGAATCCCCAAGCCGCGGTCCCGTCTGGCCCATCATCTGGGTCACCTCTGCCTGGAGGTGTATTTATCACTATGGACCAGGGCCAACCCAGCCAGCCCTCTCCGAGTCAATCCTCTCAGAGCCAGCCTACCCCGAGCCAGCCTCTGCCCAGCAAGGCACCTGCTGTTACCCCTGCCCCAGCTGCCCAGCCCAGCACCGCCGAAGGAGGTAGCTCAGGAGGTAGCTCAGGAGGTAGCCCAGCCCCTGCCAACGGCACTAGTGGTGGCGACAGTCCATCCGGAGCTCTCCCTGCCGGCTCAGCTTGCACGTCAGAGGGTTCATGGAATTGCATTGGCGGGAAATCTTTCCAGCGATGTGCTGCTGGTAAGTGGTCTGCTGTTCAGCCTGTCGCCGCCGGTACCACATGCGCTCCTGGACAGAGCAGTGACTTGAAGACTGTTGCTGGCAAGAGGAAGCGATTTCTGCGCCGCGCTGTGCGATTTTCTGCCTAGAGAACAAGGAGAAGGTTGGATGCGCCAGGTCTTGAGTTTAAAACCTGCCACGACTGACTCATGGCGGGTTTCTGGCGGCGCCGGAAGCGAGATTCTTCTGCTGTATATCTTTTTGTAACCGCTTTACTCATGACGACATGGGTGGACGCTCTATCTAGCCTTGGCATCGTGGTAGTCTATCGCGAAAGAGCAATGATCGATTCTACTAAAACGAAATTTTATCACGGTCCCGAAATTTGTGCATAACCTACCTTGTCCTTCTGAGATTGCTTCGAACCTGGCAACAATGTCCCTTTGTTGCGCTTCCGTAGTCCCGCCATGTGAAAGGTCGCTCATCCGGGGACCAAAAGACAAGTGCCGTTGATCCGCAGCAAGGCAAGTCGTGAGCAGAGATCAAAAGCAATTGACAGAAAAGCGGGAACACCAGGGCAACAAGCGAATCGCTATATATCCGTGCCACTCGCCAACGTGCTCGGTCATTGAGAGGCAAGGGCTGGGCTGGCACGACATTGCCGCACCGTGACAGCCGATGGCTTGTTTTGTCAACAGTGCACACAAGGCCGGGGCAATCAACCACGGGGGTCACGTGGGTACACGTGCCACCTCTTGGTGAATAAGTCAAGCATTTCAATCAGTATCAGTGACAACTTCTCAACGTGGTTTGTGCCTGGCTTGTCTCTCCATGATATTCGCAGAGGACGACCACGTGTCTCGAAGCAGGTGTGACAAGATATGACATGGAAAATGTCTCCGACTAAACCTGAGTTGACGTCAGCATATACTGGCGGTGTGAAACAAGCCCCTTGTCGGCTCCGGCAAAAAAAAAAAGGAAAAAAAAAAGGAAAAAAAAAAAAAAAAAGCTTGCTGCACGTTCCGATGGCAGCAATAACAGCAGCACTATTGCGGTGCATCACAAGCAGCCAATTTAGGCTTGTAGACTCCTTGCTAACGATGCCTTCCATTGCTGGTGAGGCGCTAGGCAACGTACCTGGGTAGTTGTAGATTGTGATGTTGATGTCTGGTACCTCTTTATATTTTAAATAGATGCTAGGGTACCCACACTACCCGAACCCACGACCAGGTCTCAACTTCGGCCAATCGAATAACACGACATAAATAAAGCCTACGACAGAGCAGAGATCACCAAAAAAAAGAGCATGTTTAAAAAGGTGCTTCCATTTACTAAGCACAATATTTCAATTTCAAATTTACTGTTAATAACTCTCCATAGGCAATCCTCCCCACAAGTTTGATTTCAAAGAAAGTGAATCCAAATGCCCATATCACCGAGTTGCATTGCACGAGGCCAAGAAGTGTTGAACGAACGCAAGTGTCCTTCCGAAGCGTAGACAGCCCCCCCCCCCCCCGCGAGACTTCCCGGCCGCAAGAGCCAGCTGGATTTACTACGAAAAGAATCAGCACCTAAAGGAATAGTAGGAACGAAAGTCACTGGGACGGGGGAAAAGGGAGAAGAGAGAGGGGGGGGGCTTCAACTCACGCATATCTACAATCAGACGCACAACCGCAAATTAGCCAGCCGTCAACTTTACGATGAGAGCATTCTACAGAATTCAAAACTTACGCAGTACTATCTGACGTTAGCGAGGGGAACACGTTTTTGACTAGGCTTGAGAAAAGTACTTACCCCGATATTGAATGAAATAATCACGCACTTAGAGATCGCAACAACCGTCAGCTTGGAATGATCTCTCGAGAGTTTCTGAAACTTGGGGGAAGTGTCCTGGTAGAGCTGTGGGGGGTGAGTAGTCTACTTACACAGCCGCGGCGGGAGCAGTCGTCGCCTGTGATGCAAGGCTGCCATGAGAGATAACAATTAGATACAAGCTTTCTCAAATATCGAACTCACGAGCGTTCTGCCCGTATAGAGCTATAGAGTGGGAGAGAGCCCTTCTCACCCCCTGTGGCTCAAGGACATTGCCATCGGCGTCGACAAGCTTGCTAATCGCGCCGTTGGCCGGCACCGGGTTAGCAAGGGCGAGGCCGGAAAGGGCAAGCATAGCAACTGAGAGGAACTGCATTTTGGGTTGGGGGGAAAGAGTTTGATTGATTGATTGATTGATTGAGAGGGGATTCTGTGTCGTCAAAGTATTCTTGGGGCTTTGGTTCGATAATCGACTGAGTTTCATGGAAAAGACGGCCCCTATTTATACCCCATTCCACGCGACTGGAAAGCCCAACCGAGCACGATTTCCCAGAGCAAACATCATAGCTGTATCTGATCGACAGTGCCACTTCCTATTAGAGCCCTTATGTTAAGAAGTGTCACTCTTCACGATAGCGACTACGTGCATACTGCATGCTGCAACGGAGCCAGAAAGGGGGGGGAGGGGGGCCCTTCCACAAGATATCTACTACAGATGCAATCTCAGAAGCCCTTAGGGGCAAAAGAAAAACAGGTTTTTACTTTCGCAGCACTTCCAGCATGTTCAGGACAATGAATACCACCATTCAGCGTGATGCTCCCCACCCCAAGGTGGTCATTTTGTAGGAAAAGCAGTAGCAGGTGGAGTTACTGCTGCTTCTTTTGTTAGCAGTTAAGATTCTGTAGAGTATACCGTATATTAGTATGGTTATGATAAACAGTTCATTAGATATTTTGCCCCTGGCTATGAAGACCAACTATTGCTCGACAAACAGCGACAAGCCTGCTCCCCTCCCTCAACACTACTAAAGGGCTAAAGGTAGCGTGCAGTGTGCGTGACACATAAAGCTTAAGGACGGCAATGATGTGCAGTCAAGTTGCCAAAAGCCCAGACAATCGAGATGCAGTGCCGGATAGCGATGTTCCGATCGACAAGTCCTGTATGACAACAGCGGCCCGTCCGCATGCACCACGTCTGAACACCTATCAAGCAAGTCATCGTGCATGTTCTGCATCGCACCTAGGAAACTTTGAGTTACGCCCAAAGAAGAAAAAGAAAGACAAGGGATTCTGCAAACCCATTATCTTGCCAATCAGGATGCAGCTAAGCAGAGAAGTACTTCGATTTAATGGCCTCCACACCAGATATACATACATGTTCCCATCGTCTATCTCATGTAATTCGTTCGAATGGCCAACAAGCCATAAGCCACAGGCCAATTCGTGAGGTAGCTGATGCCTTCGTGCCACTCAAAAGAGACGGCTGAATGCCAGGATCTAATGGGCAATGCCGTTGCATTCGGGTTCTGATGCCGTTACGCAACATGTCATGCTTCAGTAGCAGCTCGAAAGTGGCCGGCAAGTGCTGATAGCCCGGGGGTAGGACAAGCATGTACATGTATTGTCGAGTAGGCTTGGCGAGGAAGACACGGGAGGTCCTAGAATTGGCAGGCCACACTGCTCCTTTCCAACTCTTAAGCCGCCGTGGGAGACTATGGGTGCATGGGAAGAGAGGTCTGTATCATGTGTGGAATATATATGGCATACATGCTTTGTTAGTTCCTCCGACCTTTGTATTTGTGGTACACTCTACGCAATAGAATAGTCAACACACACACACACACAAAAAAAAAAAGTGATAAAAATTACATTTCAGCCCACGCTTTGGCCACAGAAGCCATATCGTTTTACAGACAACAACAGATGAGCGGTGAGACTTGGAAGTTGTCGCCACTCCATCCCAGCACTTGAGTCCGCTTTGTACAACCCACCCACCCAAGCCGCTGTAGCAGCATGAGAGGGTAAAGAAATGAAATGAAATGAAATGAAAAGAAAAAGAGAATAAGACTGAGATTGGTACCGCGTCTTGAAGTGACAGTGTCGACCACCAATGGTAGGTACGTACACTAATAATACTAAATGCTGAGGTTCGCATGAACCTGCAACCCTACCACGTGGGTTCCAAATTCCAGTATGCCACAAATCCTGTGAGCCTTGGACTCAGTTAAAATAAAATTCAAAGTAATCAGCCACACCGTGGTTGTTCGATGCCCTAAACGCCTGTATGGTTTGTTTTATAAGTGTATCGGTCATGTCTGCTTCCACCACGCCCTCTTGGAACGAAATCCATGTGCGGGTGCCTCCATGGTGGAAGCGTCAATGTGGGAAAGAAGAAAAAAAGAAGTCATGTCGTCGTCTTGTATATGTATTGCTCATGCCTTTTATGAGCCTTCGCAGTATTTTGTATGGATCCTCCGTGTCGCTCAGATCTGAATCGTCTTCATCGCGTCATCCTCGACTGCAGCGGCTTTCCCGTTCGGTTTGGTCGGATTCTTGTTTTCTTTATCTTTGAGCAAGTCCGACTCTGAGCGAACCAAGTTCGTGATTCGAAGCCCATTCTGGCCTTCCTCGCTATGTCTTGGTGTTTCGACCTCGACTAGCTTGCTGGGCTCAATGGTAGCATTCGGTACTTCCGGAATGGCACTTTCCTCCGTCACTCTACTCAAAGGGACTTTGCCGTATCCAGCACCTGCGGCCCGCATGGGGCTTGCCAGCGGTGACGACCCATTGAGTCGCTGCAATGACCGACCCCTTATGTCGCCAGTTGCTTCCACAGGACTGCCGTACGGCGAAGCTGCGCGGGAGTCTCGAGGCGAGGAAGCTTTGCCGGCGACCATAGACTGTCGCTTGTTCGGAGGGGGCCGTCGGCCGTGTTTCTGATCCATTCTCCATCGCAAGATATTGAAGTAGGCCGGTTCTACGCGCACATCCCTGAATTCCCGCAACTTGAGTTCGCCGCTTTCTTCGTCCACGAACCACTTTCCGCTGTTCAGATCGTCAGCCACGAGAGCGAGGAACGCGCCCCAAGAGCGGGCCACCACATATTTTGTGTCGTAGTCTCGACCAAAGAGGATGATTTGACCCCAGCGACCATTGGGGCCAGGCGCCAGATCAACGGCCAAATTGTTGCCGCCCCAATCGCGAACCAGGGGTATCCATCCGGCATGAGCATACGACTTTTGGACGCTGTTGGGGGGTACAGAGCCTTGGCGGGACAGGAGACTGTGGCGCCATTCATCGTCACCAGTGGAAGACGAGGAAGAGGGCCGTGGAGGTGGTTTCGACGATGATGCTTCACTGCTGCCGGCGAATGCTTTCGAGGGCTTGGTCGGCTTGACAGTGGTGGTCTCCAAGAGATACTGCTGGTTAACCCTTCGCCAAGTTTCCCATTCTTGGGCAATTTCTTCGCAATCCAGGAGCATTGAGCCAAAAATGATGCCAGTGGGTCTTCCTCCTCTCTCTTGCCCATCGTGGACCATGAGAGACTCGCGGACATCCTGGGGTAGGGAACAGTCAAGTTGGTGCTCGAGATCGTTGACGTCATTTACGGTGGCGCCCTCACCCAACTGGTCGAACAGTTCGGGATAGTTTTCCTCTGCCCATGAATCGATGCGTTGCCATGAATATCGCACGGGGGGTGCTGGGGGGAGGCCGTTTTGAAAAGGTTGCATGGGGACATCACCGGGACTTTGGATCTCAAATCCATCATTTGCTTGAGCCGACTGTGAGCGCATCCCTGGCGAGTAGCCCCTAGCTATAGGACTTTGGGTGCCATTCCGAACAGGCGAGACACGACCACCGTCGTCGGAGTAAGGGGAGCTGATGTCGGCGCGAGAGTCAAAGGCAGTGGCTACGCCCGTCATAATCCCATCACGACTATTGCGCAACGGTACATGTCGACCAGTCCGTTGCGGTGAATCGAATGACGAATCTACCAGAAGGGGGAAAAAATTTAGCTGGTGGAAACTCCGAGGCAGGAATGGGAAGAGAAGTCTGGAAGGGTGCAGAACTTACGTCTATCGTTACTTGTCATAGTATGCCAGAAGGAGCGGAGAGCGACGGTAAAGCTGTTTTTAAGAGTCAATGTAAGCTCGATTCGAGGCGATCCCAGAAAAATGAGGGTGGAAAGGTGCCTCGGAAGGGAGACGTACGGGTTCGCCATAGTGGACAGATTGGCAGGCCAGCGGCCAGGATCTATTTAGCAAACTTGATGATCGAATAATGTGTATGCAGACAAGTGACGCCTCGGCCGAAAATATGTTTCTGACGTCGGGATGCAGTTGGATGGCCCCTGACGCTGATGATGGATGCGCGACGACCTGGAAGCGAAATTTTGGAGTTTGTTGAGCCGTGGTTGGGGGTTTGTGGCCAAGCAGCAGCAGCAGCGGGATGAAGACGGTGGTGCGCGAGCGGAAACAGCACGTGAGAGGCAAGAATAGAAGAAGGATGTTTTGTTTGATGCTCGTAGACCGGGGAGGGGGGTTTCCGAGAGAGAGAAGAAAAAAGAAAGACAGGGCCGCCCGGACTGCAGCTGGACGGCGGCGTAGATGAAGGAGTGGTGAGAGATTGCAATATCAATTGATCTCACTCTCAAGGGGTAAACGCGTAAGGTTGGAGGCTGTGGCGCATGAGGTGGCCTCTAAGACCACCTGGACCGTGCTCCGGTTTTCGCTGGGAAGGGGCCAGGTACTACGCAGAGGAAATATAATAAAACAACGGAACAAATTGAAAAGAGAAAAGAATGAGACAACAAAGAATCTGAAGGATGAAAACCATTAAACTTAAAAAGCGACGAATTGAGCAGCAACATTCGACGCCTTCCTGTCGGATGCAGAGTTCTGCACAGCCGCAATGTTTCAACTGGGTTGGGCATGGGAGTAACAGGGTTACAGTACCAGCAGGCAAGCAGGTTTAGAGTACTTTAGAGTACATACGGGTTTGAATGAAAGGCAGCAGGGGGGGTTGGTTGGGGCTGGAGACTTCTTCGCTTGACACTGGAGCGAGACGGCACAAGCGCGACGTCGGGGCACGGGATACGGAGAGAGGGAGAGTCTCGAGGCTTCAGGGAGTAGAGTGCGCATGCTGTCATATTGATGTCAGTATTACCGGCGCAGTGTACAGCAACCAGGTATCATCGTGATACCAACAGTCGCAGTGCAGCAGCAAGCAGCGCAGTGCAGTTTCATCCAGTTTCCGATCCAGACTTCTCTACGGCTAGCGGAGTGTCATGCCGTGGTTAGGGGCACAGCCAACGCATCCGACTGGCTGACTGGCTGACAGGTGGTGACTGGCGGGCAGTGGCGCGGGCCATGGAGGTGGCAACATGACACTGGAGGCGCCTAATCTAACAAGACTAGTGGAGGGAACGCCGAGTAGGGTAGGGAGCATCACAGAGCACGCAGAACATGTCACAGCGCTCTGGGCTCTGGGCTCTGGGCTCTGGGCTCTGGGCTCTGGGCTCTGGGCTCTGGGCTCTGGGCTCTGGGCTCTGGGCTCTGGGCTCTGGGCTCTGGGCTCTGGGCTCTGGGCTCTGGGCTCTGGGCTCTGGGCTCTGGGCTCTGGGCTCTGGGCTACGAGCAGCTAGTTAGTTATTCACAAGGAACGTCTGTCAGATTGGATTGGATTGGATTGCGCACATGGCACATGGGCACAAGAGGGGCGCACAGGACAGAAGGACACGAAAGCGCACAGAAGAACACACCCATTCATTCATTCATTCATTCATTCATTCGTGGATGGACCAGCCAATCCGCCAAAGCGTCCCGGCACATCACATTCGCAATGTGCAAGCCGCGGCTCGCGTAATTTATCACGCATACTGCCCAGGCCAGCGTGGACACATGGCCTGCCAGTTCTCCGTCCCTACCAGGTAGATACAAATCAAACTCACGCCTTCCATCTTCCCGCGCAACGCCGCATCTCATCATGTGCCGACGCGGACAACAAAGTGCCTATGGCTGCCCACCAACACAACAGCAAACAAACAAATCGGTCTCGATAACAGCATTCCAGTCAGGAAGCCAAGGGGCCCGCCAATGGCCATGACGTACGTTGAGCGATGCGAGACAGGTGCGCTTGGTGTGACAAGATTGAAAAGATTGGAGTGAAGTAGTAGCCCAGCCCCC